>OX424572.1:1155700-1538200 GCA_949152435.1 Gastracanthus pulcherrimus
ATGTGAAAGACTGAATTATTATCTCTTAAACAAGTACCAATAGATTGCACATAAATTAATCAGCGCTTAGATATTAATATTTGAAAATTTTTAAGAGGTTAGATAAGCAAAAATCGACGGTTATAAGGGCGACGGTGCACCCCTCGGCTTCGTTTGGTAATTGTAGTTAATTATACTTGTCATCGGGCGCTACCGCGCCCATTGATCTACTCATGTTTATTTCCTGAAACATGAGTAGATAATTACATACGTCGCATATATAAAATAATAGTCGTCTTTATTTTATTTATATATATATGTGTGTGTGTTACGTGCAAGGTCTGAAATCCTGTACTTCGCGAAGTGCACAGAGATTTTTGTGCAAAGTCCGATGAGCACGACCCGTTTTGTACAAAGTCCGATTCGTCAGATTCATACACAGCAAAAAGTAAACAATAGGTTTTAATTATGTTGTTAATACGTAAAACAGATTACAAATAAATATTTCGTTCAATTAGTCTCTTGTATATCGTCGGGTGCGAGGTGAAAATCAGACATATTTTATGTATAAGGATAGAACGCGTCTCAATTTACCTCTCACTTGACGACATGTAATAAAAATGCTTTATACGCTACTAAGTCTCTGAGAGTAGTCATCAGCCGTAAATATATTGTAATTTCTTAGCATTCACAATCTGAAGGAAATATTTTCACCCTAGTTTCAGCTTTTAATACTTCCTTTAAATGTATCAATACTTGTAGTATTCATTATTATAGACGAATTGGATAAATACAGTCTCAAGGCAGAGATGATACTAACTGTAGTTTTTATCTATATACATTATACACGAGTATTTCTCCCTTATATTACCTATTAGACTTTATAATACTTTATTTATAACTCATTGACATATTCACTAGCATAATGAAAACTAATTATTAATTTTGTGCTATGCGTGAATCTACTTTGTACAAGGCAAATGTGTAATTTGCAGTCTGCACAAAAATTCCTTGTGCCAAGTTCGATGTATCGGGCTTTGTGCAAAACGTGTCGTTCACATGTGTATGTATATATATATATATATATATATATATATATAGTAAGGAAACTTACTCATATAACCAACTATTCGTGTCTATTTGTAAAAATCAACTAAGAGTACCATGTAGTTAATATTGTTATTTAGTGCACTAAAATATTGTAGTAACTTTCATTCATAAAAGCTACATAGTCTTTGTGGTATGCTAGGAATTTTTAAAGTATGTGCATTAAATTGTTGAAGTGAAAAAAAATTATACCATGTTAGTTAAACGATCGAGTAAATACTCATAATTTTATTTAATTACTTCTATTTTTTAGTATTCAAAAGCTCATCCTGTTCTTCTTCATTCAATATTATCTGTTACGGGGTCAATTTTATATTATGTACTTCAGTACTCAATAAGAATTCTTCCAATGAAAATTACTCTGCCTTGAAATATACTTAACAGCTACACGCACATTTGAGCATAAATTACTTATCAGTTTATTGTATAACGAACTTTTGCGCGAATTGTCGAATAAAAAGTATAAAAGACAGTTTTATAACTTTTTTACTATGATGTAAATTTTAAAACAATCTCTTGTTAATTTATTGCTTAGTTATCACACGAACGAAGTCATCATTAAAAAATAATAGCAAAGTGAAACTGAGATAAGTTACGTTATTATACTGCTGGTCAAAGTTAGAAACAGCAATGAGCATGTAATTTTAACTATATAAGAATTTATATAGAATTAATTGAAAAAACTGAGTATCAGGAAGATTTGAACTTTTATAAGACAGTTTGTGTGATTAATAATGAGAAATTATGCACAAGGCGAGAAATCTGAAAATAAAATTAGACCGACGCGCATCAGTTGAAAGAAGATCGTTAAAAAGTCAAAGAGGGTGTACGCTCTTCCTTATCTTTTCAACGCGCTCGCACCAGTGCAGCCGTAAAAGCGCGAGTTTAACGACTCGCGCAATTGCGACTCTATTCGGCCTTGAACCTCTTGGGCTGCCAGTACAGACGTCTGTTGTTGTTGATGATGATGATGGTGATGATGATGCTGGCAATGATCGCCAAGAAGATGAAGGCGTTATGGAACTACACATTTTAGTAGACGGTGATTGTTGCTTAAAGGTTTGATGCTCAAAAAATTTCATTTGCTAACCTGTAAAGCTTAATTTGAGATTTTAAAAATCTTAATAAAGTATTCATAGTGCATATTAATAATATTACCTCGCATTTAAATCTGAAACCTTGTTGGTATCGATCTCGATAATCATTTATTACCTATTATATAAAATTAGTGAACAACGACATTTTTCTACTATAAATATATTTTTCTTATACTTTCTTTAATATTTTCATTATTACATATGTTGGCGAAATAAGCCTCTGCACTGACTCACAGAGATCCATGGAATCTTGTGTTATAGTTTTCCGTAAATGGATTATAAATACTCTTACATTATATTGCAACATTTCTACTGTATAATTATTAAATTATTATAAGATTTTTAGTTTTGAGCTAGTATTATATTCTTAGACAAATTTATTCCTTTTCTCTTCTAAATTATCTATTATACTGTGTAGCGGTCTTTGCTCGACGATAGCCGGCGGAATTATTGTTCCCTGAATTACCGACATCCTTGTTGGATCTCTTGTGCGACGCTGGTCCGGTTGGCTAGGTGCTTGACTCTCGTTCGGACGGGCGCGCGAGTTCGATTCCCGACAACATCGCTTTATTTTTTCCTATTCTCATTTTCATTTCGAGCCCAAATACCGTTACAACGGAAAAAATATCCTATATGTGTATGCCTAGAAGTTGAAATTGTAAATCAAACTTACCCAAGACAATCCTAAGTATAAGACAATGCTCTAAATCGTATGAAAAATATTCTCGGCACTACCCTCTTCTAAAAAAAGGTGATGAACTTAATAAGTCAATCAAATTGAATCGTGAATATGACTAGTTGTTGCCTATTAAAGGTGAGAAAATTTGAAATTTTATTTGATAATATTTGATAATATTTTTAAAATACTATAAATTAAATTTTTAAATGCGTTCTTAAGCTTTATGTATTTTTTTGCAATGTAAGAGAAAAAAACAATAATTCATTCTTTCAAAGGTATAGATTTGATCTGATTTTATAGATAAATTTAGAATCAATGATACCTCGCTAACCAAAGACTCCCTGCTATTCAATAATATGTTGATAGAAAAATATTCATTTTTCAGTGGGGCACAAATCACTAGATCAAAATACAGGAAAATAACCATGATTGGCGGTACTGTGCAGCTCTTCTTTATTTATAATAATTTTAATTAAATTCTCTTTGAGAAAGCATAGTGCCAAAACAGTTGGCAGCGTTTTTTAGTATTTAATGAAATAATTATTCAAACAAGGAAATTTATTAAAGGCAACCAATTAATGTTCACGAAGGCTATAAAGGCAATGTTACTGAAGCGATAGAAAAAACGGCTTATATCAGTCAAGTAGAAAACTCACTAAGTGATACTAACTATTATCAACTTCTGAAACAATCACCTCTATGTAAATTTAAAAATGATATGACTGAACTAATTACTTTATGGAGAAAAAGAGGTGTTTTCGACTGTGATGCATCATTTGCGGGCATAAAAGACACTTTAGACAATATGTACTCTTGTTCGAGTTTATGGGATAATTAAAATACACAAAGAAAATTACTCGGCACGTATAGTAGCATCGGCGGGGGGTAGTGCAGGGTATGATTTTGATAAAGGGTTATCCATACTATTTAGTAAATTTATTCCTAAACCGAAATCCACCCTAAAGAATAGCATAGAACTAAAAAATATCTTAATAAAACTATAGTCTCGGAATATTATAAATTAACTTCTCTGGATGTCATATAATTATTTTCTAATCTTCCCAAAGATTTGATTTTACGGGCTGTTGATAAAAAATGGAAATACATCCAACATGTGATTCCACGTTCTAAACGGGAATTTTTATACCGGATTAAGATTTTGTTAGAATCAACCTACCTCTAATTTAATAATAAAAGTAATTAAAAAGTAGTGCCGTAGACTCATTAAAAAAAATCTTTATTTTGGGTTTAGCCTAGCTCTGCTCCCTTAAGAAAACGAAAATAAATTTTCTTTGTCTGCTAAAAATTAGAGATTTTTAAACTTAATTTATCACAAAACTAACCTTTATATTGCTTCTTCAAAGAGGAAGCTTTGTGATAGTAAAAAAAGGTTTTGTTAAAAACATGTCAGAAACATGTTTTGAGATATAAGGAATCAAAATACACGTTTTAGAAAATGTACGTGCGTGTATGGATGCGTGTGTCTGGTGTGTTTGTGTGCGTGTGAGTGTGTGTGTATACGCGAGCGAGTGTGTGTGTGTATGTTTGTGAATGGGTGTGATATGTGTGAGTGTGCGTGTGCTTGTGCGTGTGCGTGTGCTTGTGCGTGTGCGTGTGCGTGTGCGTGTGCGCGTGCGCGTGTTAGTTAGTAAGTTAGTTAGTTAAGTTTAAACTATTTATAAATATTTTAAGAAATAAATCGAAAAAACAGATTCCTATAAAATTTTCTTATTTATTCTGGAAAAAGTAAAAAAAAATCTCTGGTCGTCTATTCAAATAATAATAAATAATATTTAGTTAATATAAGAACCAGTTTCATTCGTATTTGACTTGAACTTAGCGTACTTAATTTTAATTACTATCTACTTATATTTTACATTTAACTTTTACATTTCACTTATCTTTTACTAGACAAACTGTAGAAAGATAAAATGTTGAAAAAGTTCTAATGAAAAAATATTATTCTTCTAATACACCTTGAACTATCGGACGACGGGTTATTCTCTACAATTGAAGACATTGTACGAAATTAAAAGGAAATTCCAAACTATGGTAAAGCGGAAATTACAAGTAAAATAAATTTTTTCTTTACTTGGTACTTTGTTAGTTAATAGTTGACAGAATTTAAAATTTTACAATAAAGTTTTTATCGATTTCTTATAACGCAAGCATTTTTAATTAAATTGCAGCCTTGAGCGATTGCATAAAGGATATCTTAAGCTGTAATCTGCCTGATCGCAGATATCCTAAAGTTAATTCTGTCAAAGTTATAATAAAAATGTTTGTATGAGTATACTCGATTACTACTCAATGAAGAGGAAGCGAGTTTATATTTTGTCTAAACATAAGTATTTTTAACGCGGTTTTAGCCCGAAGTTAACCCGCGATATAATAATACTAATTAATATAGAGCACAAGTAGCGTGGGGGAAAGGAGTAGTCAAGAATGGCTCAAGTAGTAGGATTTACGATATATGATGAAGGTAGATATATAGAATGTAGGTACATAGGCGCACGAGTCGATGCTCGGGATATATCGCGAGAGAGAGAGAAAGAGACAGAGAGAGTTCAGACGCCGAAAGGCACTCACAAATATTTCCTCGGCGTGGTTGCGGCCCGCTCGCACTGCAACGTTTCCTGGCGATATCGCTTTTTGGCGATGTCGCCCGGATGCTTGTCGTCGGACTCGACAATGGCCTGGGGCTAGACGGCGACGATGCGCAGAGGTCTCCCCGTTACGTTGCTCCTCAATCTCGCACGGTCTTCTCGCGGTCCCTATACGCCCTCGCGACAATCTTGGTTTCACTCACGGGAGCTCAATCGTCTCATGCCGAAATATTGCCCTACCTATACTCTCTCTCTCTCTCTTTCTCTCTCACCTTTCCTCGGCTCCTTCGTTATCCCGTCGCCGCTGATGAGAGAGAGAGTATGTGACGAGGGAGGTGCCATTACCCGTCAGTAGATACAATAAAATATTAGTATAGGAGGTAAAAATCAAGGCAGAAAATTTGAATTCTTAATGGACTTTTTGATAGCATAAAAATTGAAACTTTAAGCACGTTTTTCTGCGAGACTACATTTCTAACTTTAAAAAGTGAATGGCGCAAGAGTTTTTAATGAATCTTTTTGAAACTTTTAAGATAAGTTGTTTATGTTCTTTGCAATAAAAGATAGCATTTTTTAAGACAGTAGATTCCTCGGGTATATTTGCAGGAGCTACAAATAAAATTTTGATTCCTAAAGGCGAACGTTCTCGACCATCATATATACATAATGAGCATTATCCATTCAATCTTTTGAAAACAGTTACTGCATTTATAAAAAAAATGTATCCACTGTGACATTATGTCAAAAATTATGATTATCGAATATCGGAAAATCCTTAACTTATGTAGCAGCTCGTATGAAATGTGTAACCCTGACTTCCTCCATATCCAGTGAGAGCACGTTTGACATTCTCAGACTATCGCATAGCAGCACCGAACATTCCGTGCATTTTATCTGGATATATAATACATAAATATTGTAAAAAATACTTGAATGTTATGTTTACTTATACAGAACTATCATGCCTATGTACTTTAAGAGGGCAGGCCTGAATTAAAAAGTAAAAAGACATTTTTCTGCCCGCGTTGTATGTACAAAAAGTATACTTTTAATGCAGGTAGGACAACAAATATCGTGTGAACCACGGGCGGAAGATGATTATCGCTTGTGCTAGTTTCTGCCCTTGTCTCGGCACCCCTTGATATCCTCTGCTCGCCGTTCTCCTGCACTCGCAGTAGTACTCACTTACTTTACGCTCTAGATACATAATATACTATAACATAAAAAATTACTAAAATATAGGTTAATATTTACCACAATCAAATTTCTTAAAACTTTGCATGTTTTCAAAAACATTTTTCAATGTTGTTTCATTTACGTCCGATTTGTAGGTTGATTCCTTTTCAGTCATAGAAACATCTTGCGGGATACAGTATTTATTTATTGTACAATTTATATTGTTCTAAGAAGTCTAAAAAGATAAGATCTTATAAAAGATTCATTTTTTTACCATATAGTACATAATTATTTAGATTAAAATATAGTAAGTTGAAATGTTATATTGATAAAACACATTTTTTTTACTTGCACTTAATGTATCTTCCGCCTTTCTTGGTGATACACCAACACCATCATACAACTTGGGCATAAATAATTGTTTTGACGTTTTTTAACGTCAACTAAAAATCTTCAAAATTATTCGGGCGCTTAGACATGTTTTGTAATGTAGAGTGTAACAATTTTTAAATACAATTGCTTATTCACATTTTAACATTATTTAGTGTCTCTTTTTCAAAAAATTTCAGAATATTTTCAATAGCTCTGAAGTCTGATAGTTAATTAAAGCTAATTCAGGTTGTTTACGCTGCAATTCACAGCAGATTCTATTGTGTATAAAAACACACGAAGGTTATTCAATTTAAAAGCAATATCTATTTTTATAGATTACTAAAAACGTAAATTTTTATACTATAAGCAACCATAGAGAAATGTATGCATTCGTTTTGTGGTTAAGAAGTAAAACCACGAGTATTGTGAGCGACGACGATCTATGCCCCGTTAAAGAAGAAGGAGAAGTGACTCGAGTTAGATACAATGTTAATGAGAGGTTATATAAGGCAAAAATCATTAAAAAAGTGGTAAATAAACTAAAAAATGTAATGTAAATATACAATGTTATAATAAATCAATATAGTACTTTTCGTACCAAGGGTGAAAAGTAGAACTTTACGCCCGAATGGGCATCGCCGCGCTCGAGGCGGGGCGAAGCCAACATAGCAGGCGTAAAACACGCATTTTACTTAGTTTGTGTTTATTGTGCGTAAGATAGCACGTGTGCGCAAACTGCACATAAGCTTGAAAATTTAGTGTTTACACTAGTCATGATCGCTGCGCACGAGGGCCGATGAAGCGCATACACATGATTTTCGGCTTTGTACAAAGTATGCGTAAAGTTCTACTTTACGCCCACAATAAATAAATAAAACTGCGTACATTACGCCTGCTATAACGAAAAAACCATTTTTATCGAGAATTCACATATAAAATGTATATAAAAAATATTTACTTTTAGATGAATCGGAGTATTTGAGCTGTTTATAAATACAACAGAAGGGAAAATTTTTACAAAAAATAAAAATACAAAAAGCCAAATCGTTCTTGCAGATCTATCTAATTTTAAGCAGCAAGACAAAACAGGCCAGAAGAAAAGCTGATTCTGGAGACTCAATTCAAAAATGATTGATGAATCAAAAATCGATCGATCGAAAAATTATCAATGATTCAGATATATCTGAAGATGATGAGTCGGCATCTTCAAAGAAGAAAGCTCCTATAATTGAAAGTGAAGAAAGCGATTTAAACGATGAGGAGGCAGCGATCGAAAGTAATGCCACGCAAAAAGGGGTAGTCAAGATGGAGCTATGTTTGAAACGCATGAACGCGCTCAAGCTATTTTTAATAAAACAGCTCTCACAGATAACAATATGGCAGCATAACCGTCAATGACAGGACCATCAATGAAAAATGTTACAGCTTTAATGAAAGGTGACAACTCAAAAATTGCTGAACAGGAGAAACAGTTTGCAAGAAATACGACGTATGCTTACATACGTCGATGCCAGCTCTAGCTCGTCAAAATTTAGATCGTTCCGATGACAATGAGGAGGTAAATTCTTGTATAATATGATTGTTACTAAAAATCTTCATTACATGGCAGATTCAGACATTTTAATAAGATAAATGTTCCTTTATTCTAAGAATCTCACTCATGAAAATGAAAATGATGAAAATGAAAATAATGAAAATGAAGATCCATTAAGAAAATGCCGCAGTCCTGGAAATGACCGAGTACTTATTTGCGAATATTTGAATATATGGATAGATCAAGGTGGTTTCATGTTTATACAACGCTATAAGCAAAATCCAAGAGAAATGACAAGGCAGTTATTAAAATTTTTAATTAATTGGAGAAAATAATTTGAGAAACATGTACGTTCATGGAAATTCCAAAAAACCCAGGGATTCCGAAAGATATTATTACCTGCGTTGAATGTAAGATTTTGTATTAAATTGTAAATTTAATAGAATAACCACATTTTATAAATAAGTATATAATCGATTAATTATATACATTATCAGATTATGTAAACAAGAAATGCTCGACTCCACTAACCGTAGATCAATTCACGGACACAATAAATTACCTCTGTGGGAGACTGCAAAATCCAAAACTTCCACTACCACATTCATTTACCACATTGTTTTCAATTCAAAAGTATTAAAAATCTAAATAAATATGTATTTTATTACTAGTTTGAATCGGTACTAAAGTTGTTTTATAATTTATAATGCCTTGAATTGTAAAAATAGTGACAAAGTTTTGGCCACAGCTTTTTGATCTTTTTATTAACGTATACATAAATTAAATCAAATATCAGTCTAATATTTGAGTAATGTACATTTATAGTTTATAAATTTATTGTTTTTAAAATATATTATAATCATTATCATCATAACATTTTAAAACTTAAAAGTTGTTTAGTTTTTGAATATAAATAGATAAATATGCGCACCTAGCAATATATTAAAAAAAATTCGAAAGTATTGCCAAAGTGTTGGTTACACCCTTCTAATTTTGTTTAAAATAGTACGAGTATTGGCAACATTTTGAACATTGTGCTCTAGCAATGTTTTGGCGACATATTGGCAAAAATTTTGCCAATATGTTGCCAATATTTTGCCCATACCTATTGGCAACATATTTCCAAAACTTAGCTAACAGGTCCGATTTTTGCGCGGGTCATAATGTATCATATATCATTAGTTTTTTTTACATTTCACAAAAAATTGTTGCGCAGGAAGATTTGAAAAATTTGTGTTTTATCACTGGTTTAATAGCTATAAATGACGGTCATGGCCATTAATTATATTGGATAGAGCTTAAAACATCCTTCTTTTATGTATGTAATCATATACTTTATCATAAAAAAAAAAATTTCTAGATAAAAAAAAATTAGCGGCAAACATGTATATATTCTAAAGGGGTAACGGCACTCTGGCTCTCTCAAAAATGAGCGTTTTTGAGTAATTTTTTGTGAGGAAACGAGAAAGTTTACAAGAAATTAATTAATAAGCGGTAGTAAAACATATTTTTAGATTGAAAAAAAAAAATTTTTTTTGACACGTTCATACAAAATATTGGCTGTACTGTGGAATGTCCGAAAAAAATTTTCTTTCGAGATAGCTCCACTTCGGGGCACCTAACTCAAACAATTTTTAACCTGGAACACAAAATCAAGGTTTTTCTGAAACTTAACATAAAAATACATCAAATGAAGTAGGACTTTTTTAAAATATTAATTTTTGACAAAATGCCACTCTATTGAAAAAAATTTGCGTTTTTGACCAAAAATTCAGCGGTTAATTGCTTATAAAAAAATAAAACATAAACATGATATCCCCTACATCATCTTATGAGGAATGTTATTACGAAAGTTACACTTAAAATTTCAAGTCAATCGGATTAAAAAAGGACGAAATCCTCCCCGACGTTTTAAAAAATGTTGATTCGAGAAAAACGCATTTGAAGTTTGGTAAGCGATAAAAGTATAGAAATTTTCACTGTTCCGTCAATCTGCGATGCCTGCTCCATACTTGGGACCAGGTGTATATCAACTCTAGGAACCTTAATCATCACTTAAGCCAAAAAGGATCGATTTTTTGAAAAAGGCAGAGTGGCGTTACCGCCTAAGAGAACCTTTTTTTATTTCAACGATAAAATTCATAAGTCAAATAAATATCGATGTAGTGTATAATATACAAAATAGCATTAAAAATTAATGTACGATGGCCGATCCTACGGCCAATATTTATTTTTACTCGGGATACGGTCAAGTACGTAAATTCACTTACATGCATGTTCAGGCACGTTTATGCATATACATGCTAATTTAAAATATAGCGCAATGCAACAAAATGTAATTATAAAAATTTAGGCGCACGCAGACATCCTATGTATTTAGTTTGAGTTTTTACTGCTCTATTTAGTATTTACGTGGAAGAAACGCCGGTGGTTTGGGTTCAATATTATGTTTCTACTCTTATATAGATACAAAATTTATTTTTTGCTTATTTTCGAGATAATATTATTATTGTAGCTTAATTTGTCAGTAGAATATTTTTTAACAATAATTTACGTTTTTTATGCTACTTTAAAATAATTATTTAAAACTACATGCAACATAATGCCTGTTCATTCATGAACTTGCATGCCCATACCTGAATATCCTCGGTCAAATCTCATACATGATCATGCTTTATGCTCCATGCATGACAATGCCTGATAACGCCTGGACCATTTTACCTCGGGCGGCAACGTGAAAAATTTGCATCGGCTACGTCAACATTGATTTACATATCAGAAGTGGTTTGGTTTGGCTAGCAGTAGCATCATGGGTGCCTACGTTAATTTTGACGTTTGTCGTCCTCCCGAACAGGGATATGGCGCACACAGACAATTTATTTATAATTTTATAAGAAATTTCGTTAACAGTTAAATGTATTATAAACGTAATCTAACAAGTTACTATTTTTATTTGTTTCTAAGGGGTGATAGAGTGCAATACGTTGTATTTTCACTACTCCTTGGTCTACTTTAAATATTACGTTTAGTTTATATCAGATAAATAATTGTGTATAAAATGATATTGTGAAATTGTTTTTATATGTTTTATATTCGTCTAGCTTTGAAGAAGGGAGTCATAATACTCCCGAAACGTTGGCAATAAATAGTAAATATGGTTCATGAAGAGCAATCATGTCTACTTAATTATTAATCAACTATGAACGACAAACTCATCATTAACAGGGTCCGAAAGTCATTTCCCTGAATTACAGACTGAACCATATATTATTTACTTTAAGATCAAAATTACGTTTACTTAGCTAAAACCCAAACTCGCAAGTCCTCCATTGAGCAATTATGAACCTATGTATGAAGTTTGAAACGTTAAAAATAACAGCACCGTATAACATTATTGAAATGAAAATTTTACAAAAATTTAATTCCAATAATTTTTAAAGGGGGCCGTTGCTTTTAATGTCTGAAACTTCACACATAGATCCATTATTGCTCAATGAAGGGCTAGTGAGTTTGGGTTTTGTCTAAATATAAGTATTTTTATAATTATAAATAATTATTCACTATTCGGTCGGTAAACTTCCGGACTTCCTTAAATAGAAAAACCAATTACTTATAAAAAATGAATATTTATTTGTTTGATTATTCCAAAAAAAATGTACAATCCAAATAAATGTCGTTTCTCAGTGTATGTAAATATGTGAATAAACTGACTAATATATTTTGTTTTAAGCTAAATTTATATTTATAACTAATATAATATACCCTAAACATTTGCGATAATCAGGATTGACTATTTAGCTAATGATTCACTCAAATATTTATGCGAGCGAAACTGCAGAGTACAGCTATAGTAATATATAAGATACACGAAATGATACTATTTGTATTTGTATCATACTGAATGTTTTGTCATAGTATAAAAGTACAGCTACTTGTCGCTAGATGCCGCCATATTTCAGAGTATAAAGCAAAATACACCCTCTCTTGCGTCCCACGTTTTCCTTGTTCCTCATTATAGTTTAGAGTTAAAGGGATGGGATTATTTAAATATAGAGCGGGAAGTTAATCTCTTTGAATGAGGAACTCATATAATTTGGATCGAACTTCACTTACAGGTAAGTTCGTTTGATCCTTAATTATAGCTCGCTCCTCATTCTACGAGATTAACTGAGTAGGTGTTTAGAGATAAATATTTGATATCCATTATTTATTGCTAATGTTATTTATAAACAGAGAATTATTACTTTTTTAAATGGTTTTTTAGTTAGAAAATACAGTTTTAGCAAAATTTTGGTCGTTAACTTCAACCTGTCGATTATAATATTTGGCAAAGACTTGAGAATCGCTCGACCCACCTGTCGCATTTTTTATTGCGCTTATACATAAGACATTTTTAAAAGCGTTTAAAAGTTTAAAAGTTTTTCATAACACGTGCATTGAAAAGTCATCTTTTCATTACATGTAAAGTCCATAGAAAATCAAGAATTTCGCAGCGGAGAGAAAATATTTTATCTACACAATAGAGGCCTTACATGAACTTGTTAAAATAATACAGGTGGGGTTTACCGGACTCGGATGATGCTGGCATCGGAAAACCCAATTTTCTCCCCTTGTTGCACAATGTACTATTATAAAAACATTACAGAAATATAATTTTTTTGCAAAGTGTGATTGGATTAGAGATGATATTCTGGATTGGCAATAATTTTAATTGAAAATAAACTTCTGTATACGGCTTGATACAAAATTTTATATGCATACAATGAGATCGAAGCGAAGATAATGAATTAAATTTTTATCACCAGTATTTCCTAAGTCAAAGGTGAAAAATTAAAAACTATAAACTTCTTGTTTTAGGGTATTAATTAGTGTGATTTGTAATAATTTCGAAGACGAATGAAATAAGAGTTTAAGCAAAAATTAAATTAATAGATACATGTATCTTCTTATAAAAGTTATTCTTGAGATGCTATGCAATGTCCGCATAAATTATACTTTTAACTCCTAGCTACTTTCCATAGAAGAATTTACACTTGGCAGAATACTGATAGAGTATTAGTTTCTGACACTGCCAGTACTTGCAAACGTTAGAGGTCCAGCACTAAGATGTAACTGGGATGATAAGAATGGGCCAGTAAAAACTGAAAATATAAATTATTAGACACACGCGAGACACTTCACTCAAAGATTAGTGTAATAAGCTTAACAACAGATTACTATCGCGCTTCCGCAAATTTCACATAAGCTATGTAATCATACCTTAAATTAATATTTTGTTAAAAACTAGTCTAAAAAGTATTGCATCGACTCAGCGACGTTTTTCGGGCCGAGGTCGATTCTTTTTACTGGCCCATTCTTATCAAAACAATATAATCCCTTTATTGATTAGGCACCGAAAAATAATTTACTGGCATACAATATTCAGCCAGAATCAGTCCGAACTATCACTGCTAGCAAATTCTTTAATTGGTTATACATGAAATTCCAGTACGCACACCATTAAGAAAGATAATCCTAACGATGCTGCAGGTGCAGGCGCCAACAGCCGTACGGAAGCCTTTGCTCGAGCTCTTGAGGAAGAACGAAGAAAGAAAGAAAGGAGGTGAAGATGGAGACGCGGAAAATATTGCGATGGGCTTATAGCGCATGCTGCAACATGCAAATATAACGAATCTAAAGTGTTTACTTCGTTATCTCTACATCTTTCTCTCTCTTCTCTCTCTCTCTCTTTCTCTTCTCTCTCTCTCTCTCTCTCTCTCTCTTCCATCCGTACACATAGGACCGCGTATACATATATTCACCTGAGGCGATATCCTTAACTCCTCGCGCGCATTGAACTCCTGAGGATGCGAAGGACCTTCGTGAGATTACAGAATAGAAGGAATATCGTGCTTAGAAGGACAATGGGCCGTTCTTCTTCTGCGCGCTGCACCGCTGCGTCGCCATCCGTCGCAAACGATCCTAAGCTCGAGGGAAAACAGCATATGAGTTTCTGCGACACTTTGCAATCCTTTTTTCTCTAGAGTAGGTAAAGAATGCTCAATTTATTTAAGGATGTTTATTTTCAACTCGACTTAAGGGGGCCAGCCTGAGTTATATTCTCTAAAAAGTCATTATCTAGTATATACACTGCAAACATATTTTAACGTAATCTAAGTTGATGCAAGTTTTTATATCTTAAATATGTATGTTATATGTAAGTTAGCTACGATTTAGACCCCTCCAAGTGGTCTTTATAGTCCCCCAAGAATTCACCAATATACATTATTGAATTTAAGCCTTTTTAACCACTTACCACGGGTTTTTGAATCAGACTGTACATTTTTCATGTTCACCGAGGCTTTAAACTATTCTTCAGAAGTGTACTCCTGGACTTTCCGGACTACATTTCTTTAATAAAATTATTTCCTACTATTAGACACACATATATGTCAATAATAATAGAATTTGTATAGTATTTTCATAGTATTACATATATACATATAACGTATCAGATTCACATCAGCTGTTTCTACCTATTTAAAGAGCCCGGGCCTGGACATGACAGTGAGAGAGGTATCCACCAGCGAACCAGGACGACGTCACTCTTCCCGACCGCGCCGGGTCACACGTCTCTATCGCCTCTGGAGTAAGCTACCAGGCTACCTTCAACCAAAGTACTTATTCCAACCACACCCCTGTACACTCATCTGGTATCTCTTTGGATTTGCGAAGCAGCGATACCACGAACCACAAATCACGAATCATAAATTCGTGACATCTATGTAAAATTGTATTCAATTAGTATTTTGGATTTTTACGATGACAAAAATGTATATTTTTTATCCTCTACATTCATATCATTAACAATTTGTTGGGCTTGTATTCATATGTGCTAAAGAAGGTGCTAAAAACTGATTATCATCAAAAATTAATTACAATAGTAAAGGGCCGAGTACAAATTACGTAAAGGTAGCAGAGGGGGGGGGGGTAGTGGGCGTACTAAAACTTTACAAATACTTATGTGTAGGGGAGGGGGTGGGGGAGGGGGTGGCTAAACCAATTCTCACGTAAGGTATTGATTATTTCAATATCGTTTTCTAAACAAAGTTTTTAAATCATCAAAAAGAAGAAGAAAAGAATTTCACAATGGATTGAGTCAGGCAGAATACGTTAGACTACGGCAGAATGCTGACTATGAAAATTTTTCTAATGAAAAGAAGCGAGGTAATAAGTTTGTTACATGAACAGCTAATCCTTTTTCGACAGAGGAAAATTGAAAATATTCTTTCACATTATATGTGACAAAGATTCCCTAGAACTTTTCTATTTCACTTCATTCTTAAAAAAATTAAACAATAGTCTTATACATTAGCCACCGAGAAAATTTTAAGATAACTTTGAAGTAAAAATCTATAATTAACATTTAAACATTATACATTATAATTAAATTTATACCAAATCTTGAAATAAAAAAAATTTTATGAAAAATGTTTCAATTAACTTACTCCTTTATGACTTAATTATTAATGATTTATTAATTTATTTATAAATGATAAAACATTAATGTATGTATTTGTATTGTATTATATTATATTGTATCAACTTCCTGTATCGCCTTACACGGACCCGTACAGGCTTTATACCTTTTTACAAAGAACATCTACCACCTCTGTGTGGATGCCCTGATTATAAACCCCGTTATGCGATGCCGTCAAACGAGACCCATTTTTTGCTTGCTAACGTCTCAGCCAATTTCAGCAGTGGGTGCATACGTCTACATCATGCACAACCCGACAGTAGAATTCAATTTCGGATGCACCCATGTCACATCTCGTAGACACCCGAACTACGTAATTTGTACACGGTCCCTAACGTAAAAACGCAACATATATGTCTATATCTTTCTATATTATATAGTTGGAACAGTGAAATTTGAAATTCAGCCCATCCACCCCTGCCCGCCCTCCATTCCACTCAACTGCCCCATCCACCTAGCTGTCTTCAATCGAAGTCTCCGTAAGATATACCATTCACAGCCCCTCCTGCTAAGTACCTTCTATCGAAGTCTATTCAAAATATATAGAAAACAATTTTTCAGCACCATTGTGTACTATTAAGTGGTATAATATTAAGGGGTCAGACCTGGGTTAAATCCAAAAAAAGAATCTTTTTTAACGAAATTCCGTTATTGCAATGTTATTGGCAACTAAAGAAAGACTCGACGAAACAGTGGAGACTTTTTTGTTTGTTATCCGATTTGAAGCGTAAAGATCTCATTTTGTTCCTTGAAAAATTTCAGGGTGGTTTACCATATAAAAATTGTGTATCATCGGATAACCCGCAAAGTTACGTCCAATTGTTTATAAGTTCGTATATGGTGTTTTCTAAATAATCGGATATAACTTTGCAGGTTAACCACATTGAGAAACTCATGGGCCGCGGTGCGCTCCAAGAATAGTGGATAATCTCCACCACGCGGCTGCGTCGAGATGAGCGAGCATGCGTGGTGGTCAAATCACACCACGCGCTCTATTTTTAGAAATACGCTACGTTACAGCGGTGGTGCGGAGAGTCGATGGTATAGATCCGTAGAGCGAAATCATCACCACGCGTGGTTCGAAATGCCGAGTATTATTTCGTCATAGTCGGTACTACCCATCAGTTTTTCAGTGCGATAAAATACAATTTTTATATGGGTACATCCCCCTGAAATTTTTCAAAAATGAGACCTCTAAAATTAAAATCGGATAACAAATAAAAATGTCTCCAGTGTTTTGTCAAAAATTTCTCTACTTGACGATATTTAATTTTACAATAACGAAATTTCGATAAACATTTTTTTCAGTTAGACAAGAACTCCTTATCTTCTAATATATTGTATATGTATATATAATATATTGTATTGACTTTCATATCATTATGTGAGATTAAATTGTAGTAAAAAATGTTTGTTTTTTATGACATATATATGTTGATAGAAGTAAAGTAAACCTCCTTAAGTAATATAATGTTTTGTTTTTGCAAGATATCCTAATAACCAGCTGTACGGAAACCTGCTGGAAATTCGCGGAATATCTGCATGCGATCCTGCATGTGATCCAGCATGGGAACCTGCATGCGCTTTAACATGCGATCCTGCATGCGAGCCTATATACAATACTGTATGCGACATGCGTGCTTATTATGTACATGTAAAAAACCTGTAATATAAAAGTAAAAAAATCTATTAAGAACACATTCGGCAACATATTGTACCTACTTAGTTGTTAAACAGAAACAGGAAACATTTAATTTTAATCGAAGTGAGTTTCTTAAAAAATTTTCACTCTTACTCTAAGTGAATAAATTCTCCTCTAATAATAGTACATTATGCAACAAGGGGCGAAAGTAGCAGATTTTTCCCGTATGTGGGTTTACTGCCCGAGCCTTTTGTTCCGTATTGCATATAGTATTTTAAAAATTGAAAAAAGTTTGATGCGAAATTTAAAGATAATTTTTTCGTACAGTGTACATGTAAACAAGATAAAGTTTGATTAGCAAAGAAGTGGTACCCTCAAAGGCCTACTCCACTGTTTGAAAATATGCAAAAAATCAGCTGTGGCAATTGTTTTCAAAATGTAATAGCCATATTTGTAACCTATAGGATTATTCTTAGTTTTAGATAAATAAAATATATAAAAAATCAAACATTAATAATGTATGAGAATACAAATTTAGAATTATTTATAGTTTTAAAATATCATTCACAAGCAGAGTTGCCTCCAGTTAACTCCGCTCGCCAAACCCAATTTGTCAAAGTACGGCGGAGTTATGTAACAATAGTGCATTATGATAAGTAGTAGATGGAATGATATTCGAGAATATGATTATTATTGAACATTTAATAATCTGAAGATTTAATAAAAAAAGTCTCAATATCGAAATGTACCAACGTTTGAAAGCGATTATGTGATCCGTTGGGGAAGAATGAAACCACACCTACATATTTCCTAAAGCATTATCAATTATTAAATATTATAAATTAAGGTTATGAAACAATTATTAAGGAACAAAACTTAATAGATTAGGAGTACACGAATAAAAAGAAAAATTCGAACAGTTTATACAATTAGATGATTGTATGAACTTACCTGTAAGTGAAGTTCTATCATAATTGTATGAAGCGCTTGATCCGAAATGATCAGTCGCACCTCTTGTGAATTCCCCTTCTTAAAAATAATTTTTGATACCCAATATAAATGTTACGGCGGAGCTTTAAAAAAATGAGTAGGTGCACGGCAGCGCGCAAGAGCGAGCATACATAATACGTCCGATTTGTTTTTGTAATCGGAGACGTTAAAAAATGTGGCGACTTCGTCAGGGAGTGGGTGTACTACAGATTATCATCAGAAAATGTTTTAATAATTACAACTAATTTAATGACATAATAATATCATATAAAATTATAAACATTATTAAAAATGAAAAATTTATACATATGAATTTTTATTATTCATATTCAAATAAATTCATCATATTACAATATTGTTTCATTCCAACTGTTTTTAAGTAAGTGTACGCAAGAATAATCAATTTTATACAAAATTATTAATATTATAATACCAGGTCGTACAAACATGTCCGAGACAATTTCCAAATTTCAATTCAAATACTATTTTTATGCTTATCTGTCTTGTATACTATAGCTATTACGCTTGTTTCTGAGTCGAATTTCAACGATAATTTAATAATAAATTATTATTCGTAAATGATATCATTAATCAACATATAAATAAACGTTGTATCTTTCTATTTATTAATTATTGAAACTAAAATATTACAACAGGGAATATTTCACATTGAATTCTTAAATGGGGGTTGGCGAACGGAGCGAGCACGGTAACCCCCTAATATATATACTTTAGTCCTGGTCTGTACATACATGTTCATGCATCCATTCCCCACTATATGTATATATTACTTAAATAGCTTTAAAGTATTATCAAAATCCAAACAACATAAAAGCGAACATGCATTTCCATGCATCTAAAGCGAATAGCAAGTTGAGCATTTCGAGCGTTTTCTCCTGGAGGTTACGGTCATTACACGCGGGTGGTAATGACCATTATCTTCCGGTCCTAAATAAAAATTTTCTTCGTAAAAACTTTGAAAATTTTGGAAAATTATGAAAATTTTGGAAAATTTTGAAAATGTAGGAAAATTTAGGAAAATTGTTATTTTGAAGATGAAATTGTAATTTAATTCTGTAAGTAAATGACGCACGACTCAAAATATGCAACTCCCCATTCGCCCTATATTTTTAAAAAAGGGCCTTACATGTACTTGTCAAAAAAAGTACGGTGTGGAACAAGGGGAAGGGCAATTTCTTACCCCCCTTGTTGCACAATATACTATTATTTACTTGAGATCGAACAGAAGAAAATAATCAAAGGTTCGGCTAACAAATAACGAACGTAAATAAGCGAAAATAAATTGACACAACACGTTTTCATTGGTCTGTAAAACCGAAGCATTATCTCTAATTTCTATGTGGACTATATTCTTGGGACAGAAAATAAAGAAATCGTTATAGATTTATTAAAATCAGTGCAGTATATTTTGCGTAATGCAAAAGATTATTCGTCTAACAGAAATTTGATTGAAAAGGATTCTTCTTTACTTCCTGTGTTGAAAAAACCTCCGATACTAAATGATGAAATACGAAATGAGTTGTAAATGTTGCAAAAATACATTTCCCGATAAAATTCTTTTTGTTATACTCTGACGATCTGTATAGACAGTCTTTCTACGAAAGAACTAAATTCCTAGAGTCACGTTCTTCCCAACGAGTCGGCAACATTCTTCCAGACACTATTGACGCTATTTTAGCGGAACACACCTGAGATGCTGTCATAAATTGTTCTAGCTAGGAATTTCTTAATCAAAGCTGTATATAGTGGAATTATGAGCGGGGAAGTACAAGAAATCAACATTGTTGAGAAACTTTATTTTCAAAAGTTAACTTCCGATTACCGATAGACTATATATAGGTGATTATCTGAGAAATCGAGATAAAGAATTTTGGAATTTTATTTAAAAATATTAATATGTTATAATAACCAAAAAGGAGGAATATATATATAAATTTTGAGCAATTTTTATTTTCCTAGTCCCGATTCATTGAATAAAATGCACTTTCTTGCAGTAAAAGTAAAGGTTAATTCAAAAAGTTCCTTGCGTATTTAAGTTTGACAATATCAACCTAATAAATTCTCACTAACTCACAGAACCAGTGATAAACAAAAGTTAGTATTTGTTATTATATATTTCTATCATAAATGCTTAAAAAAATATACCTCCATTTTAAATAAATATATTACAAAAAATACCATGTTTTTGTACACATATTTAATCAGAAAAAATTTGTATGTTCGCAATTTTTGAAAAAAAAAAAATACTAATTTCTTTAAATAGTTCTTATATGAATATTTGCCGTGAGTTACAGATACATTCATCCACTCTAAATGTGCGAGCAACTTTTTGAAGTTAGAAAAATACAACCTCTTGTATGTGCTTTTGAACTGTGATTTTCATTCCAATGTGCATAATAATCCTGAGTGCATAATATTTCTGTTTATAATATTCCTCTGTGCATAATATTCCAGTGTGCATAGTATTCCTGTGTGCATACTATTCCTGTGTGCATAATATTCCTGTGTGCATAATATACCTGTGTGCATAATATTCCGGTGTGCAGAATATTCCTGTGTGATTAATCACACAATAAACCCAATAACCCAATAACAGAGGAATATCCTTGAGGATATCTGTACTAAAATCAACTAACTGAGAAGCAGTACATCAGTGTGCAGTGTTATTATCAAAATATATGAGAAAAGTGGCTGCGCTATTTTATCAATGTGCCATTCCTGGAAAAACCCTCAAGCGCGCGGCGGCACCTACTGATGTGACAGCTACACGCTATATGGTTCGACAGCCTTTCCTGACTGAGCGAGCCGCGCGATTGTTTTTGGCCTTAGCAATCCACCCGCATCCGGGCCCTTATGATCAAGTCCGGCACGCCGTACTCAATTTCTACTTGGGTAAAAATGCAGAGTCGGTTACGATCTCAGACGCGCGATCGGTGCGCGCCCCGCGCGGTCTATATGATCATATAGCGAAACAACTACGATAATTTGAGTAATATCAACATTGTTTTCGTTGGATATAACTGTTGAAATGTAACACCAATGATGTAGCTTTTCGTTTTTATAATTAAATTATCTTCTAAAAGCAACAGAAGGTTGTAAAAACAGTTTTCAATAAGATTTCCTTATATGATGATAAATAAATGATGTATCTTATTAATACATCTTAATAAGAGTTTATTTTACAAGCTGATTATTCTGTAAATGCATTAATTATAATCGAATTTGTATATCCACTTTACTAACATTTAAGAAAAAGCTGGTTTCAAATTTACACAAAATTTGCTATAGTTATTATTTTATATATGTAGTACTTGTTTACTTGTTAGACTTTTTTCGAGCTTCATATTTTGAATTTTATAAAAACAAAACAATTTTTTAAAACAATTATGATTTTATTATTTAATTTACTTTAATTAACACTTTTCCTCGTACTCGTCTTGGAGGAACATTAAATGTTTAATAAACAAATTGCGTAATGTAATTTTTAAAATTTATTATATGAAATTATAAATACTGTATCTATATTCTTATAATTAATTAAATTATCAGCATTGTAAAAATGAACTCTTATAAAGATATATTGATAAGATACATCATTTCTTTATTGTCGTACAAGAAATAGAATGTCTTTATAGACACGAGCGTTATATATCATACTTCTGTAAGTAATGTTTTCTATAATACCTGTGCTGCATTTAGAAGATGATCTGATTATAAAAACATTAACTCATTATTCGACTTGGTAAAAGTGATACTAGCGTCAAATGTAATGTTAAATTCCTATAAGGTTGACGACATTGGAAGCCTTCGGACGGTGGTAGAATGCATGGCAGAGATATGATAAATCACAATTTTATTACACTGCATAGAAACTTGAAATATTTTTAATAAATAATGATTTGTATAATATTCTTACCACTACAAAAAAAGAGTTTTTATAATAAATATTTGGTCTAAATGCTTTAAATATTGAGAAAAGTGATAAAAAAGCCATTGTTTCCTAACTTCACAATACCTTCCACTACCATCCAAGGGTTCGAAGGCTGTCCACCTTATACAAGAGTTAATTCCAACGTAAACAAACACCATGGTTGTTTCCATGAGCAAAAACGGTACGGGGCGCACATGCGAGCGTGCGTTCGATGGCGTAACCGACTCCGCGTGTAGCCCACCGGCAAAACTAACATAACAACTTAACCCATTAGCGCCCAAGATCACGGAATTTTCAGCTCAGTTTCGAGCTTCACTTCCAAATCGAAAAATGAAAAATATCATGACCAAACATACTTATCTAAGTAAGTCATTGATATATCAAATCCAGATAATCTTACATTCTTAATAGTGACGGATACAAAATGGCGGTAAGTAAACTGAAGAAACAATTTTTTTGAATTGTATTCACTGCAGCAAAAACCTCTAGCCATACTAAACCGTACAATGCAAGTACCATTCATTCATAAGGATAGAATATATCTACGTCGGACTTCCAGACATGGATCATTCTATCCTTCACCATTCATTCAATAATATATATAATTATATTATTTTCTAGATTCAATTCCGCATATAATTTTAACTAACATGCGCAGACTAAGGCGGGAAAACTATGTAGTTGAAATTTATAATAATTCTTGAACATTTTCTCGAAATCCCTTATGAATAATTAATTTTCGAAGGCTGAGCAAATGTAATCGAAAAGTATGAACACATTCGTGATTAAAAATTTAAAATGACGTGATCCTTGAAATACTATTTCTTTCTTTTTAAATTTGACTGTGAGAATGTTAGGTTAGGAATCTTCTGCTCGCAAATATTTAGGACTGCCGCCAAGACTAAGAATTTCTTGGTTTTGTCTTGGTTTCGTCTCGAAAAGTCAAGACGAGACCAAGACATTGTCCTGGTATTGTCTTGGTCTCGACCAGAAGTCTTGTCGTTGCATTGATTTATAGACTTTGTTAAGATTTTTATGTTCTAGATTCTAAGCAAATAGAAGTTAGAAATACTTTACTTATACATATAGAAGTTATTTTAGATTATGAATGTCGGTTTATAATCGCTTTTCTTTAATTATAAAATAATTTTACTAGTTTTTTTTCTTATTTTAAGGCTCCAGTATAATATTATATTGATTTATATTTTAAATATTTACGTATTCACATATATTATTAAAAATAGGATAGGATGATAAATAAATATAAATCTTTCATTGTTATATATATTGAATATAAATAAAAATGGTAATATAAAAATAAATAAAATAGTAATACATTCTTAATTAACTTTGCAAATATCAAATGTTAAGCATTTACAAATGAAACAAATAGCAAAGATTCGATACGATTATGTGCGTAATGAAGAACATATGAATTCTGTTAAAACCGATGGTGTCATTATACTTTAATTTAATACTTGGTGTCATTATCTTAAAAAAAAAACTAAATTATTATTTAACGTATTACTCCCATCTAAAGTGTAGCTTGTGTTATATTAAATGTTTACACATTTATGAATATTGTTCTTTAAAAGTTAAAAAGATGAAAGTTAGTCCTACATTCAACTTAAGTTTAGTTAAAAGTTGAAAAATTTAACTAAAGTTAAGTAACAAGTTAGTCTACAGTAAGAGTCTATAAAAAAGTATGCGCATGGAGTAAAATGTTATTTATCAAAAATTAATTTTATTACACAAAATTGTTGTTGTTCCATAGGCATATAGTTTTATTGTATACTATTAAAACTTTTTTTTCAAATTTCTAAGATAAAAACAAGAAACTTGAAATTTTTTCTTTTCTGAATTTTAGTCGATAAATTTCTAAATAAAAAAGGGTAAGATCTAGTTCGAAGACTTAGTCAAAATGTAACACCTCACTGAAAGAGAAAGAATATCACTTCTCATGATGAGAGGCTGGGGTGGAATGGAGCGATCTTTCAGAGCAGTAATGAATCTTTTCAATAAAACTTTTAGGATTCGTAGAACTCCAATTGCAGTCTCTACCGTCCAAAAAATTGTTAGAAGGTTTAATGATTTTGCAAAAATTAAATGTTTGATCTAGGATACTTAACAATAGAATTATAGGACTGTTTTTTATTGACAGTAACTTAAATGCTGAAAAGTACGAAGTTATGCTACGAAATCAAATAGTTCCTGCAATTAGAGAAATAGCTGGAGACAACTTTGAGAACACATGGTTTTAGCAGGACGGTGCAGCACCTCACTATGGACGAGACGTTCGTGATTAATTAGACGAAGTATTTGTTAATCGGTGGATAGGGCGAAGAGGCACAATTGAATGGTCAGCTAAATCACCTGATTTGACACCTCTCGATTATTTTTATTGGGGTTTCCTAAAAGATCGGGTATACAAAACGAAACCCCAAAATTTAGATGAATTACAGCAAAGGATCATAGATGAATCAGCTCTCATTACCACTGAAATAATCCGAAATGCAGTTGATGCTTTCTCCCATCGATTAGCTTACTGTCAAGAGGTGAATCGAGAACAATTCGAGCACTTAAAATAAAGATATTGTGCTTATCAATGGTAATAATCAATTGTGAGAGGCAAGGGGACTCACGTAAATCCAGCACCCCGATCGTGAGAGGCAAGGGGACTCATGTAAATCCAACACCCCAAACGGAACAGATTTTATTACGTCCACGTCGCTGTTCCTGGGTAACGCTAAATGTAAAAAAAACAAAGTTTACCTTGAAATAACCTTGAAGGTCAAGGTCAAGGTCAAATTCAAGGTCGCCATTGAATTCCTCGTTGAAAGTTACTATAAGAATGAGCTTGAGCTGTTGGAAAAATACTTTAGCTGAAAAAGTATTCAGGTGTTTCCATAGTTTTTGGACACCCTGTATATTATTTGTGGATGTAGGTAATTGCATGCAGAGAATATTGTTACAGTTGCTGGATTGAGTGTGATTTTTCTACGTTAAATAATATATGAATTTATGCGTAAGCCAACACTTATTTTCTGTATAAGGGATTCAGAAGATTCTAGATATAAATGAGATACCGAAAATTTTGAATCGGTTCTATATGGTAACTCCTGCGCAAGAAATTTCAATGATCAAAGTTTCTTTTCTTAACAAAACTCGATAAGGGGGCTATCCGATGAAAAATATAACTTTCTTAGCTTTAAGGCTAACAAAGTTAATATTTATATGGCATATTTATAATGATATGATTAATTGATACACACATTTTTAAAAAATTTTATCAAACATTGAAGATAGTGAGAATAATAGGTTTACTTTAAGAAAATTAGGTTGTACGGTAAAAGTTGCGGGCGCACACCGCAATGACATTTATGAACCAAAAAATTTGATAGTGTTTTTGACAGTAAAATAAAAATAAGTTAGCTGAGACCATAAATTTTTACTCAACTACGTGGTTTTAAAAATTAATAAATATTTGTTGTTTAAAAATTGTTAATAACAGTGCAAATTTGTTAATAGAATCATTTAACATGAGCTTTGTCATGGATATTTACAAAATATTTCAGCTAACTAATGTTGAGAATGTTTCAAAGAACGTACCGTAAAAGTTTCATCAAGATTGCTTATTTTGGTATGCGCTAACAACTTTTTGAAGATTGAAAACTTAAATAATGAGAAACCAGCGATTGATGAAAAATAATGAAACATCACCGGAGAGCCACCTAATAATAAAAGTGATTCAGAAACAAAAGTGTTGGCTTGTCAATAAATTCATACATTATTTAACGTAGAGAAATGAATTTCATCCAGCAACTGAATTAATATTCCTGCGTGAATCACATAGTTTCCCATCTTAGTCTGCGCGCGCATCGAGCGCGCCATGCGTTCTGCGCTTGCGTGCATCGGCGGCGTCATCGCTGAAGGGTAAAAAACGTTTATTTTTAATTTTCTCGGTAACTATTATGAATAATTAAATTCTAATGGTGGATCAAATTCAAACATAGATGGAGCAATTTTTGACGCCTGGTACATTAAAAAATAAACATTAAGCCCAAAATCATAGTTTGAAATACCGCGAATGTCAAATTTTATTTTCTACTAAAAAACAAAAGTTTAGCAAATTTTTAAAATAGCTAATTCGAATGGAGCAAATTAAGACGGCTGGATTGAGACGGGCTAAAATTCTACTGGCTGGAAGAGGGTGTCTAGAATTTCTACTAAAAATGTACTTCTTCTTCTGAATGTAACGCTGCAAGTGCTTACATTCTTGTGTAAAATTTCTAAGGTGAATTCAGTTATTATTATTACCAAATATTTGAGTTTAAATTTTTTTTTGTATGTTGATATTGAATGGAATTATAAGCTTTTAGTACTCTAATGATTTTGTCGATGAAGTGTCTACTGTCTTTCCTTTAAAATGACTTTTTTACGAAAATTGTCTCTCGTACTTATAGATGGTTCATCCGGGCAATAACACCCCGTGTAAGTACTTATGCAGATAAAATATTATTTATTTATTCATTTATATGTACGTTTATTAAACTTTTTTTATAGGCAACATACTTGGCAGAACCGTGGTCTTGCAGTTTTTGGGTGAACAACAAATACTAAAAAGATTATTTTGTATGTGATAATGACTTCTTATTTTTATTATTATGATGTTTGACTTAAGAAAAAAATCATTTTTCATCAAAATTATTAACTAAGAATCCAATTTTGTTTTAACTAAAATTTTTTTTAATTTTCACTTTTTTTACATTATGAAACTACATTACAAACTTAATTTATGTATAAAAATGAAAGCTGCATTTATTGCTTCCTCCCAGAGGCAGCTTTGTAATAGTAAAAAAACAGTTTTCTAAAAAACATGGTAGAAACATGTTTTGGACCATTTGGGATCAAAATACTCTATTATATACAATGTCTGTATGGATGTGTGTTTAAAATTTAACAGACTTCAAAAATATAACGTTCTAAAAAGTAGAAAATAATACTTTCTGTAATAACGGGATTGAGAACAATAATATTATCTTTATTTGATACCAAGTCCACACTTATTCAAACTACAACTTTTTAGAGTTGGAGCCAAAAATTCAGCAAATTACTATACTACACTATTAGTAGTATAGTAGTGTAGTTTGAATGAATGTTGACTTATCAATCCCGTTATTACAGAAAGCATTATTTTTTACTTTTTTGAGCGTTATCTTTTTGAAGAAGGTTCAATTTCTTTTTTTTTTATTAAATTTGTATTATTAAAGGAATTATAGTTTTAGTAGAATGTTTCCGGTGTTAGTACTTAAGATTACTTTGGGTATAATGTTGCTTTTCTTAAAGGAAAATTTTCAAAAATAACCTAATACGTTTAAGTAATTTTTCTATATTCTGAGTAGTAACATAGATTACTTATATTAATTAAGTTAGATACAACAGATCTATGTAATACTTAGGTATGTAAAAATGATAACAAAATAATTAAATGTAGAAAAAAAATCTTAATGACAAATGAGAAAAAATATAGTGAGAAAATAAGTTTGACACCCTTTGAAATCCCTAAGTGTAGAATCAGTCGCTTTATTCGTGAAATTACAGGTAGCGAATAGGATTTTCCTCGCCCACCTTGGCTGGCTCGCGCGAGCGCACTATTCCTTCTGCACCGTGCTCGGACATACGCCAATTGGAGAAGAAGCCGCACGAGATGTCTCGAAGCGCGCGCGCGGTCGAGCAGCACCGGTAGTATAAGAGAGCGAGAGAGCGAGAGAGTGAGAGAGCGAGAGAGCGAGAGAGAGCGAGAGAGAGAGAGAGAGAGAGAGAGAGAGAGAGAGAGAGAGGGAGAATCTTTATAAGTGGGAGCTATCTGCGTCCTCAGGACTTACTCCCTCGAGAGAACTCGTGTGCGCCGCGATCCGGGAAACAGACACCGCGGACCTGCGCCACTAGTACCTGATCCGCGCGAACCCGACGACCTGACTCCGAACTCACTCTGTTATCTTGCGCTTTTTTTTCATTTTTTTTCATTTGAGCAATATAATTTCTAACTTTGCTTCGGGTTCGTGGATACGCAGTGGGTTCAAGTCGTCGTTTTTCTTTTTTTCCTTTTTTCGCTTTTGTGCTGCTAATTGCTGTTAGCTCGACGCGGCGCGACCTAACTACATAGCCTCTATAGTCTCACGTCAACCTCCGCGCTTGATTCTCGAGATGAGAAGCCCGCTGGAGTGACAAAGTGCCATTGCAAGCTTCGGATCTCTCTATTTATCGAGGGTGAGTATTAGTGTTTTCTTCATTTACATTTTATTATTGCCAAGTCATATTGCATAATCTTTAACTGTATTGCGATTATAACGGGAATTAAAATATTATCTATAATAACAACTTTTGACTCTGCGCTCTAAATGTAAAAAGCACACGTGATTTTAGCGAGAAAGGACAGACTGCTTGCAATAATTTCTCTCAAAATCTATTTCATTTTGTTCTCTGATAATAATAACAAGTATAGCATTTAATTGCTTTATAAACAACTATAATAATTAATTTTCATACAATACTGTTGATAATATTTGTTTCAACTATATAATTAATTTGGGTTTCATTTAAAATAATTATGTGCAAATTATACTTACACATTAAGAACAACCTCGTGAAGCAAGTTTTGTGAGGCATTATAAAAATAAAATAACTGTAAATTAATTAAAGATACTTGCGCTATGCATTTTTAAATAGTACAATTAGAACCGGTTATGTTTAATCTATTATTTTTGCTTCCTCAAAGAAGAATCTTTGTTATAATAAAAAAGAAGATTTGCTAAAAACATATTAAAAATATGTTTTGAGATATAAGATATCAAAATACACTATTTTTAGAAAATGTCTTTATGGATGTGTGTGTGTGTGTGAGAGAGAGCGTGTGTGTACTGTGTGTGTGTGTGTGTGAGAGCGTGTCTGCGTGCGTGTGTGCGTAACTGTGTGTGTGTGTATGTGCATGTGTGTCTATGTGCATGTGCGTATGCGTGTGCGTCGGCGTGTGTGTGTGTGTGTGGCTGTCTGTGCATGTGCGTTTGCGGGTGTGTGTGCGTCTGCGTGTATGTATGTGTATAGACGTGCATATACACGACGAAACTTAATGTTTCAGGGCTCATTTTTTTATTTTTGCTTCCTGAGAGAGAAAGCTTTGCAATAGTAATAAAAGGTTTTGCTAAAAACATGTTAGAAACATGTTTTGAGACTTCAGAAATAAAAATACACTATTTTTAGAAAATGTCTGTATGGATGTGTTTGTGAGTGTGTGCGTGCGTGCGTGCGTGTGTGTGTATGTATGCGGATCAGCATTACTCTGCATATACACGATGAAGCTTAATGTTCCAGGGCGGATTTTTTGTTTTTCTTAAAGAAAGTCGATACAATAAACATTTTTGACTTGTTTACTCGTTTTTGTTTTTAGCGGTTTTTTCATTTTTGAGTTTTAGTTTTTCGGATTTTTAAGGACCTTAGAAACAATATCATCGACCCAGCGAAAAGACATTTGAAAGAGCATAAACTTATCTAACTTTTCCGACCTGAAAGTTTGTATAAGGTTATTCCCTTATTTTTGTATACACGAAAGTGTCATTTTTTGTCTAAGCGGTTAAATCTCGGGAATATATGACAAAAAATGTTTTAAAAAATTTTATATGATTTAGAATGCGGAGAAAAATATTCAGTCAAGTTTTTAAGTCGTGACCTTTTTCTTTTGTCGAGGAAAAAATAATTTTGTAATAAAAATGTTTTTCTTTTCTCCGACGATAATTCAAGTAAATCGGCATCATTTTATCTGAAACTTTACAAAAAGGTAGCTTTTTACTGTCTCATAACCTGCATGATATTTAAGATTATGAGATCTTATAATTTTTGAGATATTGAGGTTATGTGTTTTTTGAACAAATATTTTGATCGCTTAAAAAATAGCTTGATTTTTTTAATTCTCAAATGAAAATTCAACATTAGAAAGAAATTGCAAGATTCATCAACTTATTTTTGTTTTATAATGATGTTTTAATTTTTCTATTTTTGAGTTTTAGCTTTACGGGTTTTTTGGTATGTTAGAAATATTATGATAAAATTTGTATAAATGCAATAAAAAGAGCATAACATTACCCATCTTCTACAACCGAATATTTTCGATAGGCTCTTTCACTTCTTTTGTTATACACGAAAAAAGTGATATTTAGCTTAAACGGGTATATCCCGGAAATCTATGATGGAACATGGTTAAAAAAATTTAGATGATTAAGAATTCAGTGAATCTACGTACTAACATCTAATTACATATAATTTAAATATTTAAATAATTTTAATAAATTACGTACAGAGGTAAAATTGCTGTGATAAGGATGTGTTTACCTATCGGTGTGTAATTTTGGTAAAAAATTATCTTTTAGCAAACCATCAATGATGAAAATGCACACCTATTTTGAACTATTAATTAGAAAGAGATGAAGCTAAGTGCCAATGAATTGGCAGCGGTTTTTTGATTGTTGTGGAAAAAAATATAATTTGTTGCAAGTCTAATATTCGTAATTTTTTAATGTACGGATTTGAGAGTGATAACGGACAATGAGAGTAACTAGCTTAATTAAGTCTTACAAAATAGGGAGTATCGCATTGGAGTTAGCACAATATTCAGCGCTACAACATACGAGAGCTGACTAAAAGGCGCATCAATAAGCTTGACCTAATGATAAATTCATAAAAATTTCTCGGCGATGACTGTATGAAGCTCGCCCTTGAAAACCTCCTGCTTGAAGCGTAGCGCGCGCACATGCGATCGGTTTGCAGAACAGCTACACTACCGTTCGCGCTATAACACGCTACACAGTACACGGTACGCTACATCTACCGCGGCTCGCGAGGATCCATATGATACATACAACTAGCAGCTGACATGCGTAAATCGGCGCGAGCACGCGTTCTACTCGGGGACTAGCGAGTATCTACGTGACCGTTCGGCGGCGCGAGCGCGAAATTTCGAGCGCGGCCTCATTCTCATGCTCCTCGCGCGCGATACCGAGCTCGTGGATTTGGCGAGTCGTTGTGTAGTCGTGGTAGCCGGGCCCACTGCGTGCTGCGCTTCTCTTTTCCTCACGCACTTTTCTCTCTTCTTCTTCTTCTTCCAAATCTTTCTAAGCTTCACTTGCAGCTCTAGAAAACCAAGAAAATAAAAATAACCGATCAACGCACCTTACATAGATTCAGCTAAAATATCATTTTCTTACTATCATAATAAACAGGGAGTATTACATAGATAGGACTCAGTACTAAGCTATGTACTAACAAAATGTGTGTACACAAAAACTATGACATTTTTCTTTTTTTTTCTATAATAATAACAATATAATTATTCAATATTTTTCAAGCATACAAGAACGAATGAATACTAAGATACGTTAGGACTTTGACCAAGTGATTTTTATTGCCCCTGATTTACGCATCACGTGCCAGGCTTTATTTTAAGGTGTCAAAAAACCCCTCCTTAAGCCATATCAAAATCCGATACCCGCAGGGTTGATGGTTTCCTTGTGAATACACATATTGTTGAAGCAGCTCAAAATTCGCTATTGTTTAGCACAGTCATTTTTTATTAACTACTTTTTTCATTTTCATTTTATTATACAAGAGAATACTACTTTTTTAAATAAATAGGGTATGTCTTAAAAACAAACTACGAAATTTAAATTATATTGGTATACTATTTTTCTATAATAATTACTTCTGAGTCTTTTTTACATACTTGTTTTTGCATAGTATATTTAGAGTCATATTAAAGCAATTAAAATGAAAATTAGCAAAGGTAAGATTTTCATATATGCATTCATATAAACGAAAGACTGAGCCTTGTTTGGTGAAACAAAATAAAAAGAACCACATATATATCTCGAAATATAAGTAAAAAGGTACCTCTTTAAAAGTTTCAGATGAAATGCTGCTTATTCAGGTTAATTTTAAAACAAAATTTATATTCTTTAATACGAATGAATCTTTGAATTTACTTTTAATAAGATACATCAATATTGTATGCGGATAACTACTTTTACTCAAAATCAGGGTTTCGAAACTGTGTAGAACTTATACCATGTGAAATACTTTTCAAAATGTATAAAAAATTAAAAACTAATTTAATCTTCAATTAAATTTTTATAAAATTTTTGAGATATATTTATATTAATAATTAAAATGTATGGTTCATAAAAAGGAATATACAAATTTACACAAATACACATAAATTTTGGTATTGAGACTCAATAAGTCCTCAAATAAAGTTTTAAGTATGTACATTACATTCTCATATGCAAGAAATATTTTGAAGTTGGTCAGTTTTCATTTATATTTGGTTAAAAATCTATTGATCAATAATTCAGTAATTACTTATTTCTTTTAAAATATTGAGGATAATAATCTTGTTTTCATATTTTTTACTAAAATTTTCAATTGTACATTAACGAACAAAATAGATTTTAGAATTTTGGGCAGAAATCTCCTTATAGATCACATAGACAGATTAGAAGTACGAATTGTAGTTAAATATAAGTAATTGTCGAGATTTCTAATCGAATCATAAATTAAATTTGGTTCTATAATGTGCACGTGAGCATCTTGTTGGTATATACAAAGAATTGTACATACGAAAATAGGTTATGATGTCTTTAAAAAATCCGCATTGGGATTTCCGCAGTATCTGACACGCCGTAATACAAACATAGCCGCAGTAATTCATGCCATGAGATTTTTTTAAAAATACGTTTCTTTTAAAGTAAGTGTGCATTTTATAGCATTCTAGTATTTTTTAATAATACATGTATGATCAAACTTTAGTTTAAAAAATAAATATATCGATTTGTTCATTTTTTCGTCTTATATAGTTCTTCAAAGTTGGCCTTCACGAAAACCCTGCAGTAATACACACACTTACCCCACAGCTAAAAAAGTAGAAGTGTCTCTCAGTATGTAAATAAAAAAAATGTTCACAAGAAAGAAATTTATTTCATGGGATAATGATCTCGCTTTCGTAGTAGAGATTTAAGTGGATTTTTTTATTCTTCTGTGGTATCAGAAAAAATTTGTCTATAATATTTTTATCAAAAGTCTTTTTATTACAAAGCTAAGTTAATGAGGAAGAAAGACAGCGAGTAACTATTAAAACAAAAAATGCTAAAAACTGAAAAATGATTGAAAAATATTTATGAGAGAATCGCTCACAGAAACAGAATTCAACATACGGCAAACAAGTTTTGTGTGGTACATCAGCGCATTTTTCCGTAATCCGGCTTAGCGCACTCAAGCACATGCTTTTAACTTAAATTTCCCATGAAGCTAATACAGGAGCAAGCGAGCTGCTTATTGCGTTCACGTCGCGCGCGTTCGATCATGTTTATTTTATTCTCTTTTTCTCGCACGCGCGCCTTAAGCGGATTCCTCCCAACATGGCGCGCCATTTAAATTTCAATTTAGGATGCAAGCTTTTCGGCCAGGTCTCAAGTGCACACATACCTACCTACATTTTGTCTGGCAGTAAGCGTGATTTCGCTCGATGGAATTCCCGCCGAGTTAATCAGCGCTTTTGTTTGACGTGCGCTGACCATTCAATTCGATCAATTGGCAACGCTTAATTTGGACGTTGATATTAATAAATGTACTCTTGTGATTTTTCATAACCCTAAGATGATTTTCGAAATATACAAATCTCGGTATTTATAAAAAGTTAAGTCTAGATAATCAGTTACATGGCTTAAGGCAGTTCATCGGTGACGATAAGATTCTAAAGGTAATTTATGTTTTAACTTATCATTAAACAACATTAATTCAAAAAGTAAATAGTTAGATTATTAAAAGCAATATACGAGTTCTGAAATAAAGCAGAAAATTAAAAGAAAACTAAACTTAAATAAAAACCAGAAAGCTAGAGTGCGGTACAGTCTGTATCACAATATAGATATACATATTAATGTTTACTCAACCATATCCTTGAAACAGGACCGCAAACTAAAGCTTTTACATTTTAGGTAATAAATATTTCTGCGGCTATAAATTAAATGCCTCTCTAGAACATGTTTTACCTATACCTTACGTGTTAAACCTAGCAACTTTGGCATTGAATACTTTCACATTAGTCTGGCACGGTTTTTACAGTTTGTAGATGCATAGATAATAATAAACTATTAACATTTTAAGCAAACACAATAGGCCTTTGATTAGTCAATGAGCATCCTTAAGAAGGATTATTTACGTAATGACTTGGCAGGCAGATTTTAATGAAATTTGGTAAACTATTAGGTATAGATCCAAAAATGATCCAGTTAAATTTTCGTGAATCGAGGGAATATGAGAAAATAGATATTTACTTTTATTTGAAGACATCTAACATGCAGTTTTTGTTGAAAATATTTTTAGCATAAGACAAATGTTAGATATAGAAAGTAACGAAAAAGCAACAAAATGCCTGAAAACTCAGACATGTCAAATTTCTTCAATTCCGTGATTTTTGACATTTCTTTCAGCTATCTTTGATCTTGAACCCTCTGACTGTATTTGTCCAATATGCTGGATACCGACTTTATTAGTCTTTAAACTATATGCTTAGTTTATTGATTGTAATCACATGATTCATTTAAATGATGTCTGACAAATGAAAAACAACGTAAACGTGGCTTGGATTAAAATACAAACTTCGTGTAAGCTTATTTTTTCCAGTTGATTATCGTGAAAAAAATTTTTACTTTTTTGTATGCAAATAGTAGTTATATGAGTTTATTTTTATATTTTCCAAAGTAAGAAACATTTATTAGGCAAAACGGCTCTAAGGAAGAGCCTTATATTTTCGTCGTCGTAAAAAGGGTATAATATCTTCAAAACTAACAAATTATTTCATAAAAATTTGTTATTACACTGTAAACAGTGAATATATAAAAAATACAGTATATAAAAAAATTGAATTTTAACTGTACCTTGAGTAAATTTTATTTTTTCATTCAATTTTCCACGGTAAGATTGTAGACCTCGAAAAAATACAACTTTCATGTATGTAATATTTTTTACGGAAACGTCATTTAAACAAAGTTTGTCGATAATAACGAAAGGTATTAAAAATCGATTTTTAGGTCACTATTCGATTACAACAGATTATATACAAAAAATTTCTACGGTAAAGCTGTAGATATCAATTTAAGGAAGGTCTTTGGCTAGATATAGAGCATAAAATAAAGAATTATATGATATAGTTTATAAACGGCCTATGATAAAACTAATGAAATGTACTTAATGATAGTCCACAACTACATAAAAAAAATTTGTTTAAAAAAAATCGCGACGTCACAAGTGTCAATAATGTCAAATTAAAAAGTATTTAGCAAACCCAAATTATTTTTTTCATTTTTCAATCAATTATAATGTTTCGAAGGTTATTCTTCTTTTTTAAACACTTATCCACAAAGTTAACGAAAGAAATTTATAAAATAATATATCTGTAATAAGAGAAAACTAATTATTTATAAGTAATCGCGTAAAATTCTATAAATAATTTGCTTTCTCTTATCACAGATATATTATTTTATAAATTTCTTTCATTAACTTTGTGGATAAATGTTTAAAGAAAAGAATAAGCTTTGAAACATTAATAAATCGAGTACATGTTGTCGTAGCGTATGTCTTGATGTCGATATTTTGGTACTAGTATGCCTAGAGATTCTGAAGAAGGAGCCGCCGTTTTTATTGGCGTATATTGCCTCTTGTCTTGCAGTGCATACGTATGGCTACTTTACCAACCGATAAATGCCAACGAAAATTGCAATTTTCGCAGCGAATATAAACTCTATGGCAAAAACTGGTACATGATTCTTAAAGTACGTAAAGAAAGCTACAATTTTATGTACCATATAATTTTTTTCGCTCATATCACGCTGATAAAAGCGATTTCTGTATACGCGTCTCTCAACATCTATTGTCACAATATACTGTAGGAGTTATGGCGCCCCAGAACATCGCATACAGCGAGATCTCGTGTAGGTGGCTATATTTCCTGCATGTCCATATTACCTGCCCCCACCTTATTTGTTTTGAGGTATTCTGATGTTAAATATTTTATTCAGCAATTGTTAGAATTAAAATAGTAACACTAAAGTTAAAAAAATATTTTATTTATTTTAGGCGAAAAATTGAGTCAACAGTTTAAATAATATTAACTTTTGTACATTTAATAATGGAAAACATTCTTGAATTTTTGAAATAGAGTTTGCCAATAGGTTTGCGCAAGAGACTTTTTAAAAAACACTTATTTTTATCATAAAAATATAAATTTTCTCTATTAACTTATGGACAAATCGGTTTTTACACAGTAACAAAAACCAAAATTAAAGATCTGTCTTATTATTTTTTATTTCATTAGAAACTAGAAACTTACAAAATAAGTACTTTTTAATACATATATGTAAAAGACTTTTGCATTAAACGTTGATGTAGTAAGCAAGCAATATTTTGAGACCTAAAAGAGTACCTAACATTACTTCCTTTCGAGAAAATTTCGGAACGCAAAACTTAACCTTAATTTTCGCGATCCGAAGTTTGCTCGAAAAGGAAATAATGTTAGGTACTTTTTTAGGTCTCAAAATATTCCTTATTTTAAGACGAATTAGGATGAACTTTTCGAGGAACTCTTAATTTCTCAATTATCAAACTACTGTTGAGTAAATAGCAAAAATGTGATTAGACAATAACACTAGATACGGCATCCTCTTAAGGGAGCAGGCCTGGGCTAAACCCAAAAAAAGACTTTTTTTACGAGTCCAGAAAACCTCTTATGTTTAAAAGCAATCATTCTGAAAATTTGTATGCTATCATAAATGTAAAAATCTTGATCCTTCATGTCAGAATAAATCACTATATTCAATACCATATTTATTAAAGGAACTTTGATCCTCACACGATTCGAGATGACATGATGAACGAAAAATTTTTTTTTTTCAACGGTTATTCGACTTGCTTTGAGATGTATTACAAAAAGGGTAGAGCACTTTTTCGTTAAATTGGTTTTTAGTATTTTTTTTTCGAAAATCCAATCAATTTTTTAAAAAATATTAAAAAATCTATTTAAAAAAATCTATTGGATCCCGGAGATAAATAATAAAAAAAAAATTTAAAAACAGTGCTCCGCTCTTTTTATAATACATGTAAAAATGAGTCGAATAACTGTAAAAAATTTTTTTGTTTATCATGTCACCTCGAAATGTGTGAAGATCAAAGTTCCTTTTATAAATATGGTATTGAAAACAGTAATTTATTGTGACGAGATGGGTAAAGATTTTGATGTTTTACAACGGTAAAATTTAAGATATTATTGTTTTGATAGCATAACAATTTTCAGAATGATTGCTTTTGAATATAAAAAGTTTTCTGGACTCGTAAAAAAAGGTATTTTTTTGGGTTTAACCCAGGCCTCCCCTTAAGGCATTAGAGTGTGCTTCTTGCTTCCCATGACTTACGATTGCTCTTGTTCTGAAAAATTTCTGCCACTCGGTTTATTTCCTTACGACATAAGCATGCGAGCGCACTGTTGGCCATAAACAAGGCAACAACAGCGCAGCCGCTCAACCTCAACATCCGATGCGTCTTTGTCTCCCCGAGCTGTTGCATCCAAGACATCTCCGTACAGTATATCGTGTTACATATAGACTTACCCATACGTATACTCGCAGCTTAGGCGTACCTGCGCAGCTATCTTCGTCTCTTTATCTCTTCTGCTTACCCCTCGTCTTCGCTGCTGCTGCTGCTACTGCTACTGCTACTGCTACTGCTACCTACTGTTGCTATAGCCGGTGTCTCGTCTTCGTTGTCTTTGCTTCTTCTCTATTGCCCCACCGCCATCTTTCACTTATTCACTGTGCAACTTATTGTGTATACTGTACTCACGTTTTTATAACGTCCATACAGATGTCAAAATTTCATATTCTATTTGCTTTATGTATTTAAACAATTGCAAATTTTTCAGTAACTAAATAAAAAATAATCATCAATGGACGAATATTAAGTATTATAGGTACATAATTTTACTAAGAATAACTTTCAATTTTTACTACATAATACTCATGAGAAAACGAAATGTTGAAAATTCTAAACAACAATCGAGCCTCGCTTATTATTCCCGCAGTCATACTTTCTTCCAGCGCTGTGTATATATAATAGACATAGACGCGAGATAGTGTGCATGCGGGGTCTAAGTTTTACTATATACCTTTGTACGCTTATTCTGTAACGAGCTGCTTATACTCGTGAACGAGTAGTGCCTATCGGGATTGAATTGCAGCAAACAGTTCATGCAGCTGAAGCTGCTGCGAGCGAACTTCTTCTATTCCTTTTTCTCCTCCGAATACTGCAGTGCAGCTCAATTTGTGCGCGCACGATTCCATGCTGCGCTTCAAATTCGCTAGAAATAGGAAGCTTGAAAAATCTTTCTTTTTTTTCGCAATGACACACTAAGTAAAATTCCAATGCTCAAGTCATTGTCAAGGATAAGTCACAGTTTTATAAGTATAATTAGTATAACACACCCACACACATGCAGACACACACATATACACGCACACTCTCACCCGTACACACAATGACACACGCATCCACACACACACAAACACTTCGATGCGGACAGTTCTTTAAAATAGTGTTTTTTATTTCAAATGTCTTTACTATTACGAAGCTTCGTCTTTGGGAAACAAAAGTTTGATGGCCGCAATTTATTATTTTTAATTTAAATTATGATAAAATTTATGGTTTGTAAAGTGATGTTTAGTGTGATAATAGAAAAGGGTTTTTTGTCCGAGTGTAAGTGGTCGTTCATCCATCAAGTATTATAATTCTACCCAACAGTGCTTAACTTGGACGATCGTCCGATGAGTAGTCCTGCTATCCTGCCAAAGTGTTGGTAATTAAATAAAGTATTATGGTGCCCTTGGATTAGTAATTTTAATAATTTGCTTTGAATACCATATTTTATAGTCATCCATGTAATGTTAAGATTGTTATGATTTAATAATACTTTGAAAATACATCTTTCTATTGAGAAAAAAACAATAATGTGAAAAAATCAAGAAAAAGAGGAGAAAGATCATCAATGAGAAACAGAACTAGTATATAAGGCTGATCTTATTCTTTACATCTCGTAAAGAAAATAAGACCATTAAAATTATTTTCATACGACCTTAACGTTTTTATATAAACTTCTGAGTTTTTCTTGTATCGTCTGCATTGTATTATTGACGAGTAATTAGTTCAATTAAATGTGTTGTGGCCTCGAGAAGATTCTTTCCTTCGAACAGAAACCTAGATAAAATCACAAATCAATACAAACGTGACATATAGTCGTATCATTATTAAAAACTAATTGGTTTCAATGACAAACGACAACCGTAGCCGCGAAAAATTTCCTGTCTAAATAATGCCGACGACTAAATTCACTGGTTTACTTGTATGAAAAAAGTGGAAACTCACTTTCTGCTGTTGACGCATGGAAGTTCTCACGAGCGAAATGTATAAAATAAATGAAGATAAAATGCAATAAAGGCCTGATGATGGAAACACTTGTCGTAGTTTGTGCGCTTTGTCTAACTCTCCGCGAAAAAGATCTGCGCGATGGCTCATTGGTTTTCCATTTTGACCGCAAATGGTATCAATTTGTAACTTAGACACGCGTTCCATGACAGCGAGGATGTATTTATTCTCTATACAGCGAAAGAGTAAAAAACATGATTCACGCGAGAAAACTCATTACATAGTTTGTCTCTGCTTACAAAAATATAACTTACATTTTTATAACATCATTCTCCACACATCTCTTCTTTCAATAATGGTACTCTCTTTGGAGAAATTATTTCTAAATCATATATATCAATATTTATAAACATTTTATTTTCATTTATTAATCGATCTAAATCATAGGATTTTAAAACAACTTTATAGTAGGTACAATATCTCATGACCAAAGAGTCTTCTTTTTTATGTGACTTACATCTGTTAGTGACAGTTAACATCCGGAGCGTGCGTTACTTGCATATCTAAACGCACGCTCAGATTACACTATATATATATATATATATATTTAGAAAGAATTTGTCAATAGAGAGTGCCATTATTGATAGGAGAGATGTATGTAGAATGGTGTTATATATATATATAAAATATTTATATATTTATATATATATATGAAAAAGAAGTGGTTATGCGCGATGTGTCTCGGTCAAAAACAACTGCATATCAGTCGATTGTCAGCTCGAATTTCTAAAAAGCATCGACGAAGGACGCGCTACGCAATTTCTAAAGGACACTGCACGCATGCACCGCACACGCGTATAAAGTACGCGATAGAAAATTCTTCGCGTTTCCATTTCTCCTATCATCGCTCATCAATCTTGCAAACGCAGATGCCTACACTGTCACATGTTTATAAATAAATAATCGTGCGCTGTGTGTCATATATGTGCTCTTTCCCCTTATTTCTTCTTAATCCTATCTTCTTTTTTATTTTTATATGATATTTTCTCCGCTATTGCCTTATAGTTTTATTTTTATTTCTTAAAGAGGAAATTGTTATTTAATGAGCCTCTGTATATACGCGAGGCTGAGTAACGATGAAAAATTGTCCAGCTATCCGCGTAAGATTCTAAGGACTGATTATTAAACGTGCGGGAGATGCCTGCGTTATGTGCTATGCTCGTCGTAAAAATGGAAGATGCTTAATTGCTCGAGGATGCTACAAGCATTATTGGCCATCATCATTAATCGGAATATCTCTTTGTTCGATATTGATTAAATGTGATGGTTTAATTAAGCATGCAATTATGAGTCGTAAACGACGTACTCGATTGAATTTTTATATTGCTAACTTCTTTTTATCTCATTTCAAATTGTTTATTTATCGGAATTAAAGCTTTCGCGCCTCAGAGAAAATTATAATTATTGTTGACTACATAAATACAATACACCATAGCCATAAAATACTTTCGAGTATGCTATTAACTTACAGTATGATTATCATTCAGGAGGTTATTCAAATAATAATTATATTTATCAACATATACCAGAAAAAGTCAAATATTTAAGTACATTATGTCGATGTATTAATTGAAACGTATGGTAAAATAATATTTACAATATCTTATATTATGCTCACGTATAGCCTAAAAATTATTGTAACGTTTTAAATTATTCAATCTTTACAAATTAAGCGAATAAAGTTTGAATAATTTTTGGCTTAATATATTATGTTTTCTATGATAAAGCCAAACTAACTGAGTGTCTACGTTAAAGAAAAGGCTGAATATCGTTTATCGCATAATGAAACAAAGTTCACTGTAATGAACATAATTTACAAAGCTGCGACAGAGGACGAAGAGCGGAACCGAATAAGTAAGCTAAACCGAGGAGTGATTTTCATAAATTACGGCAGCCAAAGTGGATCGCGTTGTCCCTGGCTACCTGATCGGCTGGCTCGCGTAAGAAAATAACTATGCCGCATCGACGAGAATAAAAAAATCGTGCTGCTGGAAAAATGCACGCGCGCGCGCGCGCGCGTACCTTGGCTGCAATTTGCCGGTTTTCCATTTTAGTGCTGTGCGCGCTTGCTCGCTACTATATATATTATACGTGGACATAAGGAGAGAGAAAATAAGAACCGTAGCTGATGTGCAGACGCGCGCGCGTCGCAAACGAGAGGAGAAAGAAGTAGAAAAGTGACGGCGCTAGTCAGACCGCGATTAAATGGAGACTGCAAGAGTGCAGGATAAAGAAATCGGGGGGGAGTATGCGTAGCCGAAGGAAAAAGTCGGCGTCTTATGTTAGCCTGAAGATGACAGTTAAAGCTGCAGATATTCATATATGTCAATGACTCTTTTACACCTGTTGTATAGCAAGAGTATTTATTGAAAAAAAATTTTTTAAAAACCGACTTCGAAAAAAAACGCTCTAAAAACTATGAAATAATCGATAAAAAGTATGAATAATCGATAACAACCTTTTCAAAATCATCGCCGAATTTCAAACTGACTTATAGTATCTTTCTTATGGATATGATTTATAACTTATACTGGATTAGGTCTAAACCAATATACTTATAATGCCTCTGAAGTCAGACCACCGTAATTCGGTGAAATTCGGCGCCGACTTTGAAAAGGTTTTTATCGATTATTCATACCTTTTATCGATTATTTCATACTTTTTAGAGCGGTTTTTTCAAAGTCAGTTTCGTTTACAATAAATTTTTTTCATTTTATACTTTTTAGTTGTACTAGTCAAATGTTATTTTATTTATCCAAATTCAAAAGTTTATCCTTATTGGTTCAATAGTTTCGGAATAATCGACGGACGAATATAACAAAACGCCAATACTGATCTAGTACTGGCTCGATACTGGTCTAGTAGTGTAATGAGACCACCATGCGATCATCCTCTTTCATTAAAAAAAAAGTTTATCCAAATCGGTTCAGTAGTTTCCGAATAATCGGCGGACAGAGTCGGCAAAGGCCGAAATGTACGGAAAAATATCTTGCAAAAAACTAAATTACTGGACAGACGCTGGACCAATTCTTAAAAAAACGTTCATTCAAATTGATCCAGTAGTTTCGGAGTAATGCGCGAACAGACATAGAAAAGAAAAACAGGTCGAATTGAGAACCTCCTCCATTTTCGAAGTCGGTTAAATATCCTTTCCATCTAATAAGTTTAGACTAAACGGTCAATTATTATTTTTTTTTATTTTCTCGCTTGAACCTCGTAACATTGATAGATAGATATAGTAAGGTTTTATTTCAACAAAAAATAAAAAATACAAGTTTATATAGTACAGTGCGATATGATCGAAGCGTACTTACATATTATTTTAATGAAATCAAGGGGCGACTCAAAAATATTGAAGATTGAGTTTATGCTCTGGACGTATAGAAACGTAGTGCGTCTTGCCTTCACGGTTGTAGCAAGTCCAGCGCAGCGTACACACAGCTGAGCGGGGGCCACTAATCTCGCAACCTTCACCGAAACTGCGAAACCTGCAGGAATTCAGCTGCAGATTTGGCTGGCTGGCTGGTCTGCCGCAAGCAGACTTGAAAAGATGCCTATAGTGATCAAAGCTACGATCTGCATACCTCCAATAGTGATAACGAAGTCGGACGGGCAACAAGTATATATGTTTATATCATATGACGTTAAGTCATGCATTGTATTTAAATATTAAAGTTTTCATTTTATCAGTCTAGAATAATATAAATCATATATGATATCGATAAAAAGGATAAGAGATAGTTTGAAAAAATAAAAATATATAAAGGTTACTTTTGTGATAAATTTAGTTTAAAATTTTCTAATATTTAGGAGACAAATATAACTTCTTTTCTTCTCAACGTACATAAACATGATAGTTCTGTATAAGTAAACATAACATTTAAGTATTTTTGATATATCATGTATCGAGATAAAGTGCTGGGAATGTTCGCTGCTGCTATGCGATAGTCCGAAAATGTCAATCGTGCTCTCACTGGATATAGAGGAAGTCACGGTTATACATTTCATACGAGCTGCTACAAAAGTTAAGGGTTTTCCGATGTTTGATAATCATAATTTTTTGACAATAATGTCAGAGTGAATACATTTCTTTTTATAAATGCAGTAATTATTTTCAAAAACTTGAATGGATAATGCTAATTATGTGTCTGTCTAGATAAATGCTCGAGAACTTTCATCTTTATAGAAATCAAAACTTTATCAATGCTGCTAAAACTGTCGGACTCCTGCTATCACTCTCGAGGAATTTATTGTCTTTGTTATTTCTTCATGGAAATAGTTTTGTCTAGTATAAATATTAAAAAAGAAATTTTAAATTTAAAAAAAGAACTTCGTAAAATATCCCTGACTTTGCAAATTTAGATACTAGAATTTTTTAAGAGGACAAAACACCATTTAACCCTAAACATTAATTTATCAGTTCATCAAACTGTTTCTTTAAAAATCGATCCTTCTTAAAATTTTTGTTTAGCCATCAAAATCTTGATCGTACGCATCACAATCTATAACTATTTTTAATGCTTTATTTATTTAAGGCAGTTTACGGCATGCACGATTTTACGTGTTTGGATGAATGAAATTTATTTCCGCTTTTACCCCTTTCAAAATATATTAAAACTTGCCAGCCTGCACTGTTTCGTTAAAAAAAATGTTATTGTTTTTTCCTCAAAATTAACTAATTGTTTGAAAATTATTAACAGAAATTCTCAAAATATTAAATTATTTAAAAAAAAAATAAAATAAACGATAAAGTGCACGGTTAAATTTTTAGTACATATCAAAAGGAGTCAAATAACCATTGAAATACAGAATTTCATTCTTGGAATCACGTAGAATTGTGCACGGTGAAAAGTGTCTCCAATAAATAAAGTGTGGATAATGGCAGTCTATTGTAACACGTAGGAATAAGATTTTGAGGTTTTACATGGCTTAACATAAAGGTATTATCAAGTATTTACAGTAAAAGTGACTTATCCCCTTAATTTAATAAAAAAGGATAATTTTTAGTAAATAATAATATTTTTTAAAATGACTAAATTAATCTGAAAAAAAATCTTTTCTTATGTAAGAAATGTAGAATTTAAGCAAAATCTTTAGTATTATATCATCAATTAAATTTTTACCATATAAAATTTTTAAGAAAAATCAACACGTTAATGTAGGACTATGGTAAAAAAAGTCTTCAGCTTTCATTTGACCATAATAACGTTTTTACGGTATATTTATTATTATTATATGATGCTAAATAACAATTTCTAGTAAGTTTAAATTTACTTTATCGTTACAGTATGTCATTATAGCATTTATTTGATGCTATTTTCAAAAAGTGATTGGCGCAAGCAGTTTTTATCAAATGGTCTTAAAAATTTTGTTAATACTTTAATATAACAAACAAAACTTGGCATGATTTTTTATTTAAAAAAAAAATTATCCGGAATGAAATTATAAAAAGATAAGTTATTTAAAAATGTAACTAATTTATTTATGTTGGTTAGTATGTATATAGTAACACAATAAATTGTGTTACAATCAATAAAAAATGATAACTTTTATTGTAAAGAACACATATAACTTAAATTTCAAAAAGATTCATCAGAACCTCTTGCAGTGATCGCTTTTTAAAGTTAGAAATATAGTATTGAGAAAAACGCGTAAAGTTTCAATTTTGTATGCTATCGAAAAGTGAATTAAAAAATAAATTACTTGTAATTATAAAAATACTTATATTTAGTCAAAATATAACCTCGCTAGCCCTTCATTGAGTAGTATAGGTATTGAAAGTTTTAGTTCTAATATGTTTTTAGGGTACCACCGACTTTGGCATCTAAAACTTCTTAAAATATGCATATTCATAGAAACATTTTTATTTAAAATTGCTAAAACAAGTTTGATATACTACTTCAAATAAATTTTTAATAAGTAAAAACGGTAATACAGGTAATAAAAGTATTCTGAATAAAGTTGTAATATTTTGAAAATTATATTTATTCAAATACTACTTAATTCAGACCCTAAGAATGTTGTGAAATCTCCCTAAAACTTACTTTTTACATAAGTATAAGCTAAGCAAGTATGATTTTTTCTGCCTTCTTATTAGTCCATTAAAAAAGATATAAAAAGTATTTTAAAAAAGGAATTTAGTAATTATAAAACATCTGTGTAAAATATTAAATATATTCATGAAACTATATGTTTTTGATCAAACGTTATTATAATTAACGTTTATATTTACTATTTATATGCTTTGGAATGCTAAATAAGCGACACAATTTTATGCTTTTATGCTTTTTTGCTAAAGAAAGTAAAGAAATCAACTAACAAATTGTCAACTAAAGAAAAAATGTCTTTTATATTTGTAATTTCTGCTTTTTCCACCGCTTTGTAATTTCCTTTTTAAATTTCGTACAATGTCTTCAATTGTAGAGAATAACTATAAACATACGGGCTCGTCGTCCCTCTCTAAGAATGATTCAGTAAAAATTCACTGATTGTAAGTGAGAAGTCACTCATTCAATTGTTAAACTGTTTTATACAATCACTTCATTACATATATCTTCAACATAACTTAAGTTAGTATTTAACGATCTTAAATGTATTTGCTGTAGGTTTTTTTTTTCTAAGAGTGATCCATATTGGTTAGCCCATAAATTCTTGTGACTATTAAAACATACACAAACTTAAGCGTAGATAATCTTCGAAATTACTCCAATAATTAGAAAATTAAAATCTTAAAGATTAAAATTTAATTAAATTTAATTTTTTAATAGAATATAAAAAGTTACATTAGTAACTCACTTATTATTAATTTAAGTGGTCGCAGTAATAGTACATTGTGAAAATACCTCACCTGAGTCTGAAATAGCTTTTCTTCCCGTGTTACACGCCGTATTTTTTTCAACAAATGCATGATAGGGCCTTTTTATGCATGAAGTTGGGTAGCTGATCGCGTATTTCGAGTCGTGCACAACGCAGTTGAAAATTGTTGTATTTTTAATTTTTACTTTTAATCGTACAGTTCAAATATTTGCACCCTTTCTTATTTCGATTTTAATCGAAACTCGTGCATGCGCAGTTACGCACTTGTGATTAGCAGCAAACTTCACACTTACGCGCATGAACAAAGGTTAAACCTGAAAAAATGGATCCTGAGCTTATAGCCTACATTTTTTGGCAATTTTTGAGATTAGGGGAAAAAGTTATTTTATGCCCATCTCAACGAAAATAGCCACTCTTTGTCCTGAAAAGCGAGACCAAAATTACACTTTTTGCCCGTAAAAATGATAACCGGAAAAAAATTACTTTACCAGAAACTAGTCCAAACTCCTTTATTTTATTAAGTTCTACCAATAACTCTGATTTTCGATTGTTTTTTAACAATATTGCCTTTTAACAGTCCATTAGTCCCGCTGTCCAAGTCAAAAAGTGGCCACAGTTGAGATGGGCATAAAGTACTATATGTAACTCGAGAAAAAAGGCGATTTTCCCGTGGGTGAGTTTAGTGCCCGAGAGAGCGAAGCGAAAATATTCGACTTTTTGCCCTTGTTACATAATGTACTATTTCACCACAAATGCGGGGAAAAAGTAGTCTTATTCCCCTACTCGCTTTTTTCCCCGTTAAATGAATATTCTTTCACACTCTTCACAAACACGCTCGAAATGTGCGATTTCCTACACTACTTTTAGGCATGACAGGAGGCCTATTTCATGTCTGAGTTGAAAAAAATCATATGCACCATTCGCTTAAAACAAGTATACGTTAAACTAACTTTGGAGTGGAAGTGATGCATCGGAGTAATGCGCTCTCTCCCCCTTCTCCTCTCACTCTCTCTCCCTCTTTCTCCTTCAGTTATTATGATACCAGCTACATACTTGCAATGTAAGTGTAACCTTGCCGTTGAAAGTTGCAAGGCCGTTTCTCCCCTCTCTTTATTTTCTCATTCTTCTGCTTTACCTCATGGTGTCTACTCATTTTGCTGCGACGTATATACGCTTAAGTTCTCTGTCGGTGTTAACCGTACCTATTTGCGCGTCTCTCTATTATTCATTTTGATGTTTTATAACATTCTTAGGCACACCTCGACGGGCGACGAGATAGGGGGTGCAATAATAAATTCTGAAAAACATGTTTACAGTGTAATATTTAACGCTATGAACATGTCAACAAACAATTGAAGACTTGCGTCGCTCTCCGACACTACCCTTCGTCGTGTTTGTACGCTAACTTTTGAAAGGCTGGCTTCATAATATACTGCGTCGTGAGCAGTATTGTGTACGTGTGTTTGGTCCGTATTTCCCGATATTCCAGTCAACCGATCAGATTGGATTGGTATAGTAATATGTAATAATGATTTTATTTAAAAATCAAATACGTAGTATGGTTTTTATATGTTTTGAATTATGTGAATTCTGTCTACTCCGCTATTTGGAATGCCGTGAAGCGGGGACCAATCACTCGTATACGACACAGGATGCGATGCAACACGTTATATAGCCAGACTCGAAGGTGCTTCAAAATGACGATGAAAATGATAAAAAACGTAAAACTTTTTACTACGTATCTTTTATATTTATAGTTTTCTGAACATTTTGAGATCTCATGTATTTAATTTAATTGCACTCCCTATTTCGCCGTCCAATAAGCCGCGGCTAAAAATCTTACAAAACATGAGAATGGAAGACTATCACGCAGTAAGAACGCGAAAGGGCGCGGCTATCGGCGGATATAGTGCGAGAAACTTATGCAATATTATACAATACGTACTATGAACAAGGCGTGCGAATGTTGGTGATGCCCCGAGGACGATGACACGTTGTAACGAAAGGGTTCGAAGGTTCCGAGCGATCAGGTACCGGCACAGTATGGAAGATTGTAAACAAGCGAGAAGTATAAGCTGATACGATGGATCAATTACCCAAGTGCATATATGCCGTTAGCTTTTATTCGGCTCCTCCTTCGATGCAATATTTCTTCTGCACGGGTCTTTCGTCTTACTTGCACATTACCCCATTAGTTAACAATGATATATGTAACCAAAACTCACATGCGTCGTCATCAAAGAAACTTTAGCATGCTATAATTGCATTTTCAAACATTGTTTTTTTTGGATAAATTATATGAGTACCACTAATGAAAATTCATATTCATCAACTCTCATTTTCAAAGATCATGTTATACGGAAACATTATATAAACACTTATCTAATAATGTTATCGATTATGTTATTATAGATTATTTATTTTCGATCATCCGTACGTACGCATATTATACACACGTGACTGTACATGATTACTCCGTCATCCTTATTATACATCCGTTGTAAATGAGCGTTAAAATGTGTAAGCTGAATTTGCTAACCCCCTGCTGGCAGTACGCCTTATCAAAATATCAGCTTTGTCATAATTAGTTGTGTATTACATGGCTGATTTTTTTCTGCGATCCCTTGCATGTGATAGAGCGATATTATTCATTTCTCTTTTATCGCAATTATAGAGATGAGATTGTCAATTTTATATTCATCATTATAGTATTAAAATTCTGTTTTCAAAATTGCAAGATTTTGTAATTCCTGCGACACAATCCATTTTGCACTTGAAAAATTGAGAATCTTTTTAGAACAGCTATGTTATCAAATTTTGTACCCAAGTAAAATAATCTTATATATAATCATATGTAATCATATATAAATAACTTATATATAATTGTATATAGAATAACGTTATCATATATGATTATATATAATTATATATACTTGTATATAAATTTTAAATTAAATAAATTAATAATATAATAATATAATAATTCATTTATGCAAATATAACATAAAAATAGTTTTTATTTTAGATTAGCAAAGTTTTATGCATTTCTTATTACAAAAAATTATTAAAAAGAAAAAGAATTGCCCCGCGTGGGAATGAACCCAAAATCTTTGAGTTATGAAGCCATCACCTTAACCACTACCTCTTGTTGTAAAAAAAGTAGTATTCGCAGTGTATTATAAGGTATATTGGTAGGCAACTCATATATAGTCGTATATACTTATATACAATTATATATAAATGAACTTGTGTTATTAAATTCCAGACAATTTTTGCCACAAGGATATGAACATGATGAGGTTCGAATACCATCAATATGGTTAACTTGACTTTCTATTAAAATAAAAATTCAAAAACGATTTTGCAGATTTTGATTGAAGAATAAGAAAAGTGTACAATATATAAATGTACGAAAATAATTACTTACATTGACTATTATCACATAACTGAATTAAAATTAATCTTAAAATGTTGTTTACATATAAATCAATAATTCAGCAAAACTGGAATGAATCCTGAATGGGCCCCCTTAAAATATCTGAAACTTATTTATTCGGAAATCCAAAATATCGGAATATTTAAAATTCGGATATTTAAAAAATCGGAAAATTGAAAAATAGGATTTAGAAAATTTCGGAAAATATTTTTACTGAGAGTTAAAAATTCGGAAAATTAAAAGTCGGACATATCGAAAAGTGGAAAAATAATTTAAAGGAAACTATGTTTTCTCATATCTAATAAATGTAAACTGATTACAAATCTAGACACTTCATTTAATTTTACATGGGCCTTATGGCGCCAATAAGAATATGCTGTTTTAATGTTAGATTCCCTACAGAATGCATACTTTCAGTACGGCGTGCCACTCCATTTAATATTCCAAATTTGCGGCATTCCGAATATCTAATTTCCGTTATTTTAGTAATCCGATTTTTAATTTTCCGAATTTTTAACTCTCAGTAAAAATATTTTCCGAATATTTTGGCTTTCCGAATAAATAACTTTACGATATTTTAAGGGGGCCCTCCTGAATAATCTCACAAGGAGATGATCATACCTTTGGGTCGTGGGTTTTTATTAAGCTTTGGGAAATGTCCTTTGGTATCTAATAATGAAGTCCAGAACCCGTAGTTTGATCTCATATGCTCCACAACCAGAGATACAACTAAAAACATTATCATTGCTCATATGTATATGTAATATTAAAAATATGTATGTAGGTAGGTATACTAGCAATATAGTAATGAGACACACTGTATCTTCTGCACAGTAGTTTATGCGATCAAACTGGGCATCATATTTAGGTATCAAAAAACACCTTGCACAGCTTCATAAAAATTCGTGATCTGCAGTTATGATGCTTTTCTTGTCAGTGTCAACAATATTAAACATTGCATAATAGTATTTACCATAATGTTATTTTTTATCAGACCATGCCGCTTGAACGGTCTCCTTAAATGGTGCATATTTTTATTAAAAAAATTATTAATATTCAGAGTACAAACCAATTTAAAAAAATGATCAATAACATGTTTTTTTATATTGTGTTGTTCCTAAACAAATTTTTTTTTGATTTTTAACGAAAGGGTGAACTATTTATTTTTAAGTATGTACATATCAAAAGTCAAATAACGATCGGAAATTTTTTTATGAAACAATTGATATAAGATATTTCTGATATATACTGATAAATTTTAGCTACTTTTTATCTGAAAAAATGAGGTTATAATCAAAATGCATTTTTTCATGAGATAATACAAAGTTAATAATAGCAATTTTTTTAACTGTTGTAGCATAAAATAGTTTTTGATATATTACCTGTTATAGCCATATACGTCCTCCAGAATACAGACTCTCTTTTTATCAATGAACAATGAACACAATAATATTTGCGATTCTATTAATTTTATCATTACGAAGTTTGGACCATTGTTATAAATAACCGTGTCCGTCAGTCAAAAACCTAAACTTTTTAGTGATATAATGAATAAAATCACTTGAAAATGTTTTCAATTATTATTTATTCTTAAATGAAACAACCTAAAGTATCGTCTTTTCCATAAAAATATTTACAAATTATTTTAAAAATAAAAACGTAGAGTTGGTAACGTATCTTTCCTTCCCATTCACATCTGTTTAAAATCGTATTAAAACATTAAATTAAATTCAACATCGAATACTCTTGATTCATGTCTTCTTAAGTTTTATTAGTTTTATTGCTTAAAAGTTATGTATCCTGCAGGACAAATATAATAAAAAAATAAAATTTATACCACTCTAACCTCAAAATCATGACTTTAATATGATTATTCGGCTCTCGTGATATGGAATACGGTTCGAAACTGGTGCGTAAGAAGATTTTTACCTCTTGTGACTTTTCTCACTCGCTTCGCTCGTGCCAAAAGCGTCACATGAGTTAAATAATCATCTTCCGCACCCGTGACGAAATGTACCATTATTTTGGGCTTGACATTTTTTAACCATTCGTACGATATAAAAAAAGATATTTTTAAACTTTCCTATGTACTTTCGAATTTACTTTGCAATAATAAACATTTTTATTATTTATATTATTTGAAATTAAATTTCAATAGCTATTTAAGAAATAATTATTTTACAAGTTTGTAAACCTTTTTAGCTTTTTCTCGGTTTTCGTCAAATATTAAACTTAAAATCTGCTACAGAATGTATTTATAAATATATATACAACAAATCGATTCGATCAAAAAGAAAATTTTAAAGTATTATTTAAAAATTTGTTACATGTAAGAACTGTAAACACTGAAAATTGTGAGTGAACACTGAATGTTTGAGTGTTGACACTGAATTTTTGGTGTTCACACTGGAAAATTTAGTGTTCCACACAGAAAATTTAAAGAACGAATAAAATTCTAAGATGCAACTAAAATAAGTAATCCTTTTTACTATGTATCATTAGAATATTTAATTCTGTGGGTTCCCGGCGAAACGATATAAATTCACCTTTTTAAAATCGAGCGTTGAGCGATTTTGGTATCCTTAGTTGGTACATTTTCAGATAATAATGTAAAACATCAGAAATGTGTAAAAGTAAGTGACTATATCTACTATTTACGAATCGTATATACTATTTATGAACCGTATCTACTATTTACGAACCGTATCTACTATTTATGAACCATATGTCTTCCACCCGTATAATTTATTGGCCGAAAATGATATTCACTTTATTTAAAATATTATGAGGTTATCCGCTCTTAATCAAATAAAAATATATTGATTTCTCAAAGAGATAGCTTTATGACGATGATTTTTCCGAAATTTAAGATTTAGATGAATTTTTATGTTTTTGAGGTCACTGGTTCAGAATACGTAGGTTTTTCAAAATGTGTGTCTGTATGTAATATCTGTGGATATGTATGTGTATGTGTGTGTATGTAAGTATGTGGTGTAATTTTGCGCTCCACATAACTTTTGAAGGCTACTGAAAGTTCGGGCTGAAATTTTGTAGGTATATTAGATATTATCCAACTTAGAGGTGTTTAGATGTTGCAAGTAAATGGTCGAAAATTGCAGTTTATTTTAACAAATTTTAAATTTAGCAAAATTTTTAAAAACAAAAAAATGGTTTCTATTGTTTTATGCGTTAGATGTGTCAAAAAGGTGCATAAATTCTTAAATTAGACGTAATTTCCGCTCGATCAGTGTATCTTAGAATACCTTAAAAGTTTGTTTTTGTTGGAGATTACGATTGTTAATTTTTAAGAGTTGTAAAAATGGTAAATATCTATTTTTGTCATTTTATACGCTCGATGTCTAAAATATGCATAGGTATATCCGTAGAGTTAGTATAATTTCTTTCCGATTGGTGCAATTCACACTTACTTTAGAGTTTCTTTTTGTTAAAGAATTACAATTTTAAATATTAAATTTTGAAAAAGTAGAAAAAAATATTTTTGTCATTTTATTCATTTGATTTGATAGATTAAAAAATTTTAAATATCGTATACGTAAACTATTTATATCATATACGTAATGTTTTTTTTAAAGAAAAGCGATTTTAAAATTTAAAAATTTTTAAATATCGTATACGTAAAGTATTCATATTTATATACGTACAGTTTCTTATTCAAGAAAAGCTATTTAAAAAATTTTTAATTTTTAATATTTGAAGAAAAAGTTTATTGTAAATTTATATATTAGATACGTAAAAGAATGTGTACTTATTCTTAAACAAGGTATAATTACCATACAATTTATATATCTAACAATTATGAACGACATAGGATTTTAAATTTTGAATATGTATCTTATATGATCGCATTTTGTGACTACTATAACTTTTGAACAATACGTATTTTTAACTGAAATTTTGTAGGTTTGAACTGATTAAGTTTTTGAGACAACAATGCACCATTTTAATCTAGTTTAACACCGTAGTCTATAACATTCTGTATAATAACATTGTTGATTATTCCTAAAATCACTTTTATCAATGTAAATATACAATAAATGATTGTGTATTAAATCTCTTTGAGAAAGCATTGTGTTAAAATAGTTATTAAGTAGCAGCGGTTTCTTATTTACGTTAATTAATACTTTTAATATCACGCACTTGACCCCATATGATACAAATACAAATTCTTGATTTTAACTTGATTATAGTTGTCCGTTTTTTTCGTCACTGTTCTAAAACACGCAGCTCAAATCACTAGTATCGTCTTTAAGTATGTAGCCATTCAGCAAGCGAAATCTGCAACGAAAATCCTGACTTGGATGTTTATTCAGGAAGCGGCCGAACGACCGGTCGCAGGTCCTGCTGCGCTCAGCTCCGCCGCAATATACGCAGCATTTGCAGGAAGGCAGGCCGTGCCCTTACACTCGCGCTTCTCGGTGTACCGCATATCCGCGCACAAGACGATGTGCTATAAGGATATCTGCGACAGCTGATATGTTTATCGCTCACCGCTTTGTTTATATATATCCTCATCAGCTGATTCGTACATAACCTTATTATATATATATGTATATATAATAAAAAACAGGATGTGGCATCAGGGAAAAATGAATATATATATATATATCATAAAAACCCGATGTGACGTCAGGGAAGAAATTAATAAAATGAACGCACAAAGACGAAAATGAAAAGAAAAGTAGAGAGCATAATTTGAATTGGAATTTTTCGTTAATGGATAAATCATTCTCACAAAAACTTCTTTTATGTGAAAATATTAAACTAATATCTCTTAATCATGTGCCAATATAATGCATATAAGTCGAATCAGTATTAGATATTAACATTTGTAAGTTTTTAAGAGGTTAGATACCATGATTTGAAAGTATAATAGGTAACGGTGCGACCCCGAAGGTTTCGTATTGTACATAGTACTCATACTTGCCATTATAATAAAGTTACGTGAGTGTTGTATTATACGTGGGCAAATTTCGAGTTTTTAATTAAATAATGCAAAAACACACGTGAATTTTGAATAAGGATTAGTTGATCATACAAGATGTAAGTACATTATCTACGTTATCATCATAAGGCTAAGTGCTTATAAAGATCAGCTGAAGTAATATAAGTAATAAGGTGCTCGAGAAAGAGCAGCAGTGCCTGTAGCAGTAAATACTGTAGCAGTTAAAAATTGAAGCAGTAAACTCTTGTTAACACAAATTGGAATTGATTGGGATATTGGTTCGTCTTCTTATCCGAATTTAGTAGGTGGAAAATAGTTACAATTTTTTCTTTTGTCTACTCTCTTTAGTCCGTATTACCTTTTGCAAAAGTGACAATATTCGAATAGAGCTAATTGCGAAAGAATTTTATATGTAGGAAATACTTTTTCTAAAATGAAATAGTACCTTTCGTACTAAGCCCGTAAAGTATAACTTTACAGTATATTATACTAAGGGTGTAAAGTAGAACTTACAGCATATAAGTTCTGCGCCCGAGATACTAATATTTTTTTCGATAATAGTGGAATAAAATACACATTTCTCATCATTTTTGTTTTTTGTGCGTACGGTAGCACATATGCGCACACTGGGCATAAGGTTTAAAATCTTGCATTTGTACTAGCTGTGATCACCACCACGATCAGAGCTGGCGAAGTCGGTTCCGATGCAAGCTTCCAATCGCACTAGTCAGCATATATGATTTTTGGTTTTATGCAAAATATGCGAAAAAGTGCTTCTTTATGCCCGCTAAATACATATAAAACTACGTACTTTACGCCTACTTTTACGAAAACTTAATTTTTTGCCAATATTCCTTATAATTGTACTAATCAGACCTTTAAATGTTTTTTTTTAATTTTAACTTTTTTGCCCTTTATTCCCACAAAATAATGAATTCGATTTTGTGATGCATTCAATAAAGAATAAAGTCTAATGCAAACACTTTAATTCGTGATATATTAGTTCAGACATATTTTTTAAGAATTGATGTAAGTAGTTAAAAGGGTAATACAATTATTTACCAAAAACTGTAGTAATTCTTTGAAAATTATATTATATTTATTTTTCAATACTACTTTACCATAATTTTATGTTTATTTTAAAATGTTATAATTATATTATATAATTATTTTCTATAATTGATAACTGTTAGAAAATGATACATGATCTCAATATACTCCGTCTTTGTTTACCTATACACTGAAACGGTCAAAGTATATATTTGTATTTACATATGTGTGAACTTGTGAACAGTAGCTACTGCCTGCGAGCGTTAACTGCAGTGAGTTCAAAACGACACGTCGAAGAGCAAACGTCTATAAGCGCTTACTCTCGTTATATATATTTTATTGTAAATAAAAGATTGTTAATTTTACAAACTGCCTGATTTTTTATTAACAATAACATTGTACAACATTTTAAAATAAACATAAAATGATGCTAAAGCGTATATTAAAATATTTCGCACTGCAATATCAAATACATAGTATAAATGTATGGGTAATTGTAAAACGTTAAAAATAATTACGCATTTGGGATGATCATCTATATACTTTTCTGAGAATACAATAATTATTTTCTTTACTTGACCATTTGTTAGTTGATTTCGTAATTTTCTTTAGCATAATTTTGTATTGATTATTTACCACTACAACATCTTATGAAAAATAAATTAAAATATGATAAATCATATTTTATACGTATATTTGATTATTACTAAATTACATTTTTTTAATCTTTTGTAGATGTGATTTATGAGGTAATGGGGAAGAAGAACTCACATATCTAGATTATACGTTTGTAAAACGTAAGATTTAGGGAGATAGCATATACTATGAACAAATATTTAAATTATATAAAACTTAACAATTCTTTGCATATCAGTTAACATTGTTGATTAAATTTCTATTTATACATATAAAAAAGTGTTGCTAATGTGTTGGTAGCAACCAGTAATGAAATTAGGACGAATTTATTATAATTTTAATTTCTCTCCTTTTAGTGTTTACAATTAGATATAGAACAACATACTGTACTTAAGGGGATGTCGGAGCCCCCCCCCCCCCCTTTTGCTGTCCGGCCTATTTTGTATTTCCAATTGTTTGTAAAAACTACAAGTCCGACTGACTTTATCTTGTACAGATCGGTTCATTATAGTAAGCACTACGGTGCTCAGCTCTAAATCTTACTGTAAAATTACATTAAAAAAAGTTATTAGCAAAAGTTTGGTATGATTACAATTTTGAGGTTAGGTTTCAATGCGTAAACACCCTATTGTATTTCCAATTAATCAGAAAAATAACTCATCAGATCAACTTTATCTTGCATGCAAAAGCTTTATTATAAAAAGCACTACGGTGCTCTGCTCTTAAGATTTCCCTGCATTCTATATTTTAAAAGTAATCACTAAAAGAAAATACACGATTTTAGCTCCGACATCCCCTTAAGAATATAAATATAAATTTAGAATGACAACAATCCGAATAAAGCAATGAAATCAGTAAAAAAAATGATGATGAGTTATAAAATGTATATATAGCCAGTACCAGTCTGGTAATGGTTCATAATTTTTATGGAATCACTGGAAGAACAAGCTTGAGCTCACTTTGCCTCGTACTCGGGGCAAATTTAGCTTTTAGTTATTGAGTAGTAAAAATAATATATAATAAATTTTCTTTTAAATATATATTTAAAAATAACGTTTATTTATAAAACAAAATTAACGAAAATTTGATAGAAATTGAAAAATACGGTTTTTATTTAATTCTGATTAATTAATTCATAAAATTAGGAAAATCGAAATGATAACATAATTAAAACTTACTTTATTAATAGAAAAAATTCTTATATTATTTAACTGCATGATTTAATATGTTATATTATCCAATGCTCACTTTGCCCCGATTACGTATCATTTACGGAGTAGTATACTATTAAGGAATGGTTAAAATAAATTGCTGATTTCAGGTACTGGCTTGCTCTTTAAATGTTCTAGAATTCAGTACATGTCTTGGCAAAATTGAGTATGAACAATATTAATAGATATTACGAAATGTTTAAGAAAGACCAAAATCATCTCAAGTACCTCGAAAGTGTTATTATTTTTTAATTTTTAAACAAAGAACACAAATGCAAATTTACTTTATCATATAGTTGCAGACCTTTAAAATGCATATTTTAAAATTTTTCTGAACGCTAAAGTTCAAAACAGTGACAAAAAATGAAAAAGCTCTGTTTACCCCAAGGTTCGCTTTACCCCGGCCTCCCCTACCATACTTCTGTATGATGTTTTATATGTAAATATATTTTTGTCGGCAGCCAAAAAGTAAAATAATCAATCTATCTTTACGCGACATTCTTAATTGAAAAAATTGTATTGAACTCATTTTAATACTTTTAATAACTTCTATCTAGGGGCTTCTAAAAAAGCAATAAATTCGATGTTGCAGCGATCCTACACACGGAAAAAGATCAAGAGCAAAAAGTGGTTAAGTGTATGGAGTTAATTTAGCTGAGTTTAACTTGAGTAAAATCTGCTTAAGTAGTTAAGCAATTTTGACTTAACATTTTGAGCTATATACGCTGAACTAGGACTAGAGCAATAGCTACTCGATCAGTTAGGCAAAAATAACTTAACTACTTAAGCTAAACTCACCTTGTTTGTTACAATTGAATTAGCTGAATAAATTTGATTTATAACTGTAAATAATGAAAGTTTGATGATAAAATAGCATTATTTAAAAAAAAAATTCTTTTAATTCGAATAGATGTTTGCAGGATATATGTATGTGTGCATGTATGTCCCACCGATATCTAAGAAAATACCTAACTGATAGAGCTGAGATTTTAAACATAACCTAATTACGGACATCCTGGTGACCTAGTTACCGACGACACGCATGTCCTAATTCCCTGCATATGTTCAATTACCGACTCCCTGCATCCCTGGTTAAAAAAAATTATAAGACCGGATTATAAAATATGCCTATATGATCTTATTCGACACCTTGTATTCGCTCTAGTAACCGATACTAGAATCTTGTATATGTCCAAAATGCAAACACCATATATTTATTCATTATCCATACCTTGTATGAGTCCCAATTATCGACATAATGTATATGTCCTAATTTTAGACAACCTGCATATGATCAATTTACAAAATATTGTATATGATTTGATTACCGACCCCAGGTTTGTGACCGAATTACCGACACCCTGTATATGCCTTAATTACCAACTTCGTGTATGTTCTAATTATTCATACTCTGTATATTTCCCAATTACCGACACCCTGTATAGGTCCTAATGGCCAAACCCTTTACGTTCTAATTAAAGACATTCTTTGTATATATCACTCTATAATTATTGACTTCCTTTGAAAAATGTAAAAATTTTCTTCCATTTTAAAAAAGAGATAAATAAAATATGGTAAGTCTAGACAATAATACTAATACAATATCAAAATATATTAAAATATATCAAATATATGTAATGCCTAAAATGCAATGGCCCATATAAATTATAATAAGCATACTTTTAAATAAACTAAAATTATAATTAGTTTACTATCCAATTATAGAACGTAAGCCTATATTTACAAAAATATTTAATATTTTAGTCCAATAGGGTACTTGTCCATATTTATGAGCCTGTCCATATTTGTGTGCCTTTTTTTTAAATTTAACTTGCAGCGATTAAATCATAAATGAATCATTAAAACTATTTTTAAAACTAAGATAAACTATTAAGTTAGAGTTTACAAGAGTTACATGAAAGTTTAAAATGTTTTTCATAGAGTTATAATTTTTTTAAACATATGAATCATGATTTGGTGGTTTTAATTTGTTTCCTAGTCTAAAATGCTAAGGATTGCTTGACTTTTCAAAACTTAATTTAATTATTCGGACGTGATTTATGACAAACAAAGTATTTATTATATCATAAAATAATTCAATTTAATATTAAAAAATGTGAAATGAACATTTTAGACTCAATTTATTAATTTATTAATGAATCCAGTAATACCGCAAAATTTTCGAAGTTTGTCCGTATTTATGCGCCCCCTCATGATCGACGGAATAACCTCACTTCTGTTTGTAGAAGGGAGAAGAAGTTTTCGCAAGCTTTATTTTTTCCAAAGCTGTTATTATGGAATAGTGTATAATAAATCATTATCATTGTATCAGTTTGGATGAATTTAGATAATTTATAGATTATGAATTCTGTGTCAAATATTTAGTTTTGTTCATAATATCTCTGTGTCTATCACATTTATTAATTTCAAATATTTTGAAACTTTATTTATATTTATTAATTATTAATTAAAAACTATCTAATTACAATTATTTATTATAATATTTCAAAATAATATGTAAATAAAAAATAATAATAATAAAATTATTTAATTAAGCTTATTTTAAGTTACCTTATACTTAAACAAAAAATAGATACCATTAATATTAATATTTAGCAGTAATTATAGAAATAATTAAAATGAGACTTCATGAGTACATTAATCGGGGGCACAGTTTTTTGAGCAGGCACACTAATGGGGGGCACAGAATTGTGGACACGCACACTAATACGGGCAGATTGGGCACAGTAATACATTATAGCCCATTGAAGAAGCACACTAATATGGATCAAAACCTTTTTTTTATTTCTAATATATCTGTATGAATGCTTAATATATTCAATTAAAATAAATTCCATCTTAAACACGGAACGTTAGAATACCTATATAAACTTCAATAGCAAAGATTAAAGCTATATACATTCAGCAATCAATTATTAAATGCAAAAAATTGCTTCATGGCACACTAATACGGACAAGTACCCTAGTATAGTGTCCTTATATAAAATTACTTCGAAAGTCGCGATTTCAAAAGTTTTGGAGTATAACGAGCCACTCTATTCAGTTATGATGAAACATCGTGTAATTTATTGTATGTATATAATGTTTTTGTTATGCTTATTAAATCATAATATTAGATATAAAGTACTTTGTAACCACTAATTATCAGAGGGAAATTTTATTCGCTATGCATAAAATCTTTTGTCGTTTTCACGGCGATATATTTTTCGAGGGTACATTGAGATAGGATCTTCTTCGTGCACACGCTGAGATAGTACGTTCTGTACATTCGCATCAAGATATGACGTTCTTATTCAACCGCCAATATAAAGGGCGTCGGTAATTATAACATTTACAGGGTGCCGGTAATAATGACATAACACGGCGTCAGTAATTAGAGCCTAAAGGGTGTCACAAATTAGGACATAATGGGTGTCTCCAGCAATGGGAACGTATACAGGATGTCGGTAATTGCCCAATATACAGAGTATGGGTAATTAGGACATACAAGTCGGTAATTGAGACATATACAGGGTGTTGGTAATTCGGACACAAATATGGTGTCAGTAATCAGAACATATACGGCGTGTTGGTAATTGAGCACGTACAAGTTGTCTGCAATTAGGACATACATGATATATCGAATTGGGACATATACAAGGTATCGATAATTAGAACATACATAAAATGTCAGTAAGTAGGAGATATACAGGGTATTGGTAATCGGAACATATATACCGATCACGGTGTCGGTAATTGGGACACAAAGGTTGTCCATAATTAGGTCACATACTGAGTGTCGGTAATTAGGTCATATACAGGTTGATGCTAATAGGAAATATAGAGTTTCACTAATTAGGACATATACAGGGTCTCGGTAATTAGGACATACGTAGGATGTCAATAATTGGGACACATACAGGCTGTCGCTGACACGACATACATATAGGGTGTCGCTAATAAGTACATACTATATACAGGGCCTCTGTGATTAGGACATATGTAGCATTTCGGTAATAGGGAGAGTTACATGTTTTCGGTAATAAGATCATACAGGATGTCCGTAATTAGGTTATGTATAAAGTCTCAGCTCTATCAGTCAAGTATTTTCTTGCAATATTGGGGGGGGGGGGGGGCATACATACACACATAATACATATTATACATACAAATATCTAGCGAAATTAAAAGAAAATTTTTAAATAACAATAATTTATGCAAAATAGAGATACGCAACTAATTTGAATGGATCGACTATAATGTCTATTTATTAAGTAAATTAAACACGAACCTGTAAAACTAGTCTAGTTCAATTGGTTAAGTTAAATTAACTTAACTACTTTAGCAAAGCTAGCTCATCTACTCCTGCTCAACCAGTTAAGCAAAAACTGCTTAACTGGTCCAGTCACTTTTGCTCAAACTTATTGAGTTAATTTTGCTCAACCGTCCCAGCCAAAGATCCTGAGCTAATTTAACTCAACGTTGAGCAAATATTGCTCTCTAATTTTTCCGTGCGCGCTTCTTCATGCATCCACTCGGCATCCATATCTTGTCTAAGAAGTGGTTTCTCTGAATAGCACATAAACACGTCTTCTGTTGATTCCTTTCTCTCTTTCTGTTTTCTCTCTCTCTCTCTTTATCTCTCTCACGCACACACACGTACACACACGCGTGCACGCCACACACACACACACATATACACACACCTACACACATACGCACTCATTTCCTTTCTAGGTGGTCGAAAAATACGAAAAAGAAATAAATTCGCTCACTTGCTCCACTGGTAATCGTCAGTTACAGCAGTTCAAGGTCGTTCTTTGTTCAACTATCATAAAAGATTTTCCGAGAAATCAAGCGGAATTGCCGCATTTGAAATTTCATTCCAGTGTGTGTATATGCAATTTTTGTACTTCTCTTTTTCATTCCGATTAACGTGTTTGTGCACTTCTTTCTGTTATGTCTTCTCTGAGAAAGTAATTAGACTTCTTCGTTACACTCTCCCGTTTTATTTTATGTGGTTACACCTGTTATGTACAAATTTTTTTAATTCAATGCATTTTATTACGGATTTCATTATTATTATACTTTTCTAAAAAATCTCTTTGATAATTTATTAGACAAATAAAATGATTATGTTACTAATGTTAAAAGCTTTTATAAAACATATTTTAGATTAACAAAAATACATTAGTACACAAAATCCTATCAATTTTGTAGTGTCTGTTCAGTCAAATACACAATATTTTCAAACAAACAGTTTGTACATTCTAATATATGAAATATTTCTATTCACAATGTTCCATTGCGGCCCACAAATACATCAGATTAATTAGAGAATTGCTTGCCTGGGGTATATGGGGGCATTATAGTGTCGCAATTTGAAAAAATCGATTATTTTCTTTTGGCATTTAAAAATATATAAGGATATATAAGAAAATATAGGAATAATATTTGGTGTTGAAAATACGTCTATAAAAGAGTTTAGCTCGATTAGAATTAGTTTCGAATATATAGGCGTAACAAGTAGCGCTTCTCGTACAGAAACATGTAACTTCGTAGCCGTTTGACTTAATATTTATCTGGACACGTTTGAAGTGTCACTCGATATGGTCCGGACCTCGGAGAAGTTTGAATCTTGCATAGAAAAATGTTGAGAAGCCAAAAACCATCGAAATTTTATCCGAAATTTGAACATTTTTCTTTTAAATGCCTCCATTTTATAAAAAAAACTTTTTATTGGTAAAAGTGGTTTAGATCATAGCTGCTATCGTGACAAAGCTAATTCATTTTAGTCTTTTATTTCGGATGAATAGAACGACCAGTAGGTGTGCATCAATGTGAGAACTTGTTTTTTAAAGAGACGTGCAAAATTGTCCATATCTTTGTATATTTTCAATAAAAATGGTTAAAAAAATTAATAATATTAATTCAAGAAGAAATACTTCAAATGTATCTTAATATGTAGGCAAAATGCGTTATAGGTTAAAAAATTCTTTCACTTTAAAAAGTCAAGAAATTAGGTTTCAAAATCGAGGATCTACACTATATTAGTATTACCCCCTTAATTTAGATAGTTAAACCTGCCAAATAAACTGATGAAATAGACTGATTTCATTTAGGCGATGGTAAGGAGGTACTTTACTTGTAAATCAGCCACAGGGAACAAAATTTATTATACGGTTTATTAGAATTTGGTTTGTATCAACGACAATATGTGCAGAAAGTGTACTTCATGAAACGGAATTTTTTTTCTAAATGCTGACTTTATAAACGTAGAATACTGTACACAGTTTACTATAAATAGCCTTTCATAAATTCTCATATTATTTATATGTAAGAACATTATAATAAGTAAGGCACATTGGAATCATCGATGAAAGAAAAACGGTTTCTTGACAGTACTTTTTGCTAATACTGGACCAGTACTAGTTTGAAAAAATTATAGGACCATCGCGGGAGCTTGCACTTTCATACAAAACAAGAATTATCCATAGTGTTACATACGTTAAGCAGTTATGCGCGAACAAACATAAACAAAAATATACACGACGAATTGATAACCTCATTCTTTTTGGAAGTCGGTTAAAAATAGTTGAGTTTATGAACAACGAATTCATTCAATTATAATACAAATATAATAAAAATTAAAAAACGTTATAAAACAAAAATGAATCGATGAATCTTAAAAATTTGTTTTTAATTTTAGATCTCGTCCAAAAAAGAAAAGAAATTAGCTTCGATTGCTCAAAAATGACCTCGTAACAACAAAGAAATAAGTGATGAAAAATTGAAAAATATATGGGTCATTCTAATACTTCTCGAGCAAACCTTGTGCACTTATGTCAGGAATTAAGCCGGTGATTTTTTATTTGAAAGTACTCATCAAAATAAGCCTAGGGCCCCCTCTGCGACCTAGTAGAATGTTCTGAATTTTCAACAATGACCAAAAATGGCTATTTTCGAAAAATTCGTGGGAACTCTCATTAATACCAATTTGAACGTATAAGAGAAAAACTTTTCTTTTTTTATGAACTTTAAGAAGAAAAATATTAGAACCCCTTGTAAGTTGAATAGGTCACCCGTATAGAGCTAAATATTAACCTAAATTTATAAATGTTTAGGTTATGTTTGTTCGTTTGCCATTTTACGAAATCGAAACGAATTCAGATCTTCCGCTTTAAATTAATCGTCTTTAAACGACCTTTAATTCTTTTTTTTTAAAGTTCAAATTGGTTTCTTATAGCTAAATATACAGCCTTCTGAAAATAGGTACTTTTATGAAAATCGTTAAGTTGGTACCTCTGTAACTTTGTTCTCTCTGCCTCTTTTGAGCTCTAACTTTCAGGAAACATACCTATCCTAGAATAGTTCAAATATCCTACACAAGAATGATCTTTGTTTGGTGTTGAGTATTGAACATATTAGCATAACTGTGAATTTATTTTCCAGCTTGCATTTTTCACCTAAAGTAAACGTCATACTATTGAAGTCTTGTGTAATTTACGTAATATATTATACACTACGGATTATACGTACGGTATAAAGAAATCTGACATTAAAAATTTTGATTTGAGTGGTGGGTAATTGTATGCTCTTTCAAATGCATTTATAGTACATTAATAATATAATTTCTAACATACCAAAAAACTCGAAAAACTAAAAGCCAAAAATAAAAAACGGCTAAAAAACAAAATCGAATCCAAAAAAATAAAAAATATTATTTTTGTATCCCATTGCGTAAAAACAATTAAAAATGAGCCTTGCCACATTAAATTTGACCGTAAATTACTCGAGATATCGAGGCCCACACACACACGCTCATGCAATCGCTCATCCGCACACACATCCATATTCACGCACGCATGCACACAAGAACACACAACACACACATACACACACTCACACACCACTCACATATACACATACACACACTTATATACACAGATACACCAAACGTACATACAGACACCCACATACATACATACACAAACCCATACATACATACACACACACTTATACACACAGATACACCAAACATACATACAGACACCCACATACATACATACACCCATACACACACATATGCACACGCTTGTACACTCACAGACACATTTTCATATACACACGCTCACACACACACACACGCACACTCTAATCCGCATTCACATACATACGCATATGCACGTACCACACACAAACGTACACCACATACCCACGTACATACATACATACATACATACATACATACATACACACACTACACATACATACAGACAGCCACACACATATACACAGACATACATACACATAGATACACACGCGCACTCGCTTACCCGCACTCACATCAACATACACCCGCAAATACATATCTATACACACGAATACACTCTCACATACTCACAAACACTACACACACATCCATACACACACATACACAAAACCATGCACACCAATACACCTTACATACGACCTTACAGATACCCACACACACATATACACCTACATTCATCCGATATTTTCTATTAATAGTGTAGTTTGATCCAAATTTCCCAGAACATGTTTCTAATATGTGATTTTGAAAATTTTTTTTTACTATCAGAAAGCTTCCTCTTCGAGAAAGAAAAAAGGAATTGTAATAGTAGCAAAAAAATATGAGCATATACAAAGAATTATTGAAGTATCATTGCTCCTTTTTGAGGAAGTAGAAGACAAAGAGCAGGAAAGCCGGCAGATTCAAATGTCCTTGACGCTCGAGTTCGACGACCTGCTGGTGGGAAGCTAGCCACAAAGAGAGAATCTAAAATGATACAAGTGAGTTTCTATGGATCAACGGATGAATTATTTATTGAGAGCGTTGTCGCTCTCATGAGACCAATGACAAAAACTGGATCGATGGGGGTTGCATCTCGGATTTACGTGTTCGTCCCGTAAATGGATGTATATAATTAACTGACCTTTCTTTCTCTATGTAATAAGCAAACACACGTATATACGGGAAAATCTGTAGAATTTTAACTTTTCTGTGACTGGAAATTTTAGGCAGTCACATACACTCTAAACCTAAAAGAATAAAAATTGACTTTAAAAGATTAAATCGTACAAATTATTGTTTTGTAAAGAATAAATTTCAGTTTTTATTCTTTTGTTTTAAGAGAACGTTGTATCTACTGTCCTTGTCTAAGCACATTTATGCTAATTATTCAAATAGTAATTTGTTAATTGAAAAACTGAAAGTTGCCTTCGATTCATCTTAAAATGTGGAATATTTTCAGACCTAAAAAAGTACCTAACATTGTTTATTTTTCGAGAAAACTTCGGAATATGAAATCTAACCTTAATGTTGAACCAAAAGAATAAAAGTTGAATTTTATTCTTCACTAAAGAATAAAACCTGAATCTTATTCTTTACTAAAGTATAAAAGCTGAACTTTATTGTTTACAAAAGAATAAAAGCTGAAGTTTATTCTTTATAAAAGAATAATTTGTACAATTTAATCTTTTAGGTAATTGTCAAATTCTCTAAAGAATAAAATCAGTGTTTTATACTTTGTGAAAAGAATATAATGCTATTTTTATTCTTTTAGGTTTAGAGTGTAACATTCAAATATTTATTGCTTTATGATTAAAAGCAGCACACCATTTAGTAAGGGCTTGCATTTTTATTACCAGCGTAAATAACGTGCTACATTACATTTTTTTGTACTGATTTAAAGCGCGCTGCTACTACTACATAGATAAAAAGATTTAACTGTATGTAAGGAAAACGATATAAATTTTGATGGGTTATAAAGCCGTGACTACAACATTAGTTGTTATTAAGCAAAACTTAGAGGATACATTCTTTAAAACTAAATAAATAATTTAAACCATGCAAAAAGTATGAGATTCATCAAAAAGACGAGCTACAGCCTTTAGAAGTCTAAAATTTCGGGTCGCAGAAAAGTTTATAATTCTAGAGATTTACCTATATAACTAGTATTAATTAACTATTATTAATTAATGTTCTTTAAAAATGGTACATGCATCATGTTTTTGCATGTCTATATATGCCATAGTATATGCGAGAGTAGTGAAAAGATGGGATAGATAAGCAAAATTAGTTGAGAAAAAATAATTGTTAAAGTATCTGTCATGTTGATCGATGATGTCAAGAGTTGTAACAATGATTTCATTTCGCTGTTGAGTTGCTGGAATTATATACTCTTATTACATTCTTTATTTAAATGTTGCGTTCACTTTAATGCTCGTCGGGATTTTCATTTAAATTTAAACGATATTAAAACAAAGATACAAAATCAAAATAACTAAAAAGCCAATTTTGAGTAGTATTTCCTCTTAATTGAAAGCCATTAAAATATACAAGATCGAAAATTGTACTTAAAACCAATGGCTCAGAGTTTTTTAAAATCTGTCTTTAAGCTCCGCTCTTCGAAAGAGATATAATTCCGAGTTTGAAAATGATTTCGCTCCAGAGCGAAATTACTCGTAGATAATGGAGAATCGTGCCAAGCACGACTCTCTTAAGGTGATGCTAAAGCCACCTGTCACCGACAAATACGAGGATCTACTTTTCTCATTTCATTTTCAATTTTGAGTGAATATCTCTATGGAAAGTTGTTGTTCCAATCGAAAAGAACAACTTTCCATAGAGATATTTTCTTAAAATTGAAAAATGAATGAAAAAAGTGGTTCCCCGTATTTACCAGTAACACGGGGTTTCACATCACCTTAACAGAGAATCGTACCGGGCACGATTCTCTTGCACTTGGCGAATATCACTCTTGATCGGAATAATAGCTATTTTTTGCGAAAAGGATCGTGCCCGTCAAGATTTATTGTAAAGTCGATCGAAAATTACTCCGACTGATAGCAAAGCTATTCTCTTGAGCCTGACCCTACTTAAAACTCTTTATAAGATCTTCCGTAAGATCGTATATACGATCTAATGCAAGATCTTATATACGATCCTGTGTAACATATTATGTCAGATCCAACCAGCGAAAGTTAACCCAGTACTGGTATACGTTCGTACATAAGATCTTATGTAAGATACATTGCGTAAATTTTTGAAAATTATTAAATTTTTAAATATTTGTTATTCATATAAATAATGCCATTTTTGGACGTATCATCTGAATGATATCTCAAGTTTCGGGGACCTAACATGTTTTGAGCCGATTTACCAAATTTTACATTTTTTGCAGTAACATAACGTAAGAATTTATTTAAGAATTTACATAAGAATTTGCATAAGAAGTTACAGAAAAATGTATATAAGGACTTACGTGAAAATTTATACCAGTTCTTGGTAAATTCTTATGCAAGTTCTTATGCAAATTCTTATGTTAATTCTTAAATGAGATCTTACGTAATGTGTGTAAGTGCAATTTTTTATAAGTGTTAAGAATGGCTAAAACATGTCTAAAAACTCTAAACTTGGGGTACCATCCAGATGGTACGTCCGAAAATGGCATTATTTGTATAAATAGCAAATACTTACAAAATTTTAATAATTTTTGTGGACATGTTGTTGTAGTGTATCGTAGCCAGCTACAGTCCCAACAGACTAGATGGGAACGTGGCCCAGGTATCTGTGCTTTATTTTTATCGCTGACTGGCTGGCGTGTGGGACTTTTTTCGGACTGCCACCCGTTTTTTAATACGACCCTTTAAATCTTATAGGGGCCGATTTTTCCGCCGCTGCTTTCTCTGTGCTAAACGGTGGAACTTTCACGGGGCCAGTCAGAGTCACCTACTTTTGCTTTTCCTCGAGCAACTTTTGAATCATAGCTGCAATGTCTTGTGGCGGTCTTTTCAATATCGCTGCCAGACTTGGATCGTTACACTTCGCACTCAATTTCTCCGCCACCAGTTTGTCAATGTAGGCGAACTTTCAGCAATTGCAGCCAGACTCATTTTATAATAGTTTGTCGGTGTGCGTGGCCCTTTATACGCCAATTAAGACAACAAGCAGTTATCAGTCGGAGGTGGCTCTTTCCAGTTATGCTGCACGACAGCTTCTGCCTGCCGCGCCAACCGAATCAAAGTGTCTAGATCAGTGGTTTTCTCTTTACTCACGATCGCTTGCAATTCTGGCGACATATTTTGATAGATGAGTTGCATTTTTCTTTCCTTATCCCAAGGTACTTCGAATTTCTCAATGTACGTGAGCAGAGAAAAAATATAGTCAGTAACTGGTTCTGCAAATCCTTGGTTGTGTGCGCCGTCGATTCCGTTACTAACTGCTGTTGATAACGGCTACCAACGCCGTGACAGCGTCGTGCTGCCTCGCAAAAGTCTTGCCATGTGTGCCAATTCTTCCTGGATTGACGACACCATTGGAGTGCTGCTCCCTTCAGTAACTCCATCACGGAATTCAAGAGTTCCTTGTCTTCTATGCGGGCCAGTATGTGACACTCATTGACGCGTAGCAGGAATTCTTCTAAACTACGTCCATCTTTCTCACCGGAAACCTTAATATTCTAGGATCGAACCGTTCTTCCAATATCATTTATTCGATGATTGTAAAATGTGCTATTATACAATATATTATATTCTGCGATGATCGCGTTGTCTCAGAGTACTGAGGCACTCTCCTTCCCCAAGACTCTTGCCGCGTTAAGAGAGTTTGATCATGCTGGCGAGCCGCCGCTGGTTCTCTCTCTCTCTCTCTCTCTCTCTCTCTCTCTCTCTCTCTCTCTCTCTTGGTTGTTGTAGAATTGAGACTGTTGCCCTTGGGTTATTGCTTAGCTGGTGGTTCTCTTCATAACATAAGTCAAACGTGACTTGGAAGATGACGCCCCTGTTATTTTTGGGCCTTGAGCCTTGTCCTTGGTGCGTGTTCTCCGATTCATTACTCTGCCTTATCTCGACGTAATGCCTAGTACTAGAAATTAATTCGACCACTTGTCCATGAAGTTCTAGGACTTGTTGGCTGTACTCTTGAATTAGTGTTTGGGTAGTCGCAATTTCTATTGCCACTTGCCTGGAAATCGAGAACGTCGTTCTATCTGACAATGTCATCCTTACCATATTTGTGTTTTCCCGTCCATTTTCGAATTGTCTTGTACCAGCAGAAAATACCGTATTTAGCTTACTCGTTATACTTGTACCTCAAGAGCCGGTTGCTGTCGCAGTTGTAGTTGCAGTTTTAGTACTCGTTACTGCAACTATACTTGGTAGTACTGTGGTACTAGGCAACTCGATTCCCCAAAGTGAATTAACGGTAATGGTGGTGGTAGCAGTGGTGTGAACGGTCGTGAAGGAGGTTCATATATCAGTGGTATAGGTACTTCTGTAGGTGGTGTATGTAACAGTGCTGTCGTAACCACCACTGCAAACCCATTAATTTGCCCATTCTCTTGGCATGCCGTCATAGACATATTCACTTTACTCATTTGTGTGGAGCTGGTTGCTATTGGAGCAAAATCGCTGGTAAGCCCGTTTCTGTTCGGTGGCTTGTCAAATATGGCTGCAAACTGAGAATTTCGGTCTGTGTTCCATTGCTGAATTTTGCACCTGCTAATACTTTGTTGAGTTTCTTTTCTCGACGAGTTTTCTGATCTTCACTGTTTGTGCTATCTAAATTATATACGAAATCGGTTGCTGTGTAATCGCCCCGCAATCGTCTATATATCCTATCGCTTTTCGCAAATTGCGTGTCATCGCTTTTTAATTCTAGTCTATTTAGAAAAATATCCAGCTCTTGTTCGCCTAAACGTAAAATCTACGCTTGGATCTCGGTGCCTACCGCTTCATGAAAGGAGATATCGTATCGATTCTCCATTTTCTTGCGTTATAATTAAATTTTAACTTTACATAAGTTAATTCTGCAAACAAGTGATTAATTTTGTCACAAAACTATTTAATTTCCACTGCCGAAAACAAATGTAACGATAAACTAAAATAATATAGTATATGAGTAATTTTTACTATTACTCAATTTACCAAAATAAAATTTTCAATAATTAAAGCACTTCAAAATAAAGGAAAATTTGGACACCAATCGTTATGTTTACTTTTGTCACTAAAGAAAGTGTTTGTACTATTTATGCGAATTCGCTTTTAAAATACGAAATAAAATTTTATTCACTTAAATACTTTGTGATTTTACCAAAACTTACGCTTCATTTTATTTCAGAATTGTTTATTATTTACTGTTAAATATAATTTTAATCACTAGATTTCACTTTAGTATTTAATATAAAAAATTATTACTATAACAAACACGTTTGTACACTTGCGAGAGACGCTTTTTAAAAAAACATTTTTCTTTCTTACGCACTTCCGAACCTATACAAATGCTATCTAGCGGAAAAAAAATTTATTTACCCTATTGTAAATGAACTACCGGACAAATAAACGAAGCGGTCACTCGAATATACTACAATCCGAAATATTATTTCGCTCCAGTCTGGCTCGTACTCCAAATTTCCAGAGCCAGCAAAGGCTTGTTTGTGTTCCATCGTTGCTTCTTTTGCGAGTTGTTTCGCACACCGAATGTCAACAAAGCCTGCATGTATTGGCCTAGGCCGCCTCAAATGTCGTTGAAAGTATTTTTCGTTCTGCGCGCTCGCGATATTTTTACGTGCGAACTACATTATGCACTTTTCTGCTATTTGTTCTCAATCTCCACAACTCTGTGAGCTTTTTCCGAGGGCGCTAATTATATAACGGGGTTTTTACCTTGTATAAATACCAGCGATATAGTAATATTATTTGAGAGCATGAATAATGTGGGGGAAAGGTAAGATCAAGGATGACTCAGTAGTACAATATAAAATAGATGTATATTCCAGAAGATTGGAAAGGGTACATTTATGCACATGAGCATCGGGTGTGCTCTCGCAGACGTGTTTGCGATAGAGAGAGAGAGAGAGAGGAAGAATACCCGAGAGAGTGAGAGAGAAAGGTAGCGAAAAAGAAGCTAAACTTACGCGCTACACTTCCCTTGAACGGAAAGTTGTGGCCGCCGTACGGGTACCCGCTCAGTCATGGACAATCCCGAGGAAGCGGCGATATAGGCTGAGGAAGAATCTCGGCGTAGCTGCTCGCTCGCGTCTCGGCTTCGCAGAGTCGCTCTTTCGGTTGTTCACGTACGCACGGTAATCTCTCGCGCTCACTTCATAATCGCGTGCGAAGCACATGGAAGCCAACGTGTCTCTGCCGAAAAATACTTGCGCTTCGCCCCCCCCCCCCCACCCCCCCGCCGCGGTCTACTTATACTCTCACTTTCTCTATTTCTCTCTTTTCTTACCACTCGAGTCTCTATGCTGTAACAGCTGTAATGAGTAGTATATCTTTTATGTGTGTGTGTGTGTGTGAGAGAGAGAGAGAGAGAGAGAGAGAGAGAGAGAGAGAGAGAGAGGAAGAGAGAGAGAGAGAGAGAGAGAGAGAAAGAGAAAGAGAGAGAGAGAGGAAGAGAGAGAGACAGAGAGAGAGAGAGAGAGAGAGAGGAAGAGAGAGAGAGAAAGAGAGAGAGAGGAAGAGAGAGAGACAGAGAGAGAGAGATAGAGAGAGAGAGAGAGAAAGAGAGAGAGAGAGATAGAGAGAGAGAGGAAGAGAGAGAGAGAGAGAGAGGAAGAGAGAGAGAGAGAGAGGGAGAGAGAGAGAGAAAGAGAGAGAGAGAGAAAGAGAGAGAGAGAGGAAGAGAGAGAGAGAGAGAGGAAGAGAGAGAGAGGAAGAGAGAGAGAGAGAGGGAGAGAGAGAGAGAGAGAGAGAGAGCATGTGACAGGGTGTAATTACCCATCACACTATCGTTCTGTAATTTTAGTAAAAAATATCTTTTGTCAAACCAACAATAATAAAAAAAGTACACCCGTTTGAGTTATTATTTAGAAATAGATATAGCAATTTAAAACTAATTTATTAGAAAAAAAAATTTTATATTAGAACAATTAATTTAATTTGAGGAAAATAACTGCCAATGAATTGGCGCTGCGCAGCCGTTTTTTTAACAGTCACTTTGTATAACACTCGTTTCTCAAAATTGATATCATCGATTCTATTAAATTTCGGCAGATTCATCAACGTTGCATACAAAAATAGTCTTTCTACTTGCGCAGAACACGGTAATAGAATGTTATAATTAATAAAGGCATCACATTTATATTTTATTCTCTGGAATAAATAAATATTAAAAAAAAAACGCTATACTTTGCCCATCGTATATTCTTATCAGGAACCTGTATGTTACATTTTGAAAATGATATTTTCAGTTTTCATTATTAACTCTCGGAGAAAAATGCGTTTAAAAATTTAACTACAGCTGTAAATATACAATTTCAAACGCATTTTTCCCCGAGAGTTAATAATGCAAGCTTTTGAAAATTTAAATGATAATTCATAGTATGAGTACGGACGGTATAGTATGGATTTTTTTAGAAATATTTATTTATTGCTGAGAAAATATATATAAATGTGATGCGGGTAAGGTAGGAAGTTTTATTTCACTTTCACATCTCCTTACGTTATCACGTATGATTTAAAATTTTAAAACCGTAAAACCTAGCGTAAATAATCTTATTTCTCCCATCTTGGAAAATGAGTTTTCTCCTAGAATAATTAATTCGGAATTAAATTATTAATAATTCATTTTGGAATTATTAATTAGATCCAATTTTAATTAATAAATCATTTTGGAATTATTAATCAGATCTACTTTTAATTAATAATTCATCTAGGAATTGTGAATTATTTGTAAATTAAATTCAACATTGAATTAAATATTTGCAACCCTGGAATGCAGATTAAAGTAAAAGTTAAAAATTAATAAAGTTTTAAGAGTGTTTTTAATACAAGAAAAGTGTAGGATACGTGAAAAGTGCTAAAATAACAATCCGTTGACTATTATTAAATATCTGTATTTTACTCAGAAATATTGTTTGCCGTAACCTTTCTTATGATTTTCTTTCCAGTTTACCATATTGCCAATCAAAGTAAACAATATTCTAAATAAAATTCAGATATTTGATAATCAAATGTCCAGCGCCATGCATTTATATTTCATAACAAAGTAGCATACGATTAAATTTATTAATTTTAAGAATGAAGATTAAATAGTATATTACTCAACAAGGGAGTAAAGTAGGATCACTTCGCTCGGGCAATATGTTACTCGTGGGGTTCAATTAAGCCTCATTGCTCCTCAGTGCAGTGTACAACTTTTTCTCATGCCCGGCAGTAAGTTATTTGTGTTTAAGTCCGATTTCAGGGTCGAAAACGTCACATAACCTCACTTCTAGAAACTGTGATGTGACACATCTAGACAAAACCTTGTTGCTTCACCATAAACGAGCCCTTACAATATTACTAATTTTAGCTGGAGATTTCAATAATAAAATTCACACACAAAATACCTCAAAGTTTCATTTCTGTCGTTCGTTCCATGACACACACATTGTTTTTAATTTAAATTCCTGTCGTTAAACCCCAACGCAAGATTACAGAAATATTAAAATTAATATGCATTAATGTTTTATATTCATCTAGAGAAGTTTTAACAAGTGGTATATTGGTAGAAACAAATACATAGAAATTTTTTCATACCATTTTTTCAGTCCATTCTACGGTGTGATATGCTGGAAGAAATATCCATTTATTTCGATTTCGAATTTTCTCGTCTTTTGTCTAATTTCAGTGCTTGAATTTCCATTCGTTAAAACTAATCTCTTACGCTATAAGGCTAAAAAATTGTCGAGAGAATATAAAAATGAATTCGTAGAATTTTTTTCAGACCAGTTGGATCTATTCTACGGTGTGATAAATGGGGGAAACGGCCATTTCTATCGTTTTCAAATGTTTTGGTATTGCAATTCAACGGTGATACGGACGGAAAATTGAGTAGATGGCTTTTGGGGCTTCTAACCCAGATAGAAATTTCTTTTCAGTAATGTAAAGTAACATATCAAATTATACGGAAAACAAATTTTTATTCAAATCCGTAAGGCATTTGCCCACTATAGGCATTCTAGGTATATAGGGGGTATATGACATATAGAGACTCTATATTTTATATAGAGCGGCTGTATGAGTATATTGGCAACTGACTAAAAGTGGTTAAAAACTACTTTACGATTAGTATTAGATTTCAGTGTTAACCTTAATATAATTTTAAAAGACCTTAATTTTAAGAGACGAAACATGTATTATATATCAGAATGCAATATTAAAATAAATAACATGATTATTTATGTTGAATTTAACATATTAGACATTTTTACGTCGGACGTCACACTAATCAGACGGTAAGAATGCTGGAGGTGAAACAACGTGTTATCAGCTCTCACCAGCCAATTATATGTCGAGAATGCTGGAGGTAGATGAATTATTACGTCAGACGTGAGAAAGCCTAATGGAATTGTATCTCGGATATTATTATATTCAATGGTTTTAGACCATTTTATATACATTATCTAAAGTGAAAACATTTTTTAATATTTTTCCATCATATTATGCAGTTGGGAATAATAAAACTTATACTCTATCTGTATGTATGTATTTATGCGTGTGTGTATGTGTGTATATATGCATGTAAGTTTGTATAAAATCATAATTTGTGTTCACCTTAAGGGGATGCCGGATACCGACATAGCAGTTTTTCGTTTTGTTCAATGAATAAATAAAATTTTCAAATTTCGCGAACGTACGCATGATTTGTTTACCACTAAGAATGTAAGTACGGATGTAAAATTTTATCAATGTAAAAATTGACTGCGTAAAACGAATAATCGATAATGTTGGTAACTGGGTATAATGTATAGGACTCCGTTCTCCCCTTAACTCTTGCAGGAAAGCATGGTACACGCTTAAACTTTGCAGCCATATTAGCTACGGTTTATCATAGACCTGATAAACATTTGAAGCTAAATGAATAATATTTAGGACGTTTTCAAATAAATCAATCAATGTTAAAAAAAATTTTGGTTTTCGTAGTTTGCATTGAATATTTATAATAGATAGACATGAATTTTTAAAGTGCGCGTGATTTTCTTTGTATTTATGTCTTTTAAAACTATTCTTGAGCTATTTTTAAAAAGTAAACGTGAATTTAAAGATTTCTGGAATAGTAGCTATTTTAACAAATCAAAATTAATTTTCTTCGGCAGTTTTTAACTTTAACTTTATTATAGATAATTTGCATATTATTTTTTGCCTAAATTAATATTCGTATTCATAGCAGAAGGATATAGCCATCCAATTAAGGAAGATTGCATACATTAATTACACCGCAACTGAAGCATGTACATGACTAATCAATTATAAAAATTGGAAAATATTGCTTCCAGAAAACACAAGCAATAGGTATAGTCCAATCAAGGAACTGACGTATCAATAAAAAGACAGTGAATAACGATATTATATGGATGAAAAGCGAAATACAAAATTATAAAACGAGCGGTAATGCAACGTTGAAGAGTTGGACATTTTCCTAAGTCATTTACATGGGCGACGCAAAATTTATGGTATAAACGCCCGGATTCGATGTTATTGGCACGAAGTGCAAAATACAGTGGAGAGAGAGAAGGGGGGGAGCTATGCGTGCACATAATAACAGGTTATTAAGGTTGCCACGCAAGCGAGCTTCGTGATATATTTATAAAAGGCGAGATGCAGGCGAGACCACCTGTCTTCGATCTGCCCCGTCTTATTCCACCTCTTCGTCCACCCGCTTCTTACTGACGCATGTTTGCTGCTTGTTACCCATGCACCACGTGTATTGGATCAACTTCATTTTTTGTATATTGCTAGTACTAGCAATACTGTACTAACCCAACCCTGGTACAAACTCGCGTAGGATCACTGCAGAGTCACCTTTTATTGAATAAGAAAATGAAAATTAAATTTCGAAGTCATTTCTAAGTAATTCGTATAAACATAGAGGAATTGTTCACAAAACTATGGTCTTTTTGGTTGTAATGGTGTTGTACTGGCTCAGTACTGTCGAACCTCCCGGTACTAATACCCGTAAGGTGTACATAATGCACTTTCCCCGTGGCTTTTCTGTGATTAAATACAACAACAATTCATTTTAATAAAGTTTTATTAATGAAAATTTTATTAAATTCTTTATAAAATTATAAAACCTTTTCTTTACAATACTTTATATAACGTTTCTCGGTATTAACCTATTTATATAATACTTTTTGGCGTTAATATCATATACACGCTTTTTCATGTTTAACTGCATTGCATACAAATTTAATAACGATTTAATATAGATTTTACACGACAATTTACAATAACCTTTATACATTTTTAATAAACTTTATTCAATTATAACACCCTTATCTAATATTTGTAAATTTATAAAATTTATTGATTTACGTATTTTTAAATTAGTATTTATATTATATAAATACAAAATAATTTTAATTTGTAATGTTAATTGAGTTTACAATTATGTTTCTATAATAAATAAAGGTCTGCAGAGAGAAAGAGAGAGAGAGAGAAAGAGAGGGAGATAGTTAATTTTTATTCACACAAAAAATTATGGTACAAAATATTTCATCACATAAAGCTTGTCATATATAATAAAATATCATGTTGAGTTCCTCAGGTACTTCATGTAAAAATTGCACATAATTCATTACATATATCTATCACGTAAAAACTAAAATTCTTTACAATGTTTATATACATTCATTCACGCGTTTAAAAATCGTACATTCATATAATCATTATAACTATGTTTAATTGCGCGTTATAACTTAAGTATAATAATAATTTAAGACATAACAACAATTTATTCAATTTTTTAAAAATCATCGCACACGTACAATCACTTATCCATGCATACATTATAAATACACTCATACTTGTACATAAAAACTTAACTATAAATAAATTAGGATGTTGGAATAATTAATCAAGAGTTGCGAAGTGTTTTTTGACTGCCACTTTAACCGTTTTCAAGGATGGTAAAGTGCGTATCTCAAAAGGGAGTGAACTTCACAAATGCTCACCTTGTACTTGGAAAGATTTTCGTCCTGTTTCGGTGTGCATACGTGTAACTGAGAGTTCTTTTGCATCACCCCTTATAGGGCGCGTTGATGCGTTCTTCGTAAAAAGAGACTCGAGATAGACTGGCTCTTTAATACGAAGGATTTTGTAGGTAATTATTGCAATGAAAACAGCATTTCGAGAATTTACCCGAGTCCATCCTAATTTGTTCCTGTAAGGAGTGATGTGCTCATCCTTGCTAGCACCCAGCACGTATAGCACACATAAATTTTGCTGTCTTTGCAGTCGGCTACGTAGTTCGAGTGTCGCGTCCAGATACACTATAAAGCAATAGTCAATGTGTGGAAAATCCAGAGCCATTCCTAAGTGCTTGCGAAGATCCTGGGTGGTATTCATTCTAAAAAATCTCAAGTTATACAGGACCCTATTAATATTTTTGCGACCATGTCTACGTGTGGCTTTCACGTGAGATTAAAATCTAGAATAATACTCAAGCTCGTCACTCATTGCGAGAAGGGAATGAAGACATCATTTCCCAGACTGATTTCCGGAATACGTTGTGACTTAAGACTATTAATATATCTACAATAACTGAAAACAATATCTTTAGTCTTAGTCTTATTCAGTCTGACGGCTGCGCCCTCGGCCGAATCGGCAACTGCTTGCGCAGCACGGCTCAGGATCTCCACACCCGCGTAGATGTTATCTGAGTATATTTGTAGATAAATCTGTAGGTCATATGCATAAAGTAAATGTTTGACGCGTCGCGGGTCTTCCTTTTTGAGATCTTTGTTTAGCTCGACAATTAGCTCTTTAATTTCATTAATATACACAGAACAGCAAGGGTCCCAAAACAGACCCCTGGGACACACCAAAGTTTATTAACAAACAAGATGACTTGGTGTCAGAGCTCTCTATACAGTTTATTTTCTTCTTAAAACGTACGATTTAATCCAGATTAATACATGCCTGGAGAACCTCCAAGGCTCGCAGTTTTGCTAGAAACTTGGCTGACGAGATTGTGTCAAAAGCCTGGCTGTAGTCGAAGAGCAATAATAAAATCACGAGTTTCTTGTTAATTCCTGTCCTTACGTCTTCAATGAGTTTCAGTAAATCGGTCTGAGTTGAGTTATTTCGGTTGTAGGAAGGCTGCTTCCGGTGAAGATGTTTAGTTTTGGTTATGCTCCATTATCTGATCATGAGCGATTTTTTCCAGAACTTTAGAACGAAAACACAGCAGTACAATCGGACAAAATTCGACGCTGATGATGGTGTAGTACACTTGCCCAATGACACTACTCGAGCTCTCTTACATAAGTCCTGGAATATGCCCTTTTCCAGGGAAGAATTGAATAGGTTTACCATGTGTTGCCAAATAACCGGAAATACCTTTGCCACCACACTCTGCGGGATGTCATCCTCGTTCCTAACAACCGCGAGACGACGTCTGCAATTCCGATGGATTTAAATTTAAAGCCTTCAGAGAGAGAGAGAGATAGATAGATAGATAGATATACTGTTTATTCATCAAAGACGAAAATTCTTACAATTGCATGTACAAGTATAGTTATAATAATTAAAATATCAGTCAGTATTATATATTTGTTATCTTACATTTAACATTCAATTATTGCATTTCTTATGTATTAAATAATATTATTCGCTGTAACAGTTCGTCAGTTTATAAAATCTAAATATAATGAACTAGTCATAGTCAAATGGCACATCACAGAACACGCTTCGTGAAAGAGAGAGAGAGAGAGAGGGAGAGAGAGAGAGAGAGAAAGAGAGAGAGAGAGGGAGAGAGAGAGAGAAAGAGAGAGAGAGAGAGAGAGAGAGAGAGGGGGGGGGGGATAAATGCATGAGCTGTAATAGTGAACCAGGGAAGATAAGGTAATGATACTATCGGCAAAAAAGACTATGCGAAAAAGAAGAAAATTGTCGCTACTAATCTCTTGGGACGAGACTCTTTGCAGGCTTCTTTAATAAGACTTAATTACGACCATTAAATAGGTACCGGTTACGTTGTTTGCGTACGTACAGCTTTTAATCGCTAAGCAGACCGATATAACAGTCTATAGCTTCACCGATCCTTGGCGATCCTGCACGATATGGCACCGACGGCTACTACGCGTGTACGGAATAATAAATTACATCATGAATTATCATTTTATGATTTAAAAATACAATTTACACGAAAAATTCGAATTATTTAAAAATATGCGAACCTATACTATTATAAATTAGTGAAAGTTAGCGTCAGTTTAAATTTAAAATACTTTATTAAACTAATCAAATTTATTTATCCATTAGTCATATATTATAAAAAAGAGAGACATTCTAGTTAATATAACTGAAATCGTAACTTCTATTCCACTGGCGCAAAAATAATTAAGTGCTTAATGTGATGTAATTCAAATGGTAGTAGCCAATGTCTTCTATAAATTATGTAGATACATAAGTATTTCTGCTTTCCACTTTATACAACTGAATATCTATACATAACAAATACAGTCCATAACGATTGCAATTTTTTTATTTCTTTACGAGTTAACTTATTTTTTTGATTATTAAGGCTCACGGCAGTGCGTTGACGGCAACTGTTGACACTGACAGACACACCGTGTCTGTATACGTTGAAATATTCAATTCCAACTACAAAAATTTCAGTACGAATTAATTCTATTAAAATGTTTAGTATTTTAGTTAGTATATATGCAATATAACATATTTGTATTGTATTTCTTTACAAAAGTAGTTTCGCGAAGATTTATCAACTCATTCAGAAGATATCGCATTGTGAATGTTTTCTCCCTTGAATTTCACAATTTTTTTTTTCGGATTTTAAGATTTCAAGGTTTCAAGTTTCAAGACGCCAACCACATTGATTGTTTACAACAAACAACCAATCAGAACATGTCGTTAAAATTCCGCGCAATGTACAAACAAATTCTGTCGGTTTCACATTTCTGTCTGCTTCTCAAACTAACCTTTTGATTTGTTATTGTGAAAGTGTATTATTCATATTTATCGCGATCGGTATTATATTGAAGAAGTATATAACGTGTTTTTAAAATTATATTCCAATTATTTTTTAGGAACGGCCGATGATCCGCGTGAAAATTTAAATAAAAAACTACGCAGTGTTACCACGATCGGTGGTGTGCAGCACATTATCGGTGTATAGCAACGTGCAAGTTCAGCGTTAATAATGCCCTCGGAAAGATAAGAGAAAGTGGCACGTGGTAACGTTTTTACAATATGACAAATCTTTTTAGTTCATATCAGTTATTCCATCAAATTTACAATAGCAAAAATTAATTGGTCATTCAAATTAAATATTTTTGTTAAAAGTTTACTTGTTTCATTTATAATAGAAAACGTCTTGGCAATAATCATAACGAAATCGTTTGATTAATATAAAAAGTAGCTGAAGTGCATAATGAAAGTAATTGATAAGAAGTATACTGTATCAACGCTTCTTACAAAAACTCACATATTTTAGATTTATTGAACACTATATTAATTATTTTCAGTAATCTCTTACAAACACTAGAACTTTTCAGATTTTTTTATAAAGATTCTTTGATATAGATTATTTTTATATTATTTTATCAGAGAGTTTTAAAAGTGCTAGATTTTGTAGGTAGCATCTGAAAAGAACTAGTTGTTTTTACAAATCTGAAATATGCTATAGTCTTTATAAAAAGCGTCGATATATTGTTACTGAAATAGATATAAGAAAGTATACAATTATGTTTGCGTTTATTTTAATTTAATAAATATTACTTTCATCATATTGTATATTATACCCATAAATCCTCGAAATAATTGTCTAATCTCAATTATAAAAGTAATTTTATTTTAAAATGAATGTTACTGTACATAACTAAAGAAAGTAAAATATGCACCTTAAATATATTTGAAAAGGGTAAATAATGGACAGAGTATATATATAGTTCTCAAAATAGCATATAATATAACCTAGGATATAAATCGACGTTCCTTACGAAGAATAACAATAAGACCAGGAGCCTCCTTCAAAAACTAGTACTTTCTAGATAAATCTGAAATATACTATCACTTAGTAGTAGTACTATCACTTAAGTTCACTTAAGTTACTTTTTAGTCTTTATCATAGAATCTAGAAAGTATTAGTTTTTGAAGAAGGCTCTTGGAAAAAGGTAGTTTATTTCGAGATACCTGGTTCACGTAATTCTTCGTAGGGAACGTCGAAATGATTTTGAATTCATAGGTACATATAAAGAACTTTAAAAAATTATCTGAATCTCCTCAAGAAACTCTTAAAAAGATGAAGAATGTGCAAAGTATACAATATTATATTTTTCTAATCTCTAAAATCTGTTTTTCTGAACATCTTTGAAACATCTAACGTCAAATAAAGCCATTTTTAGAAAATATGAAACGTTAATTCGTTAATTATAATTATATTTACTCTTCACATCCAATAAATAATAATAAATTATAATACTATAATACTCTTGAAGAATTTAAAAATAATCCAAAATATAATTAATGTTAATTAATATTTTTAATATATATTCGAAAATTATAAAGATGGATAACATGGAACGGAAATTAAATCAAGATCATAACGAAGGAATGGGAAATTTACTAAACTTAGAATCTTTAGAGGCTTTAGATGAACAAATTGACGATAGTATGGAGTGGGATCCAATTCAAAATTGTTACGTTAAGTTAGAGGATGTACAAAATGCCGAAGATTTGCAAAATTTACAAGATTTAAACGAACAAATTGATGACTATTTAGAACAGGAAGAAGAATATGAAAATTATTTACATTCTGTAGATAAAAACTTATATTACACTAAATTAAATAATTAAATAGACAATTTTGTTGGGAAAGATGGTGATTTAGAAATTTTCAAAAATTGGGAAAACGTTCCATGTTATATACGGTTGCAGGTCTCTGAAATTTTAATGTTAAAGGTAGAAAATAATGATCCAATTTTAAATTATTATCTTTCAGAAAGTTTGGAAAAGTATTATAAATACGTTACAAATATTGCGTGTATTGTATGGGTTATAAAATTTGGTTAATCATTTCACATATTATAACTAATTATTAAAATAAAGAAAAAGTAATAAAATATTCAAAGCACATTAGCCAATCATAAAAGTAATCATATAATTAATAACGTGATTATTTAATATTATTTCAAGACATGATGTAGTAATATTTTATAAGCACAACCTTATTAGGTATGAAAGCATTTCATTTTATTTTATTAAAAATTTTTATTATATGTTTTTGTAATTGTAATATTTTTCAATTCAACAAGTTTTTTTCCTTTTAAGAGTATATTTATATGATTACTTTTTTATACCCATTAGAAAAAAATTAAGTAGAACATATTAATTTTAAATTGATAAATAGATCTAAATATACACAAGTGGTATATATAGATGTATTTTACAAGTTAAATAGTGTTCTATAAAATTTTATTTTCTTGGTATACACACCGGAGATAGGAAGGAGACAGATGGGTAATCTCTATTGCAAATGAATAAATTAAAAATTATAACAAATACTTGAATGATGAATATAATATAGAATTATCTACGTTAATTATTATACAGGTTATCGTAATGATTTTTAAGTTAATCTTTTTCAATAGAGGTGGGAAAGGGATTCTGATAATTAAATGATAATCATGAAAAATATATGTGAGTTTATCATGTCAATAAATCACATTTATTTATCAGTACATTATCAAATATGATTATTAGTAAATTAAACAAAACAAAAAAATCAACGCACCTTTCTATTTACCTCATAGATGGTGTGGAAAAAATAGAAAAAAAAATGATATTATTTCCTTATAAGAATTAATAATGTCAAGCAAACAAATAATTTTAACTATTGTTGTAAGATGTGGGGGTTGGTGAGCGGAGCGAGCAGGGGGCGCAGCCCCCCTAGTATATATATATATGATTTTTTTATCAAAAAGCTGACAAAAAATACATCGAAAACGTATGCAAATTTTTTTTAGATATATTTTGATACCGCAAGCAAGTTCTCAAAACGTAAGGTTAACGCGCCCGCTTCCTGGCCTGGGAGATCTGACGTGAAACGCCCCATATATATATGTTGAGTGCCACCGAGGTAGAAAAAATGTAATTATAAAAACACCCCCTCGGTTCAAAACTGCACATAGTTTATAACATCAAAATTACATTGACAGGCACAGTTTAAAGCGAAATACTATAACCTAAAAAAGTAAATCTAAATACCTCATAACAATCTCAAAATTGTATTACTAATTATTGCTAAGCATTGATTGTAATAACCTCAAAATTGTCGGTTCAATCTCTACATTTTTGCTATCTCGACGACGGTGGTGGCGATGGCGTTATATAAGTAGTTGTTATATTGTCCTTTTACCGCTTTCTTGAATGTCACCAATTATTTCTAGATTGGTTCCTCTTTCAATATCTACATAATTTTAATCTTTGAATATATACACTTCTAATTTGTACTGCCCGTCTGTGATCTCACCAAACAATTCGCTGTGATTATTTTTATTTTTTTTTTAACGAAACAGTTTCGAAGAAATTCTTCAATTTCTATAAAATTAAAATTTCTATACATTTATTTGATATTTTACAAATAAAATTTACAATATATTGCTTTAACTGCTTAGCATTTAATTATGAGCCTTTATTGTTTGAACGTTTTACGTAAAATTCTTAAATTCTTTTCTAAATAAAGTATTTGTATTTAACTAATTAAACCCCCCTAGTATATATATATATATATATATATATATATATATATATATATATATATATATATATATATATATATATATATATATATATATATATATATATATATATATATATATATATATATATATATATGTTGAGTAAGTGCAGAATAGTCCATCAGAAGTTCCGAATTCTAGGTGTCGAGTCAGTATATGCTCCTAGCGAATAGCCCAGTATACCACCGAAGGTTGCGGAGGCTATTTTAAGGTGGTTCATGCGTCAATACATACCTAAAATATATAACTTTTATATGATAAATTGTTTTCATATTACAATATAAAAAATGATATAATATAAAAGATGATCGTTTCAAGCGACAAAAAACATTTTTTAAACCAAATTTCCATATTGCAAAAGTATAAATATCGTCAAAAAGAAAGATTCGACAAAATACTGGAAAATTTTTATTTTCTATTCGATTTTAATTCTGAATGTCTCATTTTGGGCTTGAAAGATTTCAGGGGGACTTAGCGATATAAAAAGTGCATAAAACTGATGAACCTGTAAAGTTACAGCCAATTTTTTATAAGTCAATACTCGTGTTTTTGTAAATTCGTAGGTGTACAAGTATAAACAATTGGCTGTAACTTTATAGTTTATCGGTTTTATGCAATTTTTATATATTAGTCCCCCTAAAATCTTTCAAGGCACAAAATGAGACATTCAGAATTAAAATCGAATAGAAAATAAAAATTTTCCAGTAATTTGTCGAATCTTTCTTTTCGACGATATTTATACTTTTGCAATATGGAAATTTGGTTTAAAAAATGTTTTTTGTCGCTTGAAGCGATCATCTTTTATATTATATAATTTTTTATATTGTAATATGAAAACAATTTATCATATACATTTTTATATTTTAGGTACGTATTGACGCATGAACCACCTTAAATAACTCGCGCACACTCAGAAAATACTTCTATTGGTGCCAAGTTGAGGTATAATAAAGTTTTCACTTTTCTTTCTCTTTATAGTGACTAAGAAAAAATATATTAAGAGCATCGACATCTAAGATTGCATATTTAATCATAATTTTGTTCATTTAAAACTTAATAAATTAATATGTACAGTGGAAGGCTGCTGAAACGTCGCTGACAAAGATTAAGTCGGCTTGGATAGCAAAAATTATTTAACCTCTCACCACATCAAAACGATGAATGTCATAAAACGGTTTTTGGTTATATTATATTATATGCGCGAGTGCCAGCTATTACATGCGAAGCGGCAATTATTTTATACAAAGATTAAATGCGGATACTTAACGTCATATTATTTTGCAAATAAGATCAAGTTCAACTTAATTAAACTGGACTGTACATTTGATAACACCCGTTTGGTTCAATTACAAACTCATAAAGTAAATTAAATTAAAGTTTATCTGATCGATATAGTGAATTCCAAGTGGTCCTTAAGCTTTGTGTGGCACCAAGCTACTTTAATGGCCAATAGCGCTCGCTGCAGGTCTTATGCATCGTGCATTACAGCACAACGTGTCTTTTAACGAAGCACATGAAAAGAAAAAAGCACCGTTGTAGAATGAGCAGATACGATCGATCGGTCAATAGCGAAGGGTTGGACTCGCGCCAAGCGGATCAGAGTGAGCACGCGCGCGGGCTTGTAAGTAATCTACGTTGTACATGATATGTATCAAAGAGCGTGCAATACCGCGCACGTGATGTTCCATTAGCAGGACCCATTGGAATTCGCGATTCCGCCCCCGTAAAAGGGACGAGACCTCTGCTGGCGTGTTGCATCTACCGATCCCTTTACCTATCGATAGATAGGCTTTCGATTTACCCAACCCTTTCCGTGAGACGAAGTTTTAGGAATTTACGGGTTCCGCACAAATGCACACGGCAGCGCTGTATGCGACCACTGCGCTGGGATAGAAACGGACAGAGCCAGCGCGATTTTTAATGTACCGAAAGAGTTTTATTCAAATGTTCTCGGACTGACCAACTTTTTGAAAACTTTATCCCAACTAGTATCTAGGAGATGCTTTTAGGCGCTTGATTTATTTTTTACCTGACTAAGGCTTGTCGGGGCCGGGGCTATGTGTTGACAGTCTATGTAAGGTTTGAGTGTTCCCACCTGGTTCCTAAACTACTAAGTCGATTTCAATACATAATAGGTCAATTGATTCGTATGATGTTCGAGTCTTATCGCGAATGCTACATGGATTAAATTACTTTTTTAGAGCGTTTTTAGCGTTATATTATAGCTACTGTAATATTATATTATATGTTTAAGTATGTATGCGTAAAGCATGTGAGTACGTGCGTGCATATGTATAGGAATATGTGTAGAATGTGCCGCGAATAGGACAGTAGCGGAGACCGGGGTTAAGTTAGCCTCGGAGTAAAGTGAGCTTTCTCTATATTTCGACATAAATAAAACATTTATATTAATTTCACTTATATATCAAAATAATCTAAGTAAACAATGATTTTTAAATACTTCGTAATACATATAATCGGATATTTAGTACAAATTTTAACAATTACTTTTTGAGCCACTTGATATGATAATTGTGCATGTTTTGGTTTTTAGATAATGAAGTGTTATGTGTGCTATTTTATTACAAATTTTTTTTGTTTTATACGTAGTACACTAAAATTTCAATAGATATTTTTTAATGCAATAAGACAATAAGTAAATCTCTTAAAAAAACATTCTTACGTTGCACGTGCATTCGGGGCAAACTGACCGGGGCAAATCGAGCTTATATAAACAATGTAAAAGAGAAAGTGTACATAACCTCAAACATGCTCTTATATGCCTGTTAACAAATTGATTAAGTTACGTTTAAAAGTTAAATAAAATTTACTAATTTATCGTAATTTAAAGTTTTATATGCATATTTATTGAAGCTCACTTATACTGGATTGGGTGTAAACACGTATACTTATAATGCCGCTAAAGTCAGATCACCGTAATTCGGTGTAATTCGGCGCCGACTTCGAAAAGGTTATTATCGATTATTCAAACTTTTTATCGATTATTTAATACTGTTTAATCTGTTTTTAATACCTTATTTATTGAAGGAAATTTCGGGCGTGCGCCATTACACGTCATACGATAAATCAATTTATTTAAGACGGTTTATGACGCATTTTAATATATACTACAACTTTATCCGTGCACTTTGTCGTAAAATTTTTCTTTTTACTTTTTTGTTGTTGCCATGTTCGATCTTGTAATGGGAGGTTCAACTATTTTGACCACAAAGAAGCTGAGAAAACTACAAAAAAATTTAAAAAAAATTTATATTACATATGCGAATCCGAAAACTCTATAATGATCCCTGAATTCTTTCAGAAGTTTTTAACAACTTTTTATTTGCTTGGGATATAGAGAGTTAACCTAACAAATATGGTAACTCTTTACAGCTATACGTTACACAATTCAAAATAATACGGCAAAACATTTAATGAATTTAAAGAACATACTTCATTTAATTCTGAATTTTATCAGTGCGGAAGGGCATCGTTTCCGAGTTCTAACAGTGCGCCAGGTTTGATTGTACTGAAAAAATTAGTATTCAGTATAGAGAGTGCTGCAAAAGATACTTAAGTTTCTCGTCTTGTTTTACGAGTGTATACAATTTCTAATATTCACAAATAAATGCTAAAGAAATTAATGAAATCGATTAATAAACTGTCAAGTATTGTATTTTTATCTGTAAATCGATTTCCTTATTTTATTAATTAGTACGAAGTATACAAATTAATAATTCCTTTCAAATTTAATATTGTCCGACATTAAATCTTATATAAATAAATATTGATCATAAATAGGTCTTACAGTTGAACCTTAAACACTGACTTACCTTGAGCACTGGACACATCTCTACTTTGAATACTGCTCGTCTCTCTGCTATCATTCGCAATATTCAATGCATTCGTAGCCCTGCGCTTACCTAATCTGCAATAACAGTCTCGCGATATATCCGACAGCAGCTTTCGACCGAGCTACTCGCGCTACATATAGAGTACATATGGTTATTTGTTTCTCGTGTAGGTAAGCTAACTGATATTTTTTGAAATCGAGCCAATGTAATATTAGGGACCCACAGTTTCGGTTGTTTCTTGTACTTATCTTAAAACTTTGTTAACTTAAGAAATATGCTCGCATGCACGTTCGCTTATACTACAATTCGGCTCATCATAGATATGTCGGTTGCATTTTACATTTGGTATACTTAATTGCACTTCATCGATCTTATATACTAACACTTATGATATTTCAGGGATTACGTATACTAAAAATCGATAAACCATCTATCTAATAATACATAAACCTATCAGCGTACCGCCGCGACACCTAAACAGTCGTATACAACCGTGCGCAGCCGTGCCCAGCCGTACGCTCCCGCGCATATTATACATATACAGTAGTGTATATCCAGTGGATATGATGAAGGTTATACATAACTGTTTATATGATTGCGGTTTTATAACCACATTATGCTCAAGTCATGTTGCTGATGGATGTGTTTTAAAATGTAATAGTAAGCTTATACATACTTTACTGCATACTTTACTGTGCAAATATAAATAATAATGCTGCGGACTCCTTGCAAGCTGTTTAATTTATGAGAATAGAGATATCGCATAAAAAGTTCAACTGTATTACTTTAAACCGTAGAAAATTTAACAATAATTTCGAGATGAATATTTACGTTCACCGCTTATTAACTTCATAATTTTTCTTCTTTCTTTTCTAGTACTGACAAGGCATCACGATGATCAGCGCCCTGCACCTTTTGTTCATTCTTGGGACGATGATGCACCTGCAACCTATCCATAGTGGTAAATAAGAAACAGACCTAAGAAATATTTTGAATTTATAAAATACTAAATTATTAATGAAGAACATTATAAATGAATATAATTCAGTATATTATAAATAATAACTACTAAAAAGTTTGAACAAATATAATTTATAACATGTTTGAACAGAATTGAATCAATTATTTCATCAACTGTTTAAGTTTAATTTTAAATAATCGCATTTAAGGCGGCTCTAGCGGCTTTTTCGAAAAAAATCTTTAAATTTTGCTTCCTCAAAGAGGAAGCTTTGGTGATAGTACGAAACAAACTTTTGCTAAAATCATATTAAAAGCACGTTTTTAAACTTAAGAACACAAAATACACTAATATTGAAAATCTCTGGATGTGTATGTGAGTGCGTGTGTGTGTGCATGGTGTCAATCATCATATCTGAATATATTCAGTAAATATTAATTCTACAGGACTCATTTTTTCGCTTTTTTCATGAGAAGGCGGCTCAAAAATAATTTTTCTTGATTCTCGGTGTTTTTAATTTTTTGACAGTTTTTAGATTTATTAGCTCTAGATACATTTTTTTTTGGTATGTTAGAAATAATATTATCGATTCCGTGTTAATGCATTTGTAAAGGCATACAAGGTATTATCTATCTTTTCAGACTCAAAATTTTAGATAAGTTATTTTCCTTGTTTTGTTACGCACAAAACCGTATTTTTCGGTTAAACAGTGATACCTAGGAAATATAAGATAGAACATTTTTAATAAATTTGATGTGATTTAGATTATGGAGAAGAATATTCAGTAAACTTTTTGAGTTAATCTTTATCTTCTGACAAGGAAAAAACCGCTGCCAATTCATTGCCAGTTAGCTTCCTCAAACCTAGTAAACCATTCCATTAACCTAGTAAATTATTCATACTTATTCACAGTCGGAAAATGACAATAACTATGAAATACAATAAAATAAGAAAAATTGATTGAGACATTCTCGAGATATAAGCAATCAAAATTTAAAAAAACAGTATAACTTCAAAAATGTTGAAAAATAAAAGACCTCATAGTCCAGTTGAATAAGGTTTTGAGATGGATTTTACTTGAAGGACATTAGATTTTTGTAGAAATAGCTTCGAATTATTATAATAAAAATTATATTGAGATGCCTCCGTTTTAATAAACCGCTATATGCCTAACAATATCAAAAAGTGAAAAAATAGCCAGAAATGACGATTTCTCCCGCACATCTCTTAAAATATCTCGATTTATATAGATCGTAGGAATACAATGGTGAAAACTAAGTGTCCCTGAGGTATTAAACACCCCAGCACCTTCTAATAAAAAAAAATATATAGATCGTAGGAGAAAAATGAATAGGAACAAATATGTTCGTCATGAAATTCTCAAACAAAATATTTACATTGGAAAATAGAAATAAACACTAAAAAAACTGATAAAAAATAGGGTAATTTTCAAATGCCCGTTATCTCTATTAATAATTGACTTATCTTCTGGAAATTTGAATTCAAGTACATAAAAGTAATAGAAGTTATTGTTCCATACCCAATTTCGAATGGTTAAGTACTTTTTGCATAAATAATTTATTAATGAAGTAATTAAAAAAATAAAGTCTTATTTTGTTAGTATTGTTAGTGCTCTAAGGTGACTTTTCCATCGGTGCCAATTTTTTGACACATAGTCAATGGTCCAAACTATCATATAGAACCGCTACAGTGTCCATTTTATTATTTTTAACAACATTTAAAATGACTAACTTAAAATTTTAATTAATTCTGACTTTATAAACAAATACATTATCTTGACCGTTCTATTATTAAAAAAATATTTTTTGACATATATGAGAAGATCTCGGAAGGACGCTTCTTTTAAAAGAAGAATCGTTTAATTATGACTTTTATATTCCGAGATATTAAAGTTAATTAAAATTTAATTTATTTTTAGGTATATAAAATAATAAATAACCTTTTCTATTCAAGTATTTTGAAACGTATAATTTAATAATTTTTACAGAAGTATATGCATAGCAAGTATGAGTACTTCTGGCTTCTTATTAGTTCATGAAACAAATCTAAAAAAATATTCTAAAAAAGGAATTTAGTAATTAGAAAATTTAGTAATATGAAACTATATACGAGTTGATTTTTAATTTTGATCAATCATTATTAATCATTAAATTTTGTATTTACTATTTATATGCTTTGGAATGGTAAATAAGCAACACAATTGTATGCAAAAGAAAGTAGGGAAATCAAATAACAAATTGTCAAGTAAGGAAAAAATTTATTCTACTTGTAATTTCCGCTTTACCATCGTTTTGTATTCTATTTAAAATTTCGTATGTCTCCAATTGTAGAAAATAACTACAAAAATACGGGCCTGACGTCCAATAATTTAAGGTATATTAGAAAAATAATATTTTTTTAATAATAAAGGCCATTTTCAACAGCTTTTAACATGTTTACACGTGTATATTATAACATATATAATGTATATGTATATATAAAATAAAATCCGGATTCGAAGTATGGAAAAATATGAAATAACATATATGTGTGTGTGTGTGTGTGTGTGTGTGCGTGTGTGCGTGCGTGCGTGCGTGCGTGCGTGCGTGCGTGCGTGCGTGCGTGTGTGTGTGTGTGTGTGTGTGTGTGTGTGTGTGTGTGATTATGAAAAATCAAAACCAGATTTGACGAAAAGGAAAAGTTGAAAAAAAAAACATTTGTAACGAAAAGAAAAATAGCAAATTAAATTTCAATCTGCTTTTTTTTGTTATAGAGGATTCATTTGTACAGAAATTTTTTTTAAATGAAAGATTAATTTAATTGCTCTTTAAAAATTATTTATGGAACCACAAATCAAAGTATAAAGTCCGCAGTGCGGATCCGAGGCTTCGTATCGTACTTAGTACTCATACTTGACATCGTGGCACTACCGGGCCACTTTATTAGGTCAAAGTACATTTGTTATGCAGTGTAATAATTCTTTTCTTAAATAATTTTTTTATAATAATATTACACAAATTTTATGATGTCAAGCACATCTTGCTAATTAGCGGTGACAATTAATACTGTTAGATTTAATTAAATCATTAAAGTGCATACTAAGTTGTATTTATTTTGCTAAAACTTGTGCAAAAAAGTTAATAAGTTAATAAGTATTCGTGTAGATTATTTATTAATAACAATACATTTATAATAAAACTACATGTGCTTTGTTTACAAACACACCGCAGACCCCCGTCGTCGATTAGCACCACATGGAAGCACAAACATGGCGACGTTAAAAAAAAAAAAAAAAAAAAAACAATACATTTATGTATTAATGCACTATAATAAATGTTTTATTGCAGTTATTGTTTACTTGTATGAAATAAACATAAGTATATCCAGGTGCACTTAAAAATATGCTACAGTATTAAAAATATAAGCATCTTTTATTATTGTCAAATAATTATAATAATGATATGATCAATTAAGATAAAAATATACATGTCAAAAAACTTGACTTGAAAAGATTATTTATCACTGTATATAGCTAAGAATAAAAATGAATATACAATTTTAATTAACAGTATGCATTAGTTGTTAAAATTATTATATAGATTAATATTTTATTGTATGCATTGTATTTTACATGTAAAAAGTAAAATTTTAAAATAAGTAAAATTATAGTATTTATTTATTTTTTATGATATCGGAGGAATAGTTAAGCGATATAAATTTATGCTAAAGAAAGTACAGAAATCAATCAACAAATTGACAAGTATAGACATAAATTGTCGCATTTTCAGAAAAGACTGTGTTCACGATCATCTTCCAAATATTTCACGGATTTTAATATTTTATGACTGTCCGGTAGTATATTACTTTGATTTGCTGTGCAAAATATTACGATTTCCGCTTTACTATGGGTTTGTATCCATTTTAAAACTTCGTACAATGTCTTCAATTATAAAAAATATGCAACTACAATCATACAGGTCCATCGTCCAGTATTTTACGGTACACTGGGAAGAGAATATTTTCCACTAAACAAAGTAGTTTTTGTACAGCTTATCTAGAAAAAGATTAAGCGAATGTACAAAAGTATCTCTTATGCATATCAGGTATGTTTCTTACCGGTATATTGTTAAAAAGTTTTTATTAAATTTTTCTAAAAAATGTTGGCAAACTCTTCGAAATATTATTAGTAATGTTACAATTTGTACACGCTCTCAAATTTGACAGATAACCGAAGTTTGAAAATATTTAAGATTAACGTTACATTGATGTTAACAGTTTATATATATATATATATTATTATAAAAAAAAAGAAATTTAGAGGGTTAGGGCGCCGTGGGTGGATTTTGACCTGCCACCTACCGATAATGCGAGCGCAGCCGCTCGCTTTCTTCGTCGGAGCTCTTCCTCAGCAACGGCGGCTTGTCTAGCTAGCCAGTGGTGGAGTATTTCCACGCAACTGGGGGGTAAGAGGGAATAAGGATTAGCGAGGGTATGCAGCATGCAAAAGTAATAACACGCGTATAAAAGAGAATATCGTGTATATTACAATCAACCAAATTAACTTAATACAAAATAAGAGGGCGTGGCCACTAGATACACGAGCGAGAGATCGGAATGTTCGAAGGGTGTCGCTGCACTCTTCGCGCGCACATACAAATATGCAAGTGCCACTGTACTGGTACGCGAGTATTCGCACTTACTTCTTACGTACGGGTCGCCTCAGCAACCCGTCGCTTGCTCGCGGATACTCTCTCTCTCGCTCTCTCTCGCTCTTTCTTTCTCTCTCTCTCTCACTTCACACAGCAAACGCAAATTGTAAATTTCACGATTTTTCCTTTTTCGGATTTCAAGATTCATGGTTTCAAGGTTCAAGACGCCTATCAAATCGTTTGTTTACAACCCGTCACCAGTAACCTTAGTTCTTGTTATTGTGAAAGTTTAATATAATTTTTTATATTCATCGCAGTTAATATAAATATAAAAGTCTTAATCTAACCTAGTATTGCTCGTGTAGAAAAATAGTTCTAGCTCATTATCAAAAATAGCTAGGAGTACCAAATTGAATCTATGTACCCTTGAGATCATACAAAACATGTATGCAAAGTTTTATTACAATCGGTTGGATTGTTTCAATGTCTGTATGAACTGGGGTCAATAATATATGTATGCATTTTATTTATATTTATAAACTAATCCATTTTTTATTAACCATATTAACAATATTTTATTAGTTTATTTAAAGTAATGCTATATTTAGACGCCATTCGTTTATAAATAACTCGTTTATTAAATATTATACTTAGGAAATAAACTTTAATATTAATAATAAAATATGTATCAAATATATTATATATATATATATATATATATATATATATATAGATGTTTTACTAAACAAGCGACTGTATGCGAGCGAGTATCTCTAAGCCTCCTTAAATGTTTATTCAATTAATATAGTTAAAGTTCGCTTGCAAAAGATCGTAAATTAAGGCATAGCAAAACTGTCGCTAAAGAAAAACAAAGAAACAGAACAGTTCAGTTTAAATTTACAAGTGCTAACGAGTGAGCGTAAGGGTTTCAAGAGGAAAAATTGGGACTTAAAAGAACTTCTAGGTCTTGCCCCATGTATTCGCTTTCGCGTCAGCCAATTACAGTAGGCGTTTATAGCAGTGGCATAGCCAAAAGGCATTGGTGCTCGTTGTTGTCGTCAAACTGGTTTTCCATAGGTACCTTTTTACCGTACGATGTATAAAGAGAAAAAGGGGCAAGAGTATCATTGCGCGGATGTCAGCCTTCTACAAGATAACGCGCGGAAAAAATTTTATTCAATACCACTGGTGTCTGATCTACGATTATACGAGTACGATTGCCTTCAGTTTCTGAATATCCTTCTTTTTTACTTTGTCATGCAATTTTTATTTTTCTGTTTTTCCAAAGATGTTTTGTGAGACATCCTTTTGACTTGTTGCACATAATTCACAACGTTATGTTATTATAATAGTGTTTTAATTAAATGCAAGGTATTCAAATAATTTTCTTAAACTTTGGAAAATAGTATCTGATTCAAGAATCCTACTACCATTGATTGTGTGCCTGTATTTAATTTAGTATTTTATTTTAATTTAAAAATGAAATTCCCAAAAAATAATTACAATATTTTTTTATAGGATACTACGACTACGATAATGAAGTTTACGATTATTTTCGACAAGAAAGCAGCAATCAAAACAACGTTCAAATTACTTCGCAGTACATTTGCAAAGAAGAGGGTTTTCACGAAGACCCGAATGATTGTCAGACATTTTATAGATGTGTCGATTGGGGAAATGGTAGTCCACTGACTTCTTTCAAATTCGAGTGCGGTACTGGTACAGTTTTTTCTAAATCTAAGGGAAATGTTTGCGTGCATCCTAATAGTAGCGGACGTCCTGAGTGTTGCGAACCAAGTAACGAAATTGATTCCAACGATCCTGGTAACGGCGACGAGTGGAATCAGATTCCACAACGACCTCAGCATCCTGAAATGCCAACTTATCCATCACAGTCGCAAAAACCAGAAAACAACAGCTATCCATCAGAGCAGCTGCCTGAAAAACCTGCTTATCCACCACAAACACAAAGACCGGAAAAACCAAGCTATCCGTCGCAAACTCAGAGACCTCAACAACCTAGTTATCCACCTCAGAGTCCGAAACCTCAGAAGCCGATTTATCCTCCGCAAACTCAAAGACCTAGTTATCCATCGCAGCCTCAACAACCAGAACAGTCAAGTTATCCATCGCATCCTCAAATACCTGAACAATCTAGTATAGGAGGATGTATGCTAAATACATCTGGATTAGATGCGTCAGGAAATAAACCCTGCGGATCTTCACCAGGTTGTACAGAAGAAGGATTCTTTTCTAATGCTGAAGACTGTCATAAATTTTATCGGTGCGTCGATGAAGGGTCCCATTTACAGAGACATGATTTTACTTGCGGCACAGGAACAGCTTGGGATCAAACATTACAAACTTGTAATTATGAAAATGATGTTGCTAGTTGTGGTTCTGGTTCTGAAAATGAACCATCAGGTTCTGGATCTGGAAGCTTACCTAGACCATCAACTACGCAATCTAGTCAAACTTCAAAGCATCCAAATTCTGATAATTCAGTTACATTATCACCAAGTACACAGTATCATCCATCGCAAGCTACTCAAAGGCCAACACAATTGCCATATCCTTCACCAAGACCAACGCAGAATCCAACGAAATTTCCAGATCCATCTTCACAGGCTAGTCAAGGGTCAACTCATAAACCATATCCTACAGAATCAACCACACAATCACCTACTCAAAGTACGAAAGGCCCAGAGTATATTCCACCTCAACAGTCATCAACGAATGGTCTACCGTCTTTAGGTGGTAACAATGGTCAAGATCAAGCATCCGGTACTGGTGGAAAACCATGTTCACCATCAGGATCGTCGAAAGATTGCAGTGCAGAGGGATTCTTTCCCAATTCTCAGGATTGCCATAAATTTTATCGATGCGTTAAAGAAGATAACTCATTCCGCAAATATGATTTTGAGTGCGGAACAGGTACTGCTTGGGACAGTAAACTGCAGACTTGTAATTATGAAGATGGTGTCGAGGGTTGTTATTCATCTTCTGGAAATCAGCAGCCAGAGTCTGGCGCTAGTCCAGAAGGTCAACAGCCTAGTTCGGGTACGGGACCTGGAGCTCAATCTCCAGGTTCTAATTCAGGAACGTCCACTACTCAATCTAGTCAATCTACGGATTCGCCACCAGGTACATCATTACCTGCTACGAAGCCATTTCCGCAAGTAACTCAGTCATCCACTGAATCAACTCTGCAAAGTACCAAACAACCTGAAATATCAAGTTCATCAGAATCATATGTACCAACTACGCAACAACAAACAACTCAACAAACAACTCAACAAACAAATCAACAAACAACTCAACAAACAACTCAACAAACAACTCAACAAACAACTCAACAAACAACTCAACAAACAACTCAACAAACAACTCAACAAACAACTCAACAAACAACTCAACAAACAACTCAACAATCGTCGACTGAATCATTAATTCAACAATCTACACCTCAACAAGCACAACAAACAACACCTTCGAAAGGAAGTCAATCAACCTCTAGTCTTGAATCAGAAAAGCCTGGTAGTGGTATTTGTCAAAATGAAGGATTCTTTCCCAATCCTAATGATTGCCGAAAATTCTATAGATGCGTCAGTAATACACCAGAGTTTATTAAATACGATTTCGATTGCGGCCCAGGAACAGCTTGGGATCAATCTCTTCTAACATGCAATTACATTGCTCAGGTAGCATCTTGTGATTCAGGACAAAATGAAATTGTACCCAATCAACCATCATTTGGATCATCATCTTCACCACCATACGAAGGATCAAGTACTGCCTCATCTTCCTCGAATATACCCTCTCAAGTTACTCAGCAACCTCAAGAAAATAAACCAAGCCCATCCAAACCAGCCCAAATGATGACGAGCAGTGTCGAATCCAGCTCTGCAGCAACTCAATCATCTTCAGAAAATGCAGCCTCATCACCGTCGGCTAGTACAGAGAGCAGCTCAAAGCCAGACTGCAACACGCCAAAACCAAACAATACAATAGTGTGTAATACTGCTGGGTTTTACCCTCACCCCAATCGCTGTGACAAGTTCTATCGTTGCGTAGATAATGGAAGAGGATTTAACGTTTATCACTTTGATTGCCCACCGGGTACAATTTTTGATCCAAGTATCGACGTCTGTAATTATCCAGAGTCCGTTTATCCCGCTAGAGACTGTGATAATGCAGAAGGTTCTCATAGTGGCAGTTCTCCGCAGCCACCTTTATCGACCACTCAGTCATCCACGAGCACAGAAATCACAACAAATCCACAAAGCACGCTGACTACCACCACACCATTAACGGAAAGTTCAACAAGCATAAGTTCTGAAGCGACGACTGTTGAAAATTCTGGAGAGGGATCTACCACACTTGGATCACAGACATCAGAAACCACTCAAAGCACTTCTGAATTAACGACATTAAGTTCTGAAGCAACTACATCTGGTTCTGAAGCAACAACGATGAATCCCGAAGCAAATACATCTAGTTCTGAAAGTACAACATCAGAAGGTGAGTCTACTACTACTATATCTTCAAGTTCTGCAGAAATAACGACTGTTGGAAGTACAGAGATGTCCACTCCAAAAGACAGTTCAGAACCTACGACTTCAGCACCGGAAAACACATCTACAGAAGAACAACAATCAACAATGAGTACAATGCCTCTAGAGACTACAACTGTTCCGATAGCCACAACAGATTCGCAAGAGTCAACAACTCCAGTTTCTAGTGAGAAACCTCCATCTGTAGACAACTGTCCTACGCTGGCGAATCTCACAGATGAACAGGTTGTACTCGTCTGTCCTACTGGATTCAGAAGACATCCAAAATTATGCAATCTTTTCTATCAATGTACAATGTCTGGAAATATGGAAGTAAAAATTCTAATACTGCAATGTCCAAATGGTACGATATTCGTCGAGAAGGATAACAAATGCCTTTCAGAAAGCGAAAGCAGTCAACCTTGCGAAGGATCCATTGCAGAAAAGAGAATACAAAGAAGATTTGCAAATAATTCTCCCCCTTTGGTAATAACTGTTTATTACTATTCGTATGATTACTATTAAAAATTGAATATTTTTGAACCAAAATAAACTCTAAATTTAACGTAAAAGTATAGATTGATTATATAAGAAATTTATTGATTTTAAATAAACATTAAATTTTGTGCTGAAAATCTTAAAATAACAAAATAGTATGAATATATTGAGACTCTAATATAAAGGAATTTTACGAATGTTACAGGTGGAAGTATCGACAAAGCCTCTGTGTCCGGAGGAAGGCCACTTTCCATACCGCAATGGCTGTAACAACGTTTTCTACAAGTGCAAGCGCGATTCGAGATACGCGCTTCAGGGCTATTTATACAAATGCCCAAAGGATTTCGTATATTGGTCGGTATCAAGACGTTGTGAACGAGCATCCAGACTGCCTATGTGCACGAGCATGTCTAACGAGACTGAAAACGAGAACGAAGCCTGGGAGAGCCGATGGGAGATCCCAGTCGAAGATCATAATATTTCGGCCAGGTCGCTTCATTTCCATTGAAACTGCCGCATTGTGTTCTTAAATACATTATAATTTACATCAAATACGAAATATTTTCATCAATATATATTTATAGTAATTGGTGACACAATTTAAATTTCCCTTATATGGAAAACCAATTATTAGAATAAAAATTGCTTGCATTCACTCATAAACGAATTAGATAGGTAAAGAGACATAAATGACATTAGTCAAAATTAGTTCTTCGTTGACAATATAATTTTAAATTCATTTTTATTTAAACAGGGTCATTCGCTAGATATAGGACATCAAACAAAATGTCATACGATAGTTTATAAAGTTCCTATGATATAAATAGTGAAATCTATTTAATGAGAGTCCATAACTAGATGGAAAAAAATTATTTCAGCAAAATCTCCGTGTCACAAGAGTAAATATTGTCAATTAAAAAAAATATTGGTAATTTAAAAGAACATAAAATAATGTAAAAAGTGTGTGTACTTATGTACACACGTAAGGTATTTTACAACTTTTCTGGTTATTGTCGTAATATATGAAGATATAAAGGATTAGATGTAATATAAATTCGAACGATCATTAAATGATAAACTTTTCATGAACTAAATTATTGATGATTTGGGTATTTATACAGAAACAGAAGTTTGTTTGCAAAAGATTAGTACGTAAGAAATTAAATCCAAAATTAAACCTCAAATTACGTAAATTTTTTTAATATACAGTATATAGCATGCTTTATGTAAGTATACAGCTATTTAATTTTTAATTGCTTTGAGAATATGTCGAAAATGAACGTTGAGTTGTCAATAGTTCCAATCCATTTTATAACCTGCAGACAATGCATATCATCAACAACGCATATTGCAAAAGCCTTTTACATTATGTATTAAAAATTATTTCTTTTGTAATAGTTGCTAATTTATAATGAAAAAGAATAGCTACAAAATAAGACTGCCCTTTCATTTTAGTTTTACTCCGCAAATATTGATTTTTCTATAAGTTAAAGGAAAAAATTAATGTTTGTGATAAAAATAAGTGTTTTTTAGAAAGTTTCTTGTGCAAACCTATTTGACTAAACCTATTTAATAAATACAAGAATGTTTTTCAATTGTAAATGAGCAAAAGTTAAGATTACTAAACTATAAAAACTCGATTCAAAACCTGAAATAAATAAATTCTTGAACTTTAAAATTGTATAAAAAACCTACGTGTTTTAATACTAACAATTGGTAAATAAAATATTTAACATCAGAACACCGCAAAATCAAAAAATTAACTTTTTTCATAATACTTTAATTATATTTCCTGCAAGTTTCAAAAATATCCATGGCCATGGGTTGCGCAATGAACTTTTTGAGAGAAGTAAGTTTCGAGAAAAACGCATTTAAAGTGTCCATTAGATATGCTACTGATAATGTAAGTTATTTCACTCAACTGACATTCAGCAGGTCTCAAAATGTTCATAAAACTAATATAAAAGATTGTTGTATAAACTTTTACGATTTTTTATCATTCTCATCGTCATTTTAAAGCGCCTTTGAGTTTGGCTATGTAATGTGCTGGGTCGTGTCCTTTGTTGTGTCCGAGTTATTGGCCCGTGTTTCACAGCATTCCAAATATCGGAGCAGACACAATTTAATAAGTCTAAACGTATAAAAACCATACTACGTCTTTGATTTTTAAATAAAATCGGCACTACATAACTATGCAAAATACGGATGGAACACACGCACAGAACAATGCTTACGACCCTGTGCATATTATGAAGCCAAACCCTTCAAAGGTTAGCATAATACAAATACAGGGAAAGGTCGTGGCGGCGAGCGACGCGAGTCTTCAATTGTTTGTTAACATGTTTATAGCATTACATATAACATTCACATATAACGCTGTGAACATATTGTTTTTCCAAATTTTTCATCTCATCTCCTATCTCGTCGCCCGCTGAGGTGCGCCTAAAAATGTTATAAAACATAAAAAGAAATTCTGTTGAACCCCAAATATATTTTTTATTTTTCAACCAATTTTAGTATTCCGAGGCTTATTTTCTTCATTAAATATTTATCTACAAAGTTGTCGATATAAAATTTTCAAATAATATATTCGTAATAAGGGAAAGCTAATTGTTTATAATATTTTACGTTTTTACTTATAAACAATCAGCTTTCCTTTATTACAAATATATTATTTTAAAATTTTCTTCCGTTAACTTTATAGATAAATATTTAATGAAAAAAATAAGCCTCAAAATATTAAAATTGATTAAGAAATAAAAAAAATTAATTGGAGTGCAACTGAACTTTTTTTAATTGACAATATTTACACTTATAATATGGCAATTTTGTTGAAACAATTTTATTTCCCTCTAGTTATGGACTATCATTGAGTTCATTTCACTATTTGTATCATAGGACCTTTCTAAACTTACGTATGATTTTTTTGTGTTAAGTCATATATCTAGCGAAAGATCGTTCTTAAATAAGAATTATGCAAGATTACTCCTTATAAGAAGTATTTATTTACATAAAAATTAATTACTCTTTCCTGTGTGCCTTAGGTGCCGGGCATGCTTATTTACGATGCCAGCATTATTTTCAGCGCTAGGCGCCACATAAACTCTACCGCTGACAACGATACTGGTACTGAAAATAAGCGTGCCAGCGGCATCGAGAAAAGAAGTAATGCGCAGGCGTCTAAAAATCCAGTGTCATTCACAGATAACGTGACATGCTGCTACACGGTTAGTGTAGTACTCTTTAGGGAACTGTATTTCAAGTTAAAAACTTTTTTCCGCATTTAAAGAATGAGTATAGCATATACAACTTTTCAAAATTATGTAAAATTACATTCAAAATATGGAGTGGATTTTCCAAATATAGTTTGATTGCTAGCAATTTGGTATAATCACAGTATTTTTTAGAGTAATTGCTATTAATTAAATTAAATTATATTACAAAATTGTTAAAAGTAACTTATATACTAAAAATACTGAAAATTAGAGAAACCGCTTATTTAGAAACGGTAGAGTTTATATTATGCATAGAATCTCCGTTCGATTTTCTTGCTTTAACCTAATAATTTACTTTGCACGAGGAATCTTAATGCAAACATTAATGTGTGAAATAAGAAAATCAAACGTGACGTTCGGGACTTGGGATGGGGGACTTTAATGATGTATTTAATAATAGTACAGATATATCAATATGTGTGAAAATATTGAGAAATAGTATCACATCGTCGCTTAATTATGTATATCGTATTATATAACTGAAATGCGTGTACGAATGTGTACAAAATACCATTAAACGCGTGTATATATAAATATATAGTTAAGAAAAATAAATATTTTGCATAGTGTAGTTTTAGTTGAAATATAATACATTGTAACTCTAGATTATAATTATTATAGTACAAACTTTTGAAATTGATCAACTTTGTAATATTGCATTAATAGCGTAAATCTGTAAAACTATGTAATATATATCAGCGATTTATCTAATCTATTTATCTGAAAGATTATCTAATTTTAAGCTTTAATTAAACTGATTTGTGTCACATCTTGAATGAGATAGTCGAGGTTTAATAAAGTAAAATAAATCAAACAATCGAGTTGATTGATTACGATAACTATGATGATATCACACATAATGATGATATCACACCTAATGATTTCTTATGTGTTCCACGATTCACGCTGCGCAAGTTCACTAAAAAGTGGACGACGATGATAAGGATAAGGATAGCACTCTGGTTATGAACTCAACACACCCATCCAATGAATCCATCATACAGACGAAAGCTATTTATGAGGTATCTTTAACCATTCCGCTTGATATATTTCACGTTTAAAAGTAAAACTTCAGCTCAAGTATTATTTACTAATTTAATTAGGCATGATATACGTATTTATATCAACAGATTAAAGTTCAAACTGTATATCTTCGAGGAGATGCTTTTCGGTTTCAGTGGTAGTAAGTTGTCTGATATATTAATTGCATATCATAAATTCACGCATAGCAAGAAAATATTATATGTTAATTAAGTGGTGTTGTAAGACCTAAGTGGTTTATATCTTTAGGCAATGTTTATAGCGCTTAAAGATATACTAGAAATAATTGAGCTTGTGTAATTTTCTTTACATTTAATTTTTTTATTATAATCTTTTTATTTTTAGATAAAGAAAATATCTTAAAGGTTTAATAATTTACGTATAATGTACAGAGATATAATAAAATACAACATTACAATTTAACCCTTTTAGGATGGGCGACAGTTAAAGATATTCAATGCAAAAAAGTAAAGTAACTGAGGATTTTTGTACTTGCTGAATACGAATTCGACCTCAAAATTCTAAATTTCAAAATGACTAATACAATATGGTGAATCAATTTTCCACAAAATTACGGGATTGAGATAAAACAGAATTTTATGAAGTCTATACTCGTTGAATGCGAATGCGATTTTAGAATTACAGAATTCAAAATGGCCAATCCAATGTGGTAGATCGATTTTTAAAAAAGTAATGGTATTGCTAAAAAAGGGAATTCTGAATAACAGATTTACTGTAGCAGTTAGATTTTAAAAATGTTATGGAATTGAGATAATATTAAATTTTCAGGGGATGGGGAGAGGGGGGGGGGGGAGATTGATATAGCTGAAGATGAATCTAATCTCAGAATCCCTAAGTTCAAACTATCGGATCCAATATGACTAATTTTCAACAAAAAATGGCGGTAATGAGATTAAATGGAATTTTAGGAGGGTTTTGAATTCGCTGAATACGAATCTGACCTCGGAATTCTATAATTCTAATTGGCGGATCCAATATAATGACTGACTTTTTAAAATGTTATGGAATTGATATAAATTGAAATCAATAAATAAATATATAAATAAATAAAATAGAATATTGGAGGGTTAGAAATCGCTGAATATGAATCAAAATTCCGTTGTTCAAAATATCGGATACAATTTTTGAATTTGTGCAGTGCAATGGCACATCCAATATGGCCGGCAATTTTTCGAAATAGTTACGGAATTGAAATGAAACGGACTCAAGGAGGATTTTTACGTCGTTTCAAATTTGACATTTATAATCTAAATTCAAAATAGATAATGCGATATGGTAGACTAATTTATTAAAAGAATTGTGATGAATTTTACATAACATGAAATTAAAATTTCAATGAATTTAGAATATAGACCAGATTATTCAGTTTAAAAACCTAACAAAATTTCATTTCGATTGCTATTCCAAGGTCAAGTTTGTATTCAGTGAGTACAATTAGATTCGAATTTTACGAGTCCAAAAACCTTACAAAATTTCGTTTTATCTCAATTCCATAACGTTTTCAAAATTTAGTCCGACATATTGGATCCGCATCCTTATAAATGCGGCTAAAAACACGGGGTTAGAAGTGAGCGAATCGAAAACGAAATATATGATCATGGAGAAACTGGGCATTCGTGAAGCAGAGGGGGATCTCAGAGTCGGAAATTTCACTTTTGAAAAGGTTAGCGAATTCAGATATTTAGGTACAACTATAAATGATCGAAACGAAATTAAAGCCGAGATTAATAAGAGACTTCATTCGGGTAATGCCTGCTTCTACGCTGTGAACAGATTACTTAAGTCAAAGCTACTGTCGAAAAATGTCAAAATAAGGATATATAGGACTATAATAATGCCGGTAATCTTGTATGGGTGCGAAACCTGGGCGCTCACTAAAGCGGAAGAAAATCGTTTTAGGGTATTTGAAAATAAGGTTCTGCGGAAAATATACGGGCCAAAGAAAGATGAGGAAACTGGGGAGTGGAGGAAACTGCACAATGACGAGCTACATAATTTGTACACGTCACCAAATATTAACAGAATAATAAAATCACGGAGACTAAGATGGGCAGGGCACGTGGCAAGAATGGGCGATGATCGTACAGCAGCGCGCATAATGAAAGGAAAACCGAAAGCAACGCGACCTCTTGGTAGACCTAGACGCAGATGGGAGGATAACGTAAAATCAGACGTAACTGAAATTGGGCGGGAAGGCGCGAAATGGATGGGGTTGGCACAAAATAGGGAAACGTGGAAGGCTTGCGTAGATGAGGCGATGAACTTTCGAGTTCGAAATGCCATTTAAAAAAAAAAAAAAAATATTGGATCCGCTATTTTGAATTTAAAAATTTCAATGTCATATTCTTATTTATTGAGTTTAAAAGCCCTAAAAATCCGTTGTATCTATACGTTGTATACGAAGTTACAAAATAAATGTGCCAGTTCTCGTGGTACCTTCCGTTCAGAAAGGGTTAAGTATCTTTACACCCTCACTAACAAGGAGAGTGTCACCACAAAATCAAATCCAGTACCCGTAAATTGAGCCAATAGGCCCTAGAATCTGAGATACATTAAAACGTTAGCATTATCCATATATGCCTAATATTAAAAATCTTGTATACATAGATATATTAATATTGTTAATAAAATATGATATATCTACTATACGGAGCCCAATTCGATTAAACTTCGAATACTAGACTACACTTTAAGGTACCAGAAAACAATCCTTAAAGTTTCATAAATATCGTGACCCAAAGCTCTGACACCCTCGTTATAAGTCAAATTTTTCTCAATTTTAAGTATAACGTATTCTTCTAAAAAATGTTTTAAAGTAAAATGTTGGCAAGTATAACTTTTATTATTCCCCTTTTATAAATTGAAAAAATATTTACGTAATTCTTTATCAAATTGATTTACATAATGCGATGAAACGGGTAACCCGATTAAATATTTTGCTCCCTCAAAGAGGAAACTTTGCGATAGTAAACAAAAATTTTGATTAAAAATACGTTAGAAACATGTTTTGAGACATAAGGAATCATAAGATACATAAGGAAAATGTGTGTGTGTATTTTGGTATGTGTGTGTGTAAATACGTACGCGTGTGTACTTATATCAACAGGTAAGATGTTTTATAACATTTTTGACTGTTTTTGTAATGTATGTAGATGTAGAAGGATAGATGTAACAAAAATTCGAACACGCATTAAATTGCTCTCACAACTGACAAAAATAATAGCCGGATAGAGTGAGGCTGGTTGGGGATGTATCCGCCGTGTGTATAATATAGGACGAAAAATAAAATAAACAAAAACGGGAAAAAGAACTACACAGCCGTTGCATCACAAACCGACCCACTAAATCCTACCACCCTTTCCTCTTCTGGCGGAACCCACCTTGGTACCGTTTATCACATTATCTCAGGGTGGTGCCATTCTAGTATCGTCTCGACAATCACTGCTGCCTTGACCTGTAAATTCAAACGGTCATTAATTGATAAACTTTTTATCAACTAATTTTTTGATGATTTGGGTATTTATGTAGAAATAGAATTTTGATTGCAAAACATTAGTAAGGAACAAATGAAATCCGAAATTAAACCTTAAATAACGTAAATTTATTTTAATATTCACTGTATGCATACTTTATATACATCAACAAAGTATAATGAAAAAGCTTTTTACGTGAAGTATTAAAAATTATTTCTTTTGTGAGTTGCTAGTTTATAATGAACAAATAAAATAGCTACAAAGTAAGACATCCTTTAATTTCAGATTTACTCCGTTAAGAAACTTTATGAGAAAAGTAAGTTTGGAGAAAAACGCGTTTAAAATTTCCAAATAGGTATGCTATCGAATGTAAAAGTATATTTTTTCACTCAAATAACATTAGGCAGGTCTCCAAAATGTTCATAAAACTATAAATATTAAAAATATGTAGTATTCATCGTCATTTTGAAGCACCTTAGAGTATGGCTATATAATGTGCTGCATCGTGTCATTTAATAGCCGTTGTTTACAATTATTGTCATTGTCGTATATTCGATGATTTTAATTAAGGAGACGTCGGATACCGACAGTAGATTCCTACTATCCTACACACGTATTTCGTTATTTATTTACAAAGTTAATTGTTTAATGACAAAATAATAGCTGTCCCCAATTTGTTTTACAGTAACCTAATTATATGTCCAAGCTGGTTTCATATGATTGTTTTGTTTTCGAGAAAACTTTGACAAACTTAGTATGTAAAGGTTAATCTCCACGTAGTTGGCTCTTTTAGTGTGTCAAAGTTTTCTCGAAAACAAAACAATCATATGAATCCAGCTTGGACATATATGTAGATTACTATAAAACGAAGCGGGGACAACTATTATTTAAAGAAAAATATGATTTCTCTTAAAATTATGAATGAAAACTCAATTAGACAAGGACAGAGATATCCGGCGTCCCCTTAAGTGTCATTCATAAAAAATTTGACTATAAATAACTGTGTTTGACTGAATTTTCAATAACTTCTGTACGACTGCCATAACGAACAACTGGTAATGTTTTCTGAAATCTCCTGAAACAAGTACTGTTATACTCTTTACTGTTACTGTTTTACCACCAAATATTTCTTTGACATTAGATATATATTAAAGAAGACGATCGACTGCTTCAAAAGCTAATTTCGATCTCATCGATATTTCATCCCATATTATAATTTGTACTTTCTTCAATTTATTACAATCATTAGAATTAGCTTTCACATTACGATTGTACATTCTGCTATATTAAGTGGTAATTTAAATAGGGTCTGAACTGTTTTTCCATTATTCAGTAAATTCGCTGTAATGCCCGTCCAAGCTACACATACTAAAGGTATATTGGAGAATTTAAAATAGTCTATCAAAACATTAAGTAAATAACTTTTTCCACTTCCTCCTGGTCTATCAAGTGAAAATGCAATTATTATGTTTAAGATTTAAACTTTCCAAAACAGGAACAAATGTATTCTTTTTTATTATTTTTAGAATCCATATTTATTTGTAATTCATTAAGCATGTTATTTTTGTCATAAAATGTTGTGTCATCGGACGGTAATTTAGAACGTCTGTTGTTACCATAGGTCGCTAAGATAGAACACCTCTTTTACCATCAGTCAGAAAAGTAAAGCGCGCGCTTGTCCGACTGTCCATATGACAAGGTATTCCTTAAAAATTTCGGCTTATTAGGTGGAGGCATTGCCTTACTAGGAGACGCTAACTATCATTGGATATATTTATCTCAAAATTTCACCCACATCTTAATCTCGGGGGTCAAGAACTCCGACGGATCTCGAACCAGCGTGGCCTTCTCTATAAATCTAGTCCAGGTAATTATTTTCAATAATTTCAAACTCGATTTTCGCCTAGAAGGAATCATTTTAGACCCATGGTTCCCTTGCCAATTTTCATCGGAAAGAGGCGAAAAAATTCTTGGGAACATAAAATATTCGACCCAAAATTTGACCGGCTTCTTCACCGCGGAGGTAAAAAATTCCGACAAATTTCGAACCAACGTGACCTTTTTTACAAATCGGGTGCACGTCTTTTTATTTTGAAATTTTTAAAATCAATTTTCACTATTAAGTAATTGTTTTTGACCCAGGGTTCCTTTGATAACTTTGCTTAGAAAAATGCGGAGAATTTTTTGGTCATATGAAAATATTTGATCGCAAATATCTCGGGCATTTTTCCTCGGAGGTCAAAAATTCCAACGGATCTTGACCCAGCTCGCTTTGCTCTACAAATCATGTCCACGTTTTTTTCAAAAAATGTTTACAAATCCTAAAGTCAAAAAACAACTATCGGTCAATCGACTCAGAATTCGCTCTTGAGTATTTCTAGACAATGTTGATTTTTCAAACCCAGCTATCTCACCGAAATTACACTTTATAGTCGTAGGTGTCAAAGGATAAAAGATGCGCGATGAAATAGGGAACAATTGTATTCAGTATTGATTGCTTTAGTGGCATTATTTGCCGAGTTAACGGTGCTTTTTCAAAATTTTATGTCTTTTTTCTCTGAACCGCAAAATCGGTAAATTCATGGATTTTCCGTTAATTTTTTTACGTCAATTTTTATACACGATACTCGTGTATAGTGGAAAAAATTATTTTTTTCCACTTGCGGCGACAAAATTGACTGTCCTTAAAATGAAAGTTGTTAAATTTTACTCGTTTTTTTCTGATTATTTCAGATTTTTCAGAATTTTCTGCCGATTTTCCATGAAACTCAAAATTGTAAATTCATGGGTTTTCCGTTAATTTTTTCACGTCAACTGTCACAGACGACACTCGTGTATAGTGGAAAAAAGTTTTTGTCTTCACTCGTGGCAAAAAAACTTACTGTGCAACGATTGAAAATTGTTGAATTTTTTTTGCGTTCTCTGATTTCACTTTTTTTGCTGGTTTTCAATTAACCGCTAAATTGTAAATTCATGGGTTTTCCGTTAATTTTTTCACGTCAATTGTTACAGACGACACTCGTGTATAGTGGAAAAAAAGTTTTAGTGTCCACTTGTGGCAACAAAACGTACTGTGCAACGATTGAAAATTGTTGAATATATTTGCGTTTTCTGATTATTTCAGATTTTCTTAGAATTTTTTGTCGAGATGTTAAAAAATAGTTGTAAAATAGGCTTATGCTTGTTACAACTAAAGCAATCATATTCATTGTGTTGTAGTAAACAAACATTTGTACATGTCCTCATTATTTCTTTTTCAAAAATTTCAAAGTCAATTTTCACCCCTAAGGATTTGTTGTTGACCCACGGTTCCTTTGGCAACTTTGTTTAGAAAGATGCGGAGAATTTTTTGGACTCATGAACATTTTTTAACTGAAATATCTCGGCCAATTTTGCTCGGAGGCCAAAAATTCCAACGGATCTTGACCCAGCTCGATACACTCTACAAATCATGTCAACGTTTTTTTCAAAATTTTTACAAAAATTTTACAAGTCCAAAAGTCAAAAAACAAGTATTTTTTAATCAACTCAGAATTCGCTCCTGAGTATTTCTAGACAATGTTGATTTTTCAAACCCCGATATCTCACCGAAGTTATACTTTATAGTCGTAGGTGTCAAAGGATAAAAGATGCGCGATGAACAAAGGAACATTTTTATTCAGTATTATGATTGCTCTAGTGGAATTATTTACCCAGAAAAAGGCACTTTTTCAAATATTTTAACGGATTCATAATCATTGGGTTAATTTTTCGAAGAAATTGTTGATTTCGCTTTAATCGTTGAGTTAGGAAATTCTGACCAATCTCATTTTGTTCAGCTTTTGGAATAAAATGACGAAAATTTTTCAGATGCTTCGCATATAGCGTATAATTTCAAAAAACGTGCTCGATGCGAATTTTGGATGCTGAACAGTTTCGATATAAAATTATCGCCAATCGAAATCTCACGAGGTCTGCTCCGAATGCAAGCTCGAAAGCTTGAAAATCAGTTTGGTCAGAATGCTCTGCGATGCGAGGAAGCAGAGTTAGCAGCGTCCGAGGTGTTTTGGTGCGCAACGTTAATTTGATTTAAATGAATTTTTTAATCAGCAATATCAGCTGGTCATTTTGCCAGAACGACATTCAACTTGAACGAAACGGAGAGGACTCAAACCAATAATTGACTGACTCTTGTGATGAATATAGCTGCTGAAACACATATACGCGATGCGCTGAAAGATAGCTCCGGGATATGCCTGCTATACGCGCAAGTCTGGTCTCGAGATATACACAACTGTGTGAGGTGAGTTTATTAGACTATATTTAAACGTATGCTTTGATCTAAGCGAAACAAGCCCACATCAAGCTTATTTGTTTTTTCGAAAGCTACGAGAATTGGTATTTATAAATTTTTTATTTAATTTATCATAGCGTATATAATTCTTGATTAAGAAGCAGCGGCGGCGGCGGCGGCAGCACCGTGCGTCGTTTCAGCAAATGCGCAGCGAGTTATTTGAGTGTATCCAGCACAGCATAAGCAGACGATTAAAGATGGATGCGGTTTCACGGATGGATAATGCTCTTCTCTTTAAAAGCTCGCCGATGTTAAAGAATGTGACTTGATTTATATTATAAGCGTTTCTTCTTGCCCAAGCGAACACCGAGAGTGGAGCTTATTACTCAGTTTGTACAAAAAACTAGCGGACGACGACTTTTAAAAAATTCTTCAGCCATGCAGCCAGAATAGTGGTCTCCACCATCACCGCCAGATTCAGATAATACGGCTTCTGTCGTCTCTTCAAGCTCTTATTCAGAGGAAGAAGAGAATGTACGAGAAAGACAAAGGTCTCGTTCTCTACCTCCACTCCGACGGATAAAAAGCGAAGAATTTCATAGCTTTTGGAACGCCCTTCACATATGTACACGCAAGGAGGTCGATAGATCGACCATTAATCTTTGTATTATATTAATACTTTGTATTATCATCGTTTTTTTGTCTTGTTGCGCAGTGTTTATTGTCATTAGAACTTGGGGAATTGTTGTGGGGTCTCTGCTTTCAATAAAGCGCCAAGATTTTGCGTGGATATTACTACACAATCACATTTTAGTTTATTTGTTTTTCTGAAAATCTCTTCATCAGTTATCACATTATTGCCGATGAATTTATGTTCTTTTCTTTACTGTTTATTTATGCATAATAATAATCAAAAAACTAAACCAAAGATAATAAAAACTAAAAAAATTAAAACTATATACAAAACCTACACTTATAAATAATAAGAAAAAATGTATATACATATATACAGCTTACAAGCTGATTATTTACACAAACTGCTCGTCTACTAACATTTTGGTTTCTTTTAAAACTTCTTATACATTTACGTGTCTATAAAGTTTGTGAACTTCTGAAGTCATAAAATTTAACAAGGAAGAAAGTAAAAGGAGGAAAATATTCTGAGGTTGTTATTAGGAAGCATCACTGCTTCATTTTTTATGAGATGATCTTTCTTTATATAATCGTCAACTCCGGAACCTTCACATTTTGAAAATTTATAATAGTATTGGAATAAATTGACACAAGATTTCCTCTGATACATTATTGATATAATGTATCAGAGAATCTTGTCAATTTATTCGAATACAATTATTACTTAACTGAACTTAACTTTGAACTTACTTAACTTAACCTACAACTTAACTTAATTTAAAACATAACTTATAATCTAATTTGGCTGTAAAGAGACCGTAAAAAATCGTTTATTATCACCTCAAAAGATCTATAATAATAACAATCTATAGTAAATCTATTACTAAAATAAGTCGTTCAATTATCAATTTCATGAATAAGCTCGAATTAAAATAGTAAAATTAAACTAATATTCTATTAAATATTATTATAGATTAAAATATTTCTATTCTTTACCAATTCCGATAATCTAAAATGAACACTAAAGAAATGAATGAAATCGATTAATAAATTGTCAAGTATTGTATTTTAATTTGTAAATCTATTTCCTTATTTTATTAATTAGTATGAACTATACAAATTAATACCTTTCAAATTTAATATTGTCACACATTATTGACATAAATAAATGTTGATAAGAAATAGGTCATATAGTCGAACCTCGAACACTGATATATAATAGTCTACATTACACTCGCGTTATACATAGTGCACATACGGTAATTAATTTCTCTTGTAGGTAATCGTGGCGCATGCGCAGATTGCGTATTTCTATATATCAGCACAATGCTTAAATAAATATAAGAAAAATTCTGCAAATTCATTGTTACGCAAGCGTAGACTGGAAGCATATAACAATATATATATATATAACCTGGACAACAACGAGTCTCGTTTGAACCGTGGTAGCGATCAGACGTGTTGATAAATACGAGCCTGAGCACCTATTTGCTCTCGCGAGCGGTTTCTCCGCGTGTTTCTTGTACAGTGAAGATTTCTATTGCGCGAGTGAATTAGTGGTACTTTATAAAAGGGGAGCAATCCCCTAAATTAAAAATCCATCATGAGTGTTCCTATTGATAGAAACACTCAAGTAAACAGTTCTCAAAAAACCACTGCTTTTCCAATAACCGAAAGCAAACAATCATACTCCAAAGCTGTTCAAAAAGAAGTGTGCCCCCCAAGAGATCAAGCTGTCGTCCTAGATTCTGTGGAAGGGCTAACCATTCGTGAATATGCCCTCGCAATTGGTGGAATTGTCGGTCCTGCAAACATAATCTCAATCTCCAGAATATCACACAATAGAATATGCATTTACTTAAATTCAGATCAACCATCAAACAGCCCTACTGATAAATAAACATAGGAGTGTTATAATTGGTGCAAATAAACTATAAATTAGACCGCTAAACGCTAAAACCAAACGTATATTAATATCTAACGTACATACATCTATTCCAAATGAGGAAATAGAAAAACTCTTCAATAAGTATAACGTGGCTTTAAAATCAAATATTACACGATTAAGAACAGGACTTCAAGACGCTGGCTACACACACTTAGTAAGCCTCAGGAGGTAAGTATACATAGATCCTAATGATGTAAACCAAATTCCTCAATCATGTCAACTCGATTACGACGATATTTCATATTGGATCTACTTCTCGACAGAGAAACTTTCTTGCTTCCTGTGTAAGGAAGGACATTTAGCCAAGTTTTGTAATAATGTAAATATCGATTTCCAACTCTCCCCTTTTAATACACAATCAACTACAAACCCGCAAGACTTGTATAATATACCAATTACAAACACACGGGAAAACAACCAGCGGGACAATTTTCCTACCTTAACACAGACCAACGCAGATGAAATAGTCTTTCCCTCTCCAATAAACAGAAAACGTCCACCAGAGAATTCTTCCACGGCTAGTGCCGCAACAAAAAATACACCCGATTTATCAAAAGCCAAACCAAACATAACAAAAAATCAACAACAGAGCACTGAAGAAACTAATACTAAAACAAAACCACAAACAAAACGAATTAAAGTCAGTACCAAGGAACCCGCCTCAAGTTTTATTGAACAACTAAAACCAGTATACTCTCTATATATAATCTCAGGATCCATTTTTTCAGGTTTAACCTTTGTTTATGCGCGAAAGTGTGAAGTTTGCTGCTTGTCATAAGTGCGTAACTGCGTATGCGAGACTTTCGATTAAAATCGAAATAAGAAAAGGTGCAAATATTTGAACTGTACGATTAATAGTAAAAATTAAAACTACAACAATTTGCAACTGCGTTGTGCACGACTCGAAATACGCGATCACCTATCCAACTTTCATGCATAAAGAAAACCCTATCATGCCTTTGTTGAATAAAATACGGTGTGTACCACGGAAAACAAAGCTATTTCATATTCAGGTGAGGTACTTTCAGCACGCGTCTTTGCACTCCGACGCTAGACATAGCTCAGTTTCTCCCCTTGTTGTACAATGTACAATTACTTAATATATTGACTTATTTCTAGTAATGAGCGGCTTTTATAATAATTTGGAAATTACCTCATATTACCGAGAAAAAAATATTTCATCTGCGTAAAAATTGCAAAAATGAAAATTCACGTAATCATAACTTAATACATGTTGATTTTTGAAATATGAACCATTGAAGCTTCTGTTACTTAAGATAACAAACCTATATCTTTAGAAATAGTCCATTGCGCAATTAGGTGCGAAAATTGGCTTTTTCTAAGCAAGGATGATGATTGAGCACGAGTCCTCAAATCACCATCCGAGTCTGAAAAATCTCTCTCCACCCGTGTTACACATCGTACTTATTTTAATAAGTGTGTGAATAAGGCTTTTTTCATTTACGCAAATGGAATGGGGAAATGGGCATTACGAGTCGTGCACTAAGAAATTCAGGAGCGGGACGTAATAAACATTACCTCCTGCTCCGGCAAAAGCGATCAGAATGCCTAATTTTCAATTCGTTTTGCAACCATGGAAAAGAGCCTTTTTCATGCACATATTGAGAAAAATATATTTTCAACTAAAAAATCAAATTGTTTGGATTTATAACTATTTATGAATGCATCACTAAAATAAACTAATTTTCATTATTTTTTTTTTCTATATAAATGTCGACTTGACAAGGTGATTTTGTTTTCATAATTGAAAAATTTCAATGATCGCTGTTCAATACAATCAATTTCAATGGAATATGTAGGTAAGTATTCCAGCTAATAATTATATTTTGACTGATCATCTTTCAAGTCGCGTAATATTATTGCCACAAGTTGCACACTTGTCAGATATAAAGAGTTGAATTCGATATGTCAAAATTAAAATTTTGCCACTAAAAAAAATTGAAAACAAAGTCATTTTTTTAGAAGCTGTAAAGTTGAAAAAAAATTACATTTTTACAATGTTTTTTTTTAGCTTTTAACTATGATATTTGTCTAATCATAATATAACGTAAAAATAAAATACTAGAATTTTGGATTTGTTAAGAGAGTTTTAGTATAAAAAGAAATATTTTGAATTTGTTGAGTCTGTGTTTGCAAAAAAAATTATTAATTTATCAATTTATTTTTTTTATTGGATAATGTTCTTATACCTTCATAAAAATATATAATCAAGTTCAATATGTATTCTGGTGTATAAATACACGAATTATAAGTTTAAAAAATGGAATACTGTCCGAAGCAGTGAGATTTTCTTTTACTTCTAGTCCAGAAAACTCGCGCCCATAGAATTAATTATATCAGTCCAATCCTGACGCGAAAATTCTAGTTTAAATATGTACTTTAAACTTACCGAAAAATTTATACTTTATTTTGCGCATAAAAAAGTAATGACCGAACTGGGATATAATGGGCCACTAGCCATATTTACTGTAATGTTTGTTTCGCGTCTCAATTTACTTGTAATCATAGTGTGAGTTAATTTTCTTTTTATGGGTATAATCCTCTAAGCAAATAAATTTTTACAGCGCAGTGAAGTTTTAAATTGAGAAATCGGGTTATATGAAAATTGATAAAAACTTTTCAAATCGCCAACCGCGTACTTATGTTTTTGATTGATTTGAAACATCTGACAAGGCTCCTTTTAAGGTATGTATCAAGCTTCATTTGGCTTTTTGTAACTTTTTATTTGATTAAGATTAATTACATTAGTTGTCGTGGGTTATACAATCCACGACAACTATTAAAGCTACACTTTAATAATTATTTTTTTCTGCGCTTCTCTTTCATTACCTCCGTACGTACACACGCATGGTTTATCTCGACACTGGGAAAGTTCGACAGCTGCAAGTCAGCGAAGACTTTTCTTCCAGAGCTATGACAAAGCAGCAGAGTGTAGTAAACATTTAAAAGTGCCAAGGGTTCCGATAAGCAATTGGGCACCCGAGTACTACGAAATTAATAAAGCGAACGTGCACGCACAGAGACAAAGGGGCTCTCGGAAAAGCGTCTCGAGCGACGTCTCGAGCTGGCGACAGTACGGCCATAATAGATTAATCAGGGACTACGATTAGTGGCCTTCCGCCGCTCATCTTTCAGTACCTGCCTGCGATGCCCATCCGAATGCGTATATACGCTGGGGATGCAATCAATGCGTCTAGCCATCAGAATCGTTAGCTGTACATGAGTACTTGACTCCCCTCATTTCGGGAAAGTTCCATTGCTGCATTAACTGTCTATCTCTTTCCATTTTTAAATTATTTTATTATTTTAAACATTTTTATCAAAAAAATCACTTTATTCCAAATTTCCCTTAATTAACCAATTAATTATTGAAAATACAATGATAATAATATTTTTACTTTCAATGTACTGTAGCAATGCAAAGTACATTCAGCACAAGGAGTATAATAATTATTACTGAAGGATATATTCAATTACATATATTTCTATTTTATATTTATAAAATATCTGTTACATATCTAGACAAACATTTATCGATAAAAATTAAAACTAACTAGTATAGTCCAGTAAACGAAGATCTGAAATGCACTTTGCACCTCCAGCTCTGCAATGTGAATATTTAGTATCTTTAGTCAATTAGAAACTTTGTATTCTTACACCAAAATGTTCAAAAATATGTCGTAGGGGGAGAAAACAGGAAGCAAACCTTTTTGGGCTCTTTTCACCGAATTCCGAACGATATGCAAAAGCGGTTTGCAAGGGAGATATCAGATTCCCGCGTCTTTCTCAAACGTATTCATCGCGTTATTTGTATAGAAACATCGTTCTGAAATACCAATATACGTATTTTCTTTAATGGGCCATTACACCTTTAAATTTTCAATTAATTGATAATACATATATGGTAAAAATGACTCACTTGTCATATTGTACCTGTTCATTTTCGGTAAATTCGAATAGTTTATAAAAATATAAAGGAAAATGTTTTACAACTTTTGTTGGTTATGCGTGAATTTGTATACAAAAAATATTGACCAAAAATATAGTCGTTTGTCGCCAAAACAAATCGATTTTTAAAAAATTTTTATTACGAAATATGAATTAAAAATAGAACCTAAATAAAGTTATGTACAAATTCCCACATTCATATCATAAGTACATGTGTTTTGAATATAATAAAACCTTGAAATCGCCAATTCGATCATGTTGGGTCTCAAAACCTTGCGGAGCCTAGGAAATATAGAGATGTATATTTTTTCGTCATATTTTGATAAAATGTGCTTTACCGAAAAAAGTTATATGATGAGTGACTCATTTTTACCATAAAATTTATTAACAATTAATTTAAAATTGAAAAGTGTATCTTTGCTCTTAAGAGGACAGGCCTGGGTTAAACTCAAAAAAGTACATTTCTTTCCGAGTCAAGAAAACTTTATATGTTTCAAAGTTCAATCATTCTGCACATTTTTATGCTATCAAAACACAATAATATCTTAAATTTGGCTATTGTAAAACCTCAAAATCTTGATCCTACACGTCACAATAAATCATTATTTTCAATACCATATTTATTAAAGAACCTCTCATCCTCACACGATTCGAGGTGACATGATGAATAAAGATTTTATTTATTTTTTTCGAACTGCGAAAAAAATATTAAAAAATATTTTAACAAAAACGTGCTCCGCTCTTTTTGTAATACATGCAAAAAAGTATCGAATAACCATCGAATAAAAAATTTTTGTTCATAATGTCACCTCGAATCGTCTAAGGATCAGAGGTCCAGTAATATATATGGTATTTAACATAGTGATTTATTGTGCCGTGTACGATTAATTTTTTAAAAATAATTTTAAAAAGTTTTTCAAAAAATCCATAGGATCTCCGATAAAAAAAAAATTTTGTTCATGTCACCTGGAATTGTGTGAGGATCAGAGGTTCATCAATAAATATGGTATTGAAAATAATGATTTATTGTGACGTATAGGATTAAGATTTTGATGCTTTATAATGGCAAAATGTAGTATATTATTGTGGTTTTAGAGCATAAAACTGTTCAGAATGATTGCTTTTAAACATAAAAAGTATTCTGAACTCCGAAATAATGTATTTTTTTGTTTTAACCCTGGCCTGCCCTCCTTAAGGGGACAGATACAATTTTAAATTTTAAATTAATTGTTAATAAATTTGATATCACTTATCATATATTACTTTGTTTCGGTAAAGCATATTTTATCAAAATATGACGGAAAAATTAAAAAAATATTTTCTATAATCCTTCGGTCTGTTTGGTTGGCCAAAATATAAATCGCTATATTTTCTAATTCTCCGCAAGGTTTTGGGAGCCAACATGATCGAATTGGCGATTTCACAGTTTTATTATATTGAAAAAACATGTATTTATGATATAAATATGGGAATTTGTATATAACTTTATTTAGGTTGTATTTTTAATTCATATTTCGTAATAAAAATTTTTTAATAATAGATTTGTTTTGGCGACAAAAGACTATATTTTTGGTCAATATTTTTTGTATACAAATTCACGCATAACCAACAAAAGTTGTAAAACATTTTCCTTTATATTTTTATAAACTATTCGAATTTACCGAAAATGAACAGGTATAATATGACAAGTGAGTCATTTTTACCATATATGTATTATCAATTAATTGAAAATTTAAAGGTGTACTTATATATATATTTCACGTTGAAAGAGTATCGAACAAACTAATATATCACAGTCAGTTAATATTATTTTTAATCTAAAATTCAAAACTTTATAGCTCCCAGATAGCACGACACGTTGTAGGAACGTTGTTGGAACGTTGATCTGGCAACCAAGCAACGTTGTTCGTAAATTTTGTAGCAATGTGTTAGCAACGTTGCATTAACGTTGAAATTTCCACTTTGGTTACAAAAGAAACGTTCTAGAAACGCCGTGGTAACGTGCCTACGACGTTCTACCACGTTACTAGAGCGATACTTTTAAAACTTGTTCAGAACTTGCCAAAGTGTCACTCTTCCACGTTGCAAACACGTCCCTAGAACGTTGCCACAAGACTGGCAATATTTATTAGTAAATATTTATAACAATAGAAATAGCTATAGCGGAATGGTCTATTTGGTTGTACCATCCAGATGGTATTTCGCAATTTTCGACTCTCATATATATCACCTTCAAGAAGAAAATTAATTATTTTTAATTTTTAATTTTCATTCTTTGTCAGTTGTGTAGCAACGTTCTGACAACGTACCTACAACATGAAAAATCTACTAAGGCAATTTCAGAAGTTGTCAGAGACGTTTCCGAAACGTTCTAAACACGTTACCACACCGTTTCTACATCGTTTCTTTTGTAAGCAAATCGGGCATTTCAACATTTTTGCAACGTTGCTAACACGTTGCTACAACATTAACGAACAACGTTGCTTGGTTGCCAGAGAAATGTTGCGTCAATGTCCCTATAACGTGTCGTGGTATCTGGGCTGTTCAAAATAAGTGAGTATCAAAAATAACCAAATATTTCGTTGCAATGTTAAAAATATGATATCGTTAACTTTAAGTTTGTAAGCAAGGTAATGTTAACATTTTATACTCAAACCTTCATAATTAAAATATGTTATAATATGACATAAATAACAATTAACTATATACTTCATTATATTTCTAGTTAAAATAAACAGATCCTATATAGTTTAAGCCTTGTTTAATAAACTCTGCAGCAATATATAATAAAAATATATATGTAACAATTATTATTTTAGAAGATTTAAATCATAATTAATAACATTAGAAGAGCTATTTAGGGGCACCTTCTCTCTCATTTAATCGATCTTCTCTCTCTCTCTCTCTCTCTCTCTCTCTCTCTCTCTCTCTCTCTCTCTCTTTCTTTCTCTCTACCCCTACTCCGAAAAGAAGAGGAAAGGATCCACCACCGAAAATCGATAGAAAAGGGAAGGAGGGGTGGCTCGAAAGAGTGTCCAAAAGTCCGTCGCCTTCTCTTTGGCTGTTGAAGAGCCAATCAAGGGTGCGCTTGTCCGAATCACCAATGACAGCGCACGCCAACCTTTAGCACTACACTAGAAGAGTGCCGGAGAAGCTTGGGCAGTAGGACAGCCGCCTCTCGATTCACTCTTCCTCAGTCACTCTCTCGTCAGCAGTTCAACGAGCAACAGCTACTTCAGCCTAGCTCCGCAAAATCAGTAAACTTCAAAATTCAGACGCTATCTACAAACTCCAGAAGCCGACACCAGCATTATTCTTCAAGTCCTACCGACGCCAAACTTGTTCAGCCGAGGCCAAATCCAATCTTCAAGTTGTACTAGCTCCGTTCTTCGGATTTATACAGCCTTGTCTCCGATCTTAAGGCATACAAATCTCAGCTCCGTTCTTCAGGCTTATTTAAGCCAGTCTCCGATCTTCGAGTTTTACCAGCTCCGTTCTTCAGGCTCCAAAGGGACAAGGAAAGAGGGATAGTGCCCACCTTGGCATTAAAAATAAATTGTAAGTTCACCATTATTTACTGTCTAAATCTATTTCTACGATTCTGCTCTTCACACTATCCTTTTAATATTATATAATATTCCGCTAAGAAGTATACATTTGGCCCCTCAGTATTGGCGGTGAGCCTTGTACATTTTTCTATGTCCTTTACTTCCTACTAAGCGCGCTCTTTGGGCCACTCGGAGTCTCACTCTCCACGTGTGGCCCCTAGCGACGCATTCTTTGTCTCTCACATGGTCATTTCCCCTAGAATAAAGACATTGTTTTAATATAATTACTTAACCCCACGCTATTGCACGAGAGTGTCGTCGAATCAATAATTCAAAATAGGACTCACACATTTCTGAAGGCTCAAGTCCGGGATCGATAGGTAAAAGTCAAACCAATGTCCTTCAATATTCTTATTTTATTCTTTTCATTTCTTCTTAGTTAGGAAATTATTTAAAAATCAGTGTGAAAAAATCTGTCTGGTTTTCTAAAATCAGTGTTTCTGTCAATTATATTGAAAAAAAAGTGAGCCGTCACGGGACGCCCGGCAGATGTGAAACATAGAAATTGAAGATTATTGGAAAATAAATAATTGAGTTTTATAAAAAAAGGATGTAATGGAAAGGAATACACCAGTATTAAACAAAGTTGCAATGAAAGAAAAAAAATATTTAGATTTATGTTATTAAGACGATTTTGTTATTTACATGAAAATATACATAGAAAACAATAATGTTACAAATAAAGTTCTACAATTCAGTAGCATCAGTAATTTCTGTAATAGTAACACTCGATGATGTTTCTGATGATATTAAAGTTACAATAGGCCGATGATAACTGAAATAAGGCACGAAAGTGTTACTTATAACGTTCTGAAGGTGTCTTTAGCGAAATTTACATTAAAGTCTCCAGCTAAAATCATAGATAGTTCGTGTAAATTTTCATTTAAAATCCTTGGACCACTGATACTGTAAGGAAGTAATCTACGGTGTAAACATGAGATATACTACAACCATAAGAATTAATTTAGTAAAGAAAATCAAGTTATAAATAGTTATATACATAAATCGGTTTTAAAGTAAATTAACCGGACTGGTACGATTGGTATTTGATTTGATGTATTTGGTTAATTTCTAGCTTCATTTATAATATCCCCTATCTCCTGCGATTCTTGAGCACGTGAAAATATATAAATGTAATTATTGGTAAAACTTAAACTCGAAGTGGTTCTCCCTTTGAGAACGCGGTAAAGCGGACGGACCTTGATTAACTATTAAATTGCAATACCACACCCGTGAATATTCAATGCATAAATTATTTTATGTATTTATTTGATGTAGTTTTTAAAGAATACTTATATATATATATATATATATATATATATATATATATATATTGAACATTCACATGTGAGCTATGTACAAATATGAATGTACAAATGTGAATGTTCAGTATATACAAGTATTTTTTAAGTAAACCATAAATTATTAAATCTCAATAACCCACACTTGAATGTTCAATACATAAAATAATTTATGCATTGAACATTCACGGGTAGAGTATTGAAATTTAATAGTTAACCTTTAAGCTGCGGGGCTGGTCCATATATGGACCGGCAGTCACGTCGGGGACTCTACCTGAGATATCCAATGATTTTATGTATAAATTTTGCATTTTCTAAGAGGTCGATTTGTACTGAAATTTCCCCGCAGCTAAAAGGTTAATCAAGGTCCGTCCGCTTTACCGCGTTCTCAAACCGAGAACCACTGCGAGTTCAAAACGAGCGCGCATGGAGAGCCAATCCGCGCGGGGCTCTACTGCCCAGGCGCCAGTTCGGTGTGCGAGATAGCTCCGTGGCTCCTCGGTTCTTTCCGCCGCTTAGTCTCCGCCCACCGGCCGACTCCGCTGCGGAAATTTTCGCATGACGGCATCGCGGCATCAACAATTGGTCTCACTCCCCAACCGCGCCATTAGATGTTCCACATAAAAAATTCAGTATTATATTAACATTTAATAGTATGTAACACTTTACAGAAAAGTTCCATTATTAACGAGGCAAATATCAAAATTTTCAGATACAATGGCGCTGTTTGCCGCGCTTAAAAGACGAGACGCAGAGTCTGTGATACAGCTGCTGAGCTACGGCGCTTCAGTCGACGTCTTGAATCGCAAAAACGAGACTCCGCTGCACGGCGCGATAAGAGTCATCGAGACCGAGTCCGAGCGATACCGCGTGTGCAAATCGCTGCTGGACCACGGGGTGGATCTGGATCACTGCGACTCAAACGGCTCGTCGGCTCTTCACCTGGTGCTCGGGAAAGCGCGATGCGACGAGCGAATCGTCGAACTGCTAATAGCCCGAGGAGCGGACGTGAACCTGACGGACTCCGACTGTCGCTCGCCTCTTCGTCTGGCAGTGGCGATGAGTGCCCTGAACCTCGCTAGAATACTGCTGGAGGCCGGCGCCAATCCCAGCGACGAGGACTTCAACGGAAGATCCATACTCGCGGATGCCGTTCATCTGGGCGATGAGAGTATGGTCAGGCTTCTGCTGCGATTTGGAGCGGATTGCGACGAAGACAGGGCCGTGCAATTGGCGGCTACCGGCTGCAACGAGAACATCATGAGACTCATGCTGTCCCGATTGAAGGATGTGAATATTACGAATACGGCCATGGCGAGGAGCCCGTTCCAGCTCGCAGTATCTCGGGCGAATTGCGCTATGGTGCAATATCTTCTTGACAACGGATTCGACGTCAACTTAGAGTACAATGGTACGCTGCCTCTATTTGACGCGTACTTCACGAGTAACAGTCTTTACTATAACAATTCAGAGGTGATCGTGCTCATGATATTAAAGCGCATCGCCATTCTGTTTTCGCAACGCAAGTGCGTTAACAAGAAGAATTTGTTACTCCTACGTGGGCATGCATTTATGGGCAAAAAGTTTGTGTCGTATTATCGCGAACTCAAAAAGATGAAGGCGACTAGAGTGTGCGTCGAGTCGTCCGTGACGTATTTTGATGTACTGACAAAGCAACACGATGCTTTGGTGCGATGTTTGCGCTGTGAGAGTATTGAGAAGATGTTATTGGGCAGTGACAATGAAACGCAATTTCCACAATATTCCGATGATTTAAGACGGAATTATCACAAAGGATTGAAGCGTCTACAAATGAGTAAAGATTTTCAGTTCATTATGCATGATATTTTTGCATCCGTACTGCCGTACGATGTTACGGTTAAATTGAGTAATTATTTTAGTGATAAGGAACTAGAAATTTATTTTGAAAGACAGCTTTGATTTTCCAGCCGTTTCTGTGTGTGTGTGTGTGTGTGTGTGTGTGTGTGTGTGTGTTTGTGTGTTCTTTTATTCGTGATGTAGAGTCAAAAATATTTTTTTTTGTTTTTCGATTTTTGAGTTTTCATTTTTTGGGTGTTTTGGTATGTTTGAAATAATATTATCAATTCAGTTTAAATACATTTAAAAGAGCATAAACAAATATATGATGGAAAATATATAATGTTGTGAACAAATTTAAATAATTGTTAACTTTAAATTGAATGAAACACTCTTCACAAGAAAGCGTCAAATATATCTGTATATTACATATTATGATTTATTATTACCTATGTATTTAAATATTTAAATTTATTTAAATTTGTATTATTGTAAATTGGTCAGCTTATATTATCAGCTTGTATTATTTAAATTTGTTTACTGCTCACTGCTCAGCTTGGGTTATTTGTGTTTAGAGTTTATGGCTTACAATTTTATTATTAAAATTATTTATTTACAAAATGCTCAGCTCGAGTAAGTTGGGTTTCAGGTTGAGGATTTACAATTTTATTATGAAAATTTTCTTATTGCAAATTACTAAAATTTTTTAATTACAAAATGCTCAGTATGTCATAGTGCGTTACTTACACATAAGAATTGTACACTTAATTATTGTGCACAATTTAGCATTGGTCAAATATATCTATATATAATTTGACCAATGCTAAATTGTGTAATTACGTGTATAATTCATATGTGTAAGGAACGCGCTGTGCCCTCAGTATGGGGTAATTAAGTTTAGGGTTTAAAGTTAACTATTTATTCTATTATATAAATTAGTTTACTGCCAATTGCCCAGATTGACTTATTTGTGTTTTGAGTTTACAAGTGCTTAAGATTTTGATATTAAAATTATTTATTTGCAAAATGCTGAGCTCGGGGTAGTTCTTATTTTCAGTGTTTAAAAGGTGTTTTAATTTTTTTATCTCTCAAATTTTTTATATCCTATCGATTATTCTCTATTGTTAATCGATTATTTTCTATTGTTAATCGATTATTTTGATTATTTCCATTATTACGAATATTTCGATTATTCGGATTATTTTTATTACTCCGATTATTTTGATTAATTTGATTAGTTCGATTATTTCGATTATTTCGATTATTCCGATTTTTACGATTATTAATCGATTAATCGCTCAATTTTTTTTCATAGTCGATAATCAATTTGTACTAATAAGTATTTTATTCCCTACTAACTACAATAGACACTTGATTGGCCTGAACAGCGGGACCACAGTGACGTACTATTCCCGCTTTCGAATTTATTTCCCGCAAACTTACTTTATTTCCCGCAAATGCGAAATATAGTAAATTACCAACAAATAAAGTAGGTTTGGCGGGAAATAAAGTACTTTATGTTACACTTGCACGATTATTATTATTATTATCATTATCATTATCATTATCATTATCATTATCATTATCATTATCATTATCATTATCATTATCATTATCATTATCATTATCATTATCATTATCATTATCATTATCATTATCATTATTCCTCACCATGGTTACCCGGGTTGACGTACCGGTGGGGCTTGAGCCCGGATGACTTCCAGTTCACCTGGAAGTCAGAAGGTGACTAAGCGGTAACTGAGCACACTTCACACTCATCTACACTTACAATCATTACCCTACACTTACCATACGCATTACACTCAACAATAATCTGAAACACCTTCTCTCGGGCGGTACGCTAGTAGTGAGGCAGGTGCACAGAAGACCGCCCGACCCGATTGTTCTTGCTTTGAGACACGCTGGGAGTGCCCGGACCCCTGTCGATTGTACTAATCGGTATGGGTGAAGGGCTGATGTGAGCCTAGCTCTGCCGAGGCGTTTAGTTTCAACGCGGGATCAGAAGCCGGCCGCTTCGGACCCTGATCAGAAAGTGCGTATTGGGCAGGGGGATCGGAACCCCTGTTGCTCCGGGCGAATGTTCCTTAAATACGTGCATGGAACGTTTCCGGAACGTCTTAGACACGACGTCAGAACGTTGCCAAAGAAAACTGAAATATTTTGTGGAAAATTTAACAATTATAATTTGGCAAGCTGGTTGGTGAGACTTCCTAATTATAAAGTACCATCCAGATGATATAACCAATATTGTAAATTTTATATTTATAAACCTATCTACTCCCCCTCTTTAATATTTTTAATTTAATTTTTGTACGTCTCTGTGTCAGCGTCCCGGCAAAGTTCTTGGAACGTAAATAGACAACCCAGGTAAATTCTTGGTTTATCAGAGATGTTCTGGAAACGTTTTAAAGATATTCCGGAAACGATTCAGAAATGTTCCAGGCACGTAACTAGGTTAACGTTCCAAGAACGTGATAGAACGTTGTATAGATGTTGCCTCAACGTTTCTACAAAGTACCTTTGACACACACGCGGCCATTTTCTACGTTGGCGGAACGTTTCCGGTACCTAACTAAGGTTACGTGTCCATATAGTCAAAAACTCGTTACCGCAATGTTACCACAACGATGGGTGCTATCTGAGAATATCGAGAATGTCAGCGTCCCATATTTTGTCAATTATAACGCGGTCTATTTGTTTAAGTATGCGTACACCCGGGACCTCTCCAGGGTACTTTGTGCCTTTCTAAGTGAATGAAACATGTACTTTTGACTATAAGGTTCTTAGACGCGGAAAAATTAATTAATCTCACTCCATTATTTTTTACGAAACGCTCATGTTTTTTGTTTTTTTTTTATGAAATTAAATATATTGAGATTCATCGTCTGAAGTATTTCAAATTTTTTTACTGATTTAGGATATGAAATACATCATTTTCTTAAAAGTTTCAGAGTATTCATATTTTTCACTTGCTCATTTCACGTGGAATTATGCATATATATATATATATATATATATATATATATATATATATATATATATATATATTAATACCCGATATTAAACTGAGGCTCGACCGAGAAATTATCCGAGCTAATAACGCGGTAATAGCCGTGTTTCTTATAGCGGCAATAGCCGAGGTTATCACCAGTGTAATGGCCGAGGATATTACCAGGGTAATAGCCGAGGTTATTACCGCGGTAATAGCCGTGTTTCTTACCTCGGTAATAGCCAACGTTATTCCCGGGGTAATAGCCGACGTTATTACCGGGGTAATAGCCGATGTTAGAGGCAAGGTTCAAGCCGAGGTTAGAGGCAAGGTGAGAGCCGAGGTGAGAGCCGAGGTGAGAGCCTAGGTACGAGCCGAGGTGAGAGCCGAGGTGAGAGCCGAGGTTATATAAATTAACCTCGGCTAACTTCAAGAGAAAAACAAAGCCGTTGGAACGTCGAAACGTCGGACCGCGGAACGGCAGCTTCAATGACGTTATTCGCCAACAGATGGCGCCAGTACCTTTGGAATTAATTCCAGTCAGATTAGACTTTTTCCAGGAACTAAATAAAAGAAGGTAAAAGATTATTGGAAGTTGTTCGGAAGGATGTCAGAATATTGGGACAATAGTTTGAGCGCGATTTCTGGTTGTGGAACATTGTTTAAATACTCCAGTAAGATTCCAACCAGGGAAATCTGTATTATTTTAACACTTGAAATTAGGTCTTTAATCTGGCAGAATTCCAATTGAATTTCTCGGTCACTGGAATTTGACCGGGATAACCAGTTAAAATCAACCGAATCTTCGGTGACGTGCCCATTAAAATTCTACACGGGATCGTGCAGTGCAAAGAGCAAAGAGCAAGAAGCAGGGCCCAAAAACTGTGTGGAAATCTATTTCGGGTACTTCAAATTTCATATCAGTCACTTTGAGGAGCATCGTCAAGGTTGCCTATTTATATACTAGGTATTTTTGAGGAACATCCTCAAAAATACAAATTCATATACTATGGTGCCTCAAAAGAATCAATCTATGCCATGCATTTTTGGGAAACCTCCTCAAAGTACCGAATATTCCTCAAAGATACCAATCTTTGCATCAAAATCTCCTCAAATGTGCCAATTCATATACACACATATATATATATATATATATATATATATATATATATATATATATATATATATATATATATATATATATATATATATATATATATATATATATATATATTTACTTCGAGTTATTTGGAACAAGCGCGGTCCCAACTACTTACGATGATCTTCTCAACGGCATCATCGTTGAGAAGTTTGATTATGATGCTTTCATTATTGGCAATAGGATGACCACGCATTCCCCTGGCTAAATCGTTTAGTGAAGCGGGTCTCTCGGCGCGGAGCATTATTCTCTCCGGGAGCTGTGCGAGATCTTGTTCGGTGTAGATACCATTAGTATCTAGGTCTTCTGGATTTAAATATTTCCAGGTTGGTTTAGTCATTGTCATAAAATTTTGTATCAGGCATCCCCAACATTGTATATGGAAGGAAGTAAGGCATTGCAGCTGATTATAGTGCCTTTGTTTTTTAGGATATGGGTTCTAGGGGTGAGAAATTGGTCTTATTATTACGCGAAATCTATAACTCAGTATAACATTATGTACTATGTTTAATCTTGACTTCTACTGGAATGCTCTTAATGATATGAACTACTTCACCGAATGCTACAGCCATATAACAAGGCCCTTTCATTAAATCCAATGCATATTTATCTGGAGTCTGGGTAGCTATCGAAAGTGAATTCATTAGAGTATAACGCTGTAAACTACAACGCTGGATTGATACATCTCGGTATAATTGTTTCATTTGAGAACGTATGTGTTTTACTCCATACACAACTTTGGAATTTACATAAGCCAGTATCTAAGTTCGCTACGGAAATCTTATTTCTAATCGCAAAACTTTCACTTTTTACGGTTTCAAAAATTACTAATTTAGGGTGCTCTGTCTTTATAACTGTATAGCCGCAATCGATTCCTTCCCCTTTCAATGCTGAATTTTGTACAGTTTATTTGTGGATATATAAAGTTCATTAATAGGTAAGATAGCTTCGAATCAGTAACTAAATTAGCTGATTGAAGAAAATGTGTTGAAATGAGCAAAGTACGGAGTGTTACAATCTAAACTTTAAACGACCAACTACTGCGATTATAATATAATGCTTTTAAATACAAATGCGTCTATGCGTATCTAATGAACCAATTGCGTTGAGTCTTGCTGACAAAGTGAAGTCTCCGTTCGCTCTCTAGGTCGGACAAAATCCCTTTGCCCCCTCCCTCTTTCTTTTCCGCCGCCAACGGAGCGGTCGTTCGAGGGTCGAGGCCCGTAAAGGTGGATTTTCGCTCTCCCTACCTGGCTACCTACCGGCCATTATTGCGTCAAGCGGTGGGCCTGAAACGGATTAGTGTATTTATTTAAATATCGTCTATATTCCGCTTCCTCGAAGTTTTTTCCCCTCCGTTTCTTTGCTTCTATTTCTTTTACGTGAGGGCAAAGGTTACATCTTGAGTGGTCAGCGAATAAATTGATTGATCATGTCTTACGTCGTAATCGATCATCTTATTTGCTAGACCTACATACAAAATTCCATAGTGAGTTAACTTACATGTATCCATGGGGATACGGTCCCAAAAAGTATGGCCACCTCTTGATCTATACAGGTGCAACTTGACAAATCACAGACTGTACCGGAACGTAAATGGACATTTTTATTATTAAGGCTCACTCGAGCTGTATATGAGTGTTGGATTTGTGGCGAGGGAGATCAGGTAAATGAACGATCTACTTCCTTTAAGTCTCTTTATTCTGCACGAGTGATAACTAGGATACAAGACAGGTGAATGAACTAGGCTGATCGGAGGCTCGAGGTGGACTCGCGTCGAGAGGGCCAGTGACTATGCGGCCCAGAGCTGGAGTCGAGAGATGGGGGGTCCTGAGCCGCCATCTAGCTGTAGTCGAGAGATAGGGCGCTTGGGCCGCCATCTGGGACGGCGTAGCCGCAGCGGGGACGGGAGGAGGCGCGAACATTCAAATTCAACATCCCTCTTGTATTCAACAATGAGCTATACTCAGTCAGTAGGACGAAAAAAGCGAATTTTCTAGAGAGACATTTTACTTTATTAATGTAAAAATTTATATGCATATTGTGGTAACTTTTAATTTTATTCTTATATTCTTTATTTGTAAAAAAAATGATTTTTAAAGCTGCTATAGCCGATCTCCGGGAGCTCCTCTAAAAAAAGGCGGCTTGCAGTGTCCACGATATCTCTTGACTGGATCATCTGAAATGAATTAGCAAGATTAATTTTTAACAAAATGACCGCAAAATGAACAAAAATATTCTGATTTTCGATAAAAATTTTGGCCTTAAGTTTTTTATAAAATGGAAAATATTTATCGGTGACAAAAACCCTTCGATTATTTTAATTCAAAAGCACAGTTTTGAGAAAAACGCGTTGAAAGTTTCAAAAGCACTTTACACAGTAAAAATTTTTTTTTCAACTTACACCTAGTCGTCTATTCCAGGACCATATAATAAACCCTATATTCCTACGGCAGCTTTTAATAATTCGATTTGCTGTTGACTGCGGACCATTCTTCCCTCTCGTGTGCTCTCGTGCGCTCTTCGGTCCGAGATCCTGACACGCTCTCTATCCTCCTTTTCGGCATATAAATGCGCATTGGGCTCAAGTGATAGTCCCATTGTACTCATATAATACAAGAGTGATGCTATACCTTCATTGAATACGCCGGCTGCGATATATGTAGCCATTTCCACAATTTTGGAGCGATACGGAACGATTTTCGGAGTGATTTTCCATATGAGTTGATTGTAGCTTTCTGTAGTACAATTTCGGAGTCGTGTGCCCATTCTCTTCTGTACGTGCCCAGTACATTCGTTCTGGATAACGTCTTTATCGCCGTTATACTCTTCAGTGTTCATTTTCTTACTCCACATTTCACACTGTTTGTACTAGGAACTTTTCACAAAAATATCCACGATTTTCCCGGAATAATATCCGATCAATGATGTGACGACGCATAAGGAAGTATATCCTAGCTTTTTTCATGCTACATCGCCAGATACTGTTTATTCTGTAGAATTTGCATCGCCTTGGTGTTCAAAAGTCGACTTTTTCTCTTCAGTACAAACTTGTTGGAAAAGTTTCTCGGTGGCTGTTTATACACAGGAATGTATATTACTTATAATCATATCGTAAGTATTGTGCGTTATAAAAACTGACATGTCCATTAATCTACATAATTTTGCTGCGCCTTTCAATCCTAACCCGAGAACTCTCATGCCAAAAAAAACACGTCTATTTATCGCATAAGAATGCCCGACGAACGGACTAGAATTCGTAGTACGAGCTGCACGCTTATTACACAACAAAACAATCTTAAAACCAAGTCCTCGTTCAGAAGCAGTTTCAAACTTCACCTGTCCGTCACAGATTTTACACTTCACATATTCAAAAATTGCTGCAAACACTGTAATAAAGTTCGATAAATATGAATTTGGTTTAATTAGGTTAAGTCTTTATAGTATACTAATAAAATTTTCATAAAATGAATTATTTTCTGAAAAAATTACGTTACTTTCCTTGGTATTGCAAAATCATAGAGTTTTGAATTGTTGTAGTATTGTTCTCAAGGTGCTATTTACACCTGCTTGTAAATCTCTTGAAAGTTTTTATACGGTTTTAAGAAAAAATTTTAAAATAATTGGACAACGATAGCCTAAAGGTATTTTTTAGTTTGCTATGTAGAAATCAAATAATGTTGAATATATACCTTTACTGATTTTGTTTACAAGTCATTTTTATAATAAGAAGACATGTTTGATTAAAAGTATAATAAAACAAATCTTATGTTCTGGGCTAACAGGATTTTTTAAACTCAGGCATGAAATAGGCCTTTTCTCATGACTAAAAGTAGCGCATAAAATCACGCATTTCAAGCGTGTTTGTAAAAAGTGTGAAAAATATCCATTCAGCGGGGAAAAATAACTTTATTCCCCGCATTAGCTTTAAAAAATGACTTTGTTCCCCGCTTCTCAAAAACTATGTAATAATGTAGGAAATAATCTCAGGATCCATTTTTTCAGGTTTAACCTTTGTTTATGCGCGAAAGTGTGAAGTTTGCTGCTTGTCATAAGTGCGTAACTGCGTATGCGAGACTTTCGATTAAAATCGAAATAAGAAAAGGTGCAAATATTTGAACTGTACGATTAATAGTAAAAATTAAAACTACAACAATTTGCAACTGCGTTGTGCACGACTCGAAATACGCGATCACCTATCCAACTTTCATGCATAAAGAAAACCCTATCATGCCTTTGTTGAATAAAATACGGTGTGTACCACGGAAAACAAAGCTATTTCATATTCAGGTGAGGTACTTTCAGCACGCGTCTTTGCACTCCGACGCTAGACATAGCTCAGTTTCTCCCCTTGTTGTACAATGTACAATTACTTAATATATTGACTTATTTCTAGTAATGAGCGGCTTTTATAATAATTTGGAAATTACCTCATATTACCGAGAAAAAAATATTTCATCTGCGTAAAAATTGCAAAAATGAAAATTCACGTAATCATAACTTAATACATGTTGATTTTTGAAATATGAACCATTGAAGCTTCTGTTACTTAAGATAACAAACCTATATCTTTAGAAATAGTCCATTGCGCAATTAGGTGCGAAAATTGGCTTTTTCTAAGCAAGGATGATGATTGAGCACGAGTCCTCAAATCACCATCCGAGTCTGAAAAATCTCTCTCCACCCGTGTTACACATCGTACTTATTTTAATAAGTGTGTGAATAAGGCTTTTTTCATTTACGCAAATGGAATGGGGAAATGGGCATTACGAGTCGTGCACTAAGAAATTCAGGAGCGGGACGTAATAAACATTACCTCCTGCTCCGGCAAAAGCGATCAGAATGCCTAATTTTCAATTCGTTTTGCAACCATGGAAAAGAGCCTTTTTCATGCACATATTGAGAAAAATATATTTTCAACTAAAAAATCAAATTGTTTGGATTTATAACTATTTATGAATGCATCACTAAAATAAACTAATTTTCATTATTTTTTTTTTCTATATAAATGTCGACTTGACAAGGTGATTTTGTTTTCATAATTGAAAAATTTCAATGATCGCTGTTCAATACAATCAATTTCAATGGAATATGTAGGTAAGTATTCCAGCTAATAATTATATTTTGACTGATCATCTTTCAAGTCGCGTAATATTATTGCCACAAGTTGCACACTTGTCAGATATAAAGAGTTGAATTCGATATGTCAAAATTAAAATTTTGCCACTAAAAAAAATTGAAAACAAAGTCATTTTTTTAGAAGCTGTAAAGTTGAAAAAAAATTACATTTTTACAATGTTTTTTTTTTAGCTTTTAACTATGATATTTGTCTAATCATAATATAACGTAAAAATAAAATACTAGAATTTTGGATTTGTTAAGAGAGTTTTAGTATAAAAAGAAATATTTTGAATTTGTTGAGTCTGTGTTTGCAAAAAAAATTATTAATTTATCAATTTATTTTTTTTATTGGATAATGTTCTTATACCTTCATAAAAATATATAATCAAGTTCAATATGTATTCTGGTGTATAAATACACGAATTATAAGTTTAAAAAATGGAATACTGTCCGAAGCAGTGAGATTTTCTTTTACTTCTAGTCCAGAAAACTCGCGCCCATAGAATTAATTATATCAGTCCAATCCTGACGCGAAAATTCTAGTTTAAATATGTACTTTAAACTTACCGAAAAATTTATACTTTATTTTGCGCATAAAAAAGTAATGACCGAACTGGGATATAATGGGCCACTAGCCATATTTACTGTAATGTTTGTTTCGCGTCTCAATTTACTTGTAATCATAGTGTGAGTTAATTTTCTTTTTATGGGTATAATCCTCTAAGCAAATAAATTTTTACAGCGCAGTGAAGTTTTAAATTGAGAAATCGGGTTATATGAAAATTGATAAAAACTTTTCAAATCGCCAACCGCGTACTTATGTTTTTGATTGATTTGAAACATCTGACAAGGCTCCTTTTAAGGTATGTATCAAGCTTCATTTGGCTTTTTGTAACTTTTTATTTGATTAAGATTAATTACATTACATTAGTTGTCGTGGGTTATACAATCCACGACAACTATTAAAGCTACACTTTAATAATTATTTTTTTCTGCGCTTCTCTTTCATTACCTCCGTACGTACACACGCATGGTTTATCTCGACACTGGGAAAGTTCGACAGCTGCAAGTCAGCGAAGACTTTTCTTCCAGAGCTATGACAAAGCAGCAGAGTGTAGTAAACATTAAAAGTGCCAAGGGTTCCGATAAGCAATTGGGCACCCGAGTACTACGAAATTAATAAAGCGAACGTGCACGCACAGAGACAAAGGGGCTCTCGGAAAAGCGTCTCGAGCGACGTCTCGAGCTGGCGACAGTACGGCCATAATAGATTAATCAGGGACTACGATTAGTGGCCTTCCGCCGCTCATCTTTCAGTACCTGCCTGCGATGCCCATCCGAATGCGTATATACGCTGGGGATGCAATCAATGCGTCTAGCCATCAGAATCGTTAGCTGTACATGAGTACTTGACTCCCCTCATTTCGGGAAAGTTCCATTGCTGCATTAACTGTCTATCTCTTTCCATTTTTAAATTATTTTATTATTTTAAACATTTTTATCAAAAAAATCACTTTATTCCAAATTTCCCTTAATTAACCAATTAATTATTGAAAATACAATGATAATAATATTTTTACTTTCAATGTACTGTAGCAATGCAAAGTACATTCAGCACAAGGAGTATAATAATTATTACTGAAGGATATATTCAATTACATATATTTCTATTTTATATTTATAAAATATCTGTTACATATCTAGACAAACATTTATCGATAAAAATTAAAACTAACTAGTATAGTCCAGTAAACGAAGATCTGAAATGCACTTTGCACCTCCAGCTCTGCAATGTGAATATTTAGTATCTTTAGTCAATTAGAAACTTTGTATTCTTACACCAAAATGTTCAAAAATATGTCGTAGGGGGAGAAAACAGGAAGCAAACCTTTTTGGGCTCTTTTCACCGAATTCCGAACGATATGCAAAAGCGGTTTGCAAGGGAGATATCAGATTCCCGCGTCTTTCTCAAACGTATTCATCGCGTTATTTGTATAGAAACATCGTTCTGAAATACCAATATACGTATTTTCTTTAATGGGCCATTACACCTTTAAATTTTCAATTAATTGATAATACATATATGGTAAAAATGACTCACTTGTCATATTGTACCTGTTCATTTTCGGTAAATTCGAATAGTTTATAAAAATATAAAGGAAAATGTTTTACAACTTTTGTTGGTTATGCGTGAATTTGTATACAAAAAATATTGACCAAAAATATAGTCGTTTGTCGCCAAAACAAATCGATTTTTAAAAAATTTTTATTACGAAATATGAATTAAAAATAGAACCTAAATAAAGTTATGTACAAATTCCCACATTCATATCATAAGTACATGTGTTTTGAATATAATAAAACCTTGAAATCGCCAATTCGATCATGTTGGGTCTCAAAACCTTGCGGAGCCTAGGAAATATAGAGATGTATATTTTTTCGTCATATTTTGATAAAATGTGCTTTACCGAAAAAAGTTATATGATGAGTGACTCATTTTTACCATAAAATTTATTAACAATTAATTTAAAATTGAAAAGTGTATCTTTGCTCTTAAGAGGACAGGCCTGGGTTAAACTCAAAAAAGTACATTTCTTTCCGAGTCAAGAAAACTTTATATGTTTCAAAGTTCAATCATTCTGCACATTTTTATGCTATCAAAACACAATAATATCTTAAATTTGGCTATTGTAAAACCTCAAAATCTTGATCCTACACGTCACAATAAATCATTATTTTCAATACCATATTTATTAAAGAACCTCTCATCCTCACACGATTCGAGGTGACATGATGAATAAAGATTTTATTTATTTTTTTCGAACTGCGAAAAAAATATTAAAAAATATTTTAACAAAAACGTGCTCCGCTCTTTTTGTAATACATGCAAAAAAGTATCGAATAACCATCGAATAAAAAATTTTTGTTCATAATGTCACCTCGAATCGTCTAAGGATCAGAGGTCCAGTAATATATATGGTATTTAACATAGTGATTTATTGTGCCGTGTACGATTAATTTTTTAAAAATAATTTTAAAAAGTTTTTCAAAAAATCCATAGGATCTCCGATAAAAAAAAAATTTTGTTCATGTCACCTGGAATTGTGTGAGGATCAGAGGTTCATCAATAAATATGGTATTGAAAATAATGATTTATTGTGACGTATAGGATTAAGATTTTGATGCTTTATAATGGCAAAATGTAGTATATTATTGTGGTTTTAGAGCATAAAACTGTTCAGAATGATTGCTTTTAAACATAAAAAGTATTCTGAACTCCGAAATAATGTATTTTTTTGTTTTAACCCTGGCCTGCCCTCCTTAAGGGGACAGATACAATTTTAAATTTTAAATTAATTGTTAATAAATTTGATATCACTTATCATATATTACTTTGTTTCGGTAAAGCATATTTTATCAAAATATGACGGAAAAATTAAAAAAATATTTTCTATAATCCTTCGGTCTGTTTGGTTGGCCAAAATATAAATCGCTATATTTTCTAATTCTCCGCAAGGTTTTGGGAGCCAACATGATCGAATTGGCGATTTCACAGTTTTATTATATTGAAAAAACATGTATTTATGATATAAATATGGGAATTTGTATATAACTTTATTTAGGTTGTATTTTTAATTCATATTTCGTAATAAAAATTTTTTAATAATAGATTTGTTTTGGCGACAAAAGACTATATTTTTGGTCAATATTTTTTGTATACAAATTCACGCATAACCAACAAAAGTTGTAAAACATTTTCCTTTATATTTTTATAAACTATTCGAATTTACCGAAAATGAACAGGTATAATATGACAAGTGAGTCATTTTTACCATATATGTATTATCAATTAATTGAAAATTTAAAGGTGTACTTATATATATATTTCACGTTGAAAGAGTATCGAACAAACTAATATATCACAGTCAGTTAATATTATTTTTAATCTAAAATTCAAAACTTTATAGCTCCCAGATAGCACGACACGTTGTAGGAACGTTGTTGGAACGTTGATCTGGCAACCAAGCAACGTTGTTCGTAAATTTTGTAGCAATGTGTTAGCAACGTTGCATTAACGTTGAAATTTCCACTTTGGTTACAAAAGAAACGTTCTAGAAACGCCGTGGTAACGTGCCTACGACGTTCTACCACGTTACTAGAGCGATACTTTTAAAACTTGTTCAGAACTTGCCAAAGTGTCACTCTTCCACGTTGCAAACACGTCCCTAGAACGTTGCCACAAGACTGGCAATATTTATTAGTAAATATTTATAACAATAGAAATAGCTATAGCGGAATGGTCTATTTGGTTGTACCATCCAGATGGTATTTCGCAATTTTCGACTCTCATATATATCACCTTCAAGAAGAAAATTAATTATTTTTAATTTTTAATTTTCATTCTTTGTCAGTTGTGTAGCAACGTTCTGACAACGTACCTACAACATGAAAAATCTACTAAGGCAATTTCAGAAGTTGTCAGAGACGTTTCCGAAACGTTCTAAACACGTTACCACACCGTTTCTACATCGTTTCTTTTGTAAGCAAATCGGGCATTTCAACATTTTTGCAACGTTGCTAACACGTTGCTACAACATTAACGAACAACGTTGCTTGGTTGTCAGAGAAATGTTGCGTCAATGTCCCTATAACGTGTCGTGGTATCTGGGCTGTTCAAAATAAGTGAGTATCAAAAATAACCAAATATTTCGTTGCAATGTTAAAAATATGATATCGTTAACTTTAAGTTTGTAAGCAAGGTAATGTTAACATTTTATACTCAAACCTTCATAATTAAAATATGTTATAATATGACATAAATAACAATTAACTATATACTTCATTATATTTCTAGTTAAAATAAACAGATCCTATATAGTTTAAGCCTTGTTTAATAAACTCTGCAGCAATATATAATAAAAATATATATGTAACAATTATTATTTTAGAAGATTTAAATCATAATTAATAACATTAGAAGAGCTATTTAGGGGCACCTTCTCTCTCATTTAATCGATCTTCTCTCTCTCTCTCTCTCTCTCTCTCTCTCTCTCTCTCTCTCTCTCTCTTTCTTTCTCTCTACCCCTACTCCGAAAAGAAGAGGAAAGGATCCACCACCGAAAATCGATAGAAAAGGGAAGGAGGGGTGGCTCGAAAGAGTGTCCAAAAGTCCGTCGCCTTCTCTTTGGCTGTTGAAGAGCCAATCAAGGGTGCGCTTGTCCGAATCACCAATGACAGCGCACGCCAACCTTTAGCACTACACTAGAAGAGTGCCGGAGAAGCTTGGGCAGTAGGACAGCCGCCTCTCGATTCACTCTTCCTCAGTCACTCTCTCGTCAGCAGTTCAACGAGCAACAGCTACTTCAGCCTAGCTCCGCAAAATCAGTAAACTTCAAAATTCAGACGCTATCTACAAACTCCAGAAGCCGACACCAGCATTATTCTTCAAGTCCTACCGACGCCAAACTTGTTCAGCCGAGGCCAAATCCAATCTTCAAGTTGTACTAGCTCCGTTCTTCGGATTTATACAGCCTTGTCTCCGATCTTAAGGCATACAAATCTCAGCTCCGTTCTTCAGGCTTATTTAAGCCAGTCTCCGATCTTCGAGTTTTACCAGCTCCGTTCTTCAGGCTCCAAAGGGACAAGGAAAGAGGGATAGTGCCCACCTTGGCATTAAAAATAAATTGTAAGTTCACCATTATTTACTGTCTAAATCTATTTCTACGATTCTGCTCTTCACACTATCCTTTTAATATTATATAATATTCCGCTAAGAAGTATACATTTGGCCCCTCAGTATTGGCGGTGAGCCTTGTACATTTTTCTATGTCCTTTACTTCCTACTAAGCGCGCTCTTTGGGCCACTCGGAGTCTCACTCTCCACGTGTGGCCCCTAGCGACGCATTCTTTGTCTCTCACATGGTCATTTCCCCTAGAATAAAGACATTGTTTTAATATAATTACTTAACCCCACGCTATTGCACGAGAGTGTCGTCGAATCAATAATTCAAAATAGGACTCACACATTTCTGAAGGCTCAAGTCCGGGATCGATAGGTAAAAGTCAAACCAATGTCCTTCAATATTCTTATTTTATTCTTTTCATTTCTTCTTAGTTAGGAAATTATTTAAAAATCAGTGTGAAAAAATCTGTCTGGTTTTCTAAAATCAGTGTTTCTGTCAATTATATTGAAAAAAAAGTGAGCCGTCACGGGACGCCCGGCAGATGTGAAACATAGAAATTGAAGATTATTGGAAAATAAATAATTGAGTTTTATAAAAAAAGGATGTAATGGAAAGGAATACACCAGTATTAAACAAAGTTGCAATGAAAGAAAAAAAATATTTAGATTTATGTTATTAAGACGATTTTGTTATTTACATGAAAATATACATAGAAAACAATAATGTTACAAATAAAGTTCTACAATTCAGTAGCATCAGTAATTTCTGTAATAGTAACACTCGATGATGTTTCTGATGATATTAAAGTTACAATAGGCCGATGATAACTGAAATAAGGCACGAAAGTGTTACTTATAACGTTCTGAAGGTGTCTTTAGCGAAATTTACATTAAAGTCTCCAGCTAAAATCATAGATAGTTCGTGTAAATTTTCATTTAAAATCCTTGGACCACTGATACTGTAAGGAAGTAATCTACGGTGTAAACATGAGATATACTACAACCATAAGAATTAATTTAGTAAAGAAAATCAAGTTATAAATAGTTATATACATAAATCGGTTTTAAAGTAAATTAACCGGACTGGTACGATTGGTATTTGATTTGATGTATTTGGTTAATTTCTAGCTTCATTTATAATATCCCCTATCTCCTGCGATTCTTGAGCACGTGAAAATATATAAATGTAATTATTGGTAAAACTTAAACTCGAAGTGGTTCTCCCTTTGAGAACGCGGTAAAGCGGACGGACCTTGATTAACTATTAAATTGCAATACCACACCCGTGAATATTCAATGCATAAATTATTTTATGTATTTATTTGATGTAGTTTTTAAAGAATACTTATATATATATATATATATATATATATATATATATATATATATATTGAACATTCACATGTGAGCTATGTACAAATATGAATGTACAAATGTGAATGTTCAGTATATACAAGTATTTTTTAAGTAAACCATAAATTATTAAATCTCAATAACCCACACTTGAATGTTCAATACATAAAATAATTTATGCATTGAACATTCACGGGTAGAGTATTGAAATTTAATAGTTAACCTTTAAGCTGCGGGGCTGGTCCATATATGGACCGGCAGTCACGTCGGGGACTCTACCTGAGATATCCAATGATTTTATGTATAAATTTTGCATTTTCTAAGAGGTCGATTTGTACTGAAATTTCCCCGCAGCTAAAAGGTTAATCAAGGTCCGTCCGCTTTACCGCGTTCTCAAACCGAGAACCACTGCGAGTTCAAAACGAGCGCGCATGGAGAGCCAATCCGCGCGGGGCTCTACTGCCCAGGCGCCAGTTCGGTGTGCGAGATAGCTCCGTGGCTCCTCGGTTCTTTCCGCCGCTTAGTCTCCGCCCACCGGCCGACTCCGCTGCGGAAATTTTCGCATGACGGCATCGCGGCATCAACAATTGGTCTCACTCCCCAACCGCGCCATTAGATGTTCCACATAAAAAATTCAGTATTATATTAACATTTAATAGTATGTAACACTTTACAGAAAAGTTCCATTATTAACGAGGCAAATATCAAAATTTTCAGATACAATGGCGCTGTTTGCCGCGCTTAAAAGACGAGACGCAGAGTCTGTGATACAGCTGCTGAGCTACGGCGCTTCAGTCGACGTCTTGAATCGCAAAAACGAGACTCCGCTGCACGGCGCGATAAGAGTCATCGAGACCGAGTCCGAGCGATACCGCGTGTGCAAATCGCTGCTGGACCACGGGGTGGATCTGGATCACTGCGACTCAAACGGCTCGTCGGCTCTTCACCTGGTGCTCGGGAAAGCGCGATGCGACGAGCGAATCGTCGAACTGCTAATAGCCCGAGGAGCGGACGTGAACCTGACGGACTCCGACTGTCGCTCGCCTCTTCGTCTGGCAGTGGCGATGAGTGCCCTGAACCTCGCTAGAATACTGCTGGAGGCCGGCGCCAATCCCAGCGACGAGGACTTCAACGGAAGATCCATACTCGCGGATGCCGTTCATCTGGGCGATGAGAGTATGGTCAGGCTTCTGCTGCGATTTGGAGCGGATTGCGACGAAGACAGGGCCGTGCAATTGGCGGCTACCGGCTGCAACGAGAACATCATGAGACTCATGCTGTCCCGATTGAAGGATGTGAATATTACGAATACGGCCATGGCGAGGAGCCCGTTCCAGCTCGCAGTATCTCGGGCGAATTGCGCTATGGTGCAATATCTTCTTGACAACGGATTCGACGTCAACTTAGAGTACAATGGTACGCTGCCTCTATTTGACGCGTACTTCACGAGTAACAGTCTTTACTATAACAATTCAGAGGTGATCGTGCTCATGATATTAAAGCGCATCGCCATTCTGTTTTCGCAACGCAAGTGCGTTAACAAGAAGAATTTGTTACTCCTACGTGGGCATGCATTTATGGGCAAAAAGTTTGTGTCGTATTATCGCGAACTCAAAAAGATGAAGGCGACTAGAGTGTGCGTCGAGTCGTCCGTGACGTATTTTGATGTACTGACAAAGCAACACGATGCTTTGGTGCGATGTTTGCGCTGTGAGAGTATTGAGAAGATGTTATTGGGCAGTGACAATGAAACGCAATTTCCACAATATTCCGATGATTTAAGACGGAATTATCACAAAGGATTGAAGCGTCTACAAATGAGTAAAGATTTTCAGTTCATTATGCATGATATTTTTGCATCCGTACTGCCGTACGATGTTACGGTTAAATTGAGTAATTATTTTAGTGATAAGGAACTAGAAATTTATTTTGAAAGACAGCTTTGATTTTCCAGCCGTTTCTGTGTGTGTGTGTGTGTGTGTGTGTGTGTGTGTGTGTGTTTGTGTGTTCTTTTATTCGTGATGTAGAGTCAAAAATATTTTTTTTTGTTTTTCGATTTTTGAGTTTTCATTTTTTGGGTGTTTTGGTATGTTTGAAATAATATTATCAATTCAGTTTAAATACATTTAAAAGAGCATAAACAAATATATGATGGAAAATATATAATGTTGTGAACAAATTTAAATAATTGTTAACTTTAAATTGAATGAAACACTCTTCACAAGAAAGCGTCAAATATATCTGTATATTACATATTATGATTTATTATTACCTATGTATTTAAATATTTAAATTTATTTAAATTTGTATTATTGTAAATTGGTCAGCTTATATTATCAGCTTGTATTATTTAAATTTGTTTACTGCTCACTGCTCAGCTTGGGTTATTTGTGTTTAGAGTTTATGGCTTACAATTTTATTATTAAAATTATTTATTTACAAAATGCTCAGCTCGAGTAAGTTGGGTTTCAGGTTGAGGATTTACAATTTTATTATGAAAATTTTCTTATTGCAAATTACTAAAATTTTTTAATTACAAAATGCTCAGTATGTCATAGTGCGTTACTTACACATAAGAATTGTACACTTAATTATTGTGCACAATTTAGCATTGGTCAAATATATCTATATATAATTTGACCAATGCTAAATTGTGTAATTACGTGTATAATTCATATGTGTAAGGAACGCGCTGTGCCCTCAGTATGGGGTAATTAAGTTTAGGGTTTAAAGTTAACTATTTATTCTATTATATAAATTAGTTTACTGCCAATTGCCCAGATTGACTTATTTGTGTTTTGAGTTTACAAGTGCTTAAGATTTTGATATTAAAATTATTTATTTGCAAAATGCTGAGCTCGGGGTAGTTCTTATTTTCAGTGTTTAAAAGGTGTTTTAATTTTTTTATCTCTCAAATTTTTTATATCCTATCGATTATTCTCTATTGTTAATCGATTATTTTCTATTGTTAATCGATTATTTTGATTATTTCCATTATTACGAATATTTCGATTATTCGGATTATTTTTATTACTCCGATTATTTTGATTAATTTGATTAGTTCGATTATTTCGATTATTTCGATTATTCCGATTTTTACGATTATTAATCGATTAATCGCTCAATTTTTTTTCATAGTCGATAATCAATTTGTACTAATAAGTATTTTATTCCCTACTAACTACAATAGACACTTGATTGGCCTGAACAGCGGGACCACAGTGACGTACTATTCCCGCTTTCGAATTTATTTCCCGCAAACTTACTTTATTTCCCGCAAATGCGAAATATAGTAAATTACCAACAAATAAAGTAGGTTTGGCGGGAAATAAAGTACTTTATGTTACACTTGCACGATTATTATTATTATTATCATTATCATTATCATTATCATTATCATTATCATTATCATTATCATTATCATTATCATTATCATTATCATTATCATTATCATTATTCCTCACCATGGTTACCCGGGTTGACGTACCGGTGGGGCTTGAGCCCGGATGACTTCCAGTTCACCTGGAAGTCAGAAGGTGACTAAGCGGTAACTGAGCACACTTCACACTCATCTACACTTACAATCATTACCCTACACTTACCATACGCATTACACTCAACAATAATCTGAAACACCTTCTCTCGGGCGGTACGCTAGTAGTGAGGCAGGTGCACAGAAGACCGCCCGACCCGATTGTTCTTGCTTTGAGACACGCTGGGAGTGCCCGGACCCCTGTCGATTGTACTAATCGGTATGGGTGAAGGGCTGATGTGAGCCTAGCTCTGCCGAGGCGTTTAGTTTCAACGCGGGATCAGAAGCCGGCCGCTTCGGACCCTGATCAGAAAGTGCGTATTGGGCAGGGGGATCGGAACCCCTGTTGCTCCGGGCGAATGTTCCTTAAATACGTGCATGGAACGTTTCCGGAACGTCTTAGACACGACGTCAGAACGTTGCCAAAGAAAACTGAAATATTTTGTGGAAAATTTAACAATTATAATTTGGCAAGCTGGTTGGTGAGACTTCCTAATTATAAAGTACCATCCAGATGATATAACCAATATTGTAAATTTTATATTTATAAACCTATCTACTCCCCCTCTTTAATATTTTTAATTTAATTTTTGTACGTCTCTGTGTCAGCGTCCCGGCAAAGTTCTTGGAACGTAAATAGACAACCCAGGTAAATTCTTGGTTTATCAGAGATGTTCTGGAAACGTTTTAAAGATATTCCGGAAACGATTCAGAAATGTTCCAGGCACGTAACTAGGTTAACGTTCCAAGAACGTGATAGAACGTTGTATAGATGTTGCCTCAACGTTTCTACAAAGTACCTTTGACACACACGCGGCCATTTTCTACGTTGGCGGAACGTTTCCGGTACCTAACTAAGGTTACGTGTCCATATAGTCAAAAACTCGTTACCGCAATGTTACCACAACGATGGGTGCTATCTGAGAATATCGAGAATGTCAGCGTCCCATATTTTGTCAATTATAACGCGGTCTATTTGTTTAAGTATGCGTACACCCGGGACCTCTCCAGGGTACTTTGTGCCTTTCTAAGTGAATGAAACATGTACTTTTGACTATAAGGTTCTTAGACGCGGAAAAATTAATTAATCTCACTCCATTATTTTTTACGAAACGCTCATGTTTTTTGTTTTTTTTTTTATGAAATTAAATATATTGAGATTCATCGTCTGAAGTATTTCAAATTTTTTTACTGATTTAGGATATGAAATACATCATTTTCTTAAAAGTTTCAGAGTATTCATATTTTTCACTTGCTCATTTCACGTGGAATTATGCATATATATATATATATATATATATATATATATATATATATATATATATATATTAATACCCGATATTAAACTGAGGCTCGACCGAGAAATTATCCGAGCTAATGACGCGGTAATAGCCGTGTTTCTTATAGCGGCAATAGCCGAGGTTATCACCAGTGTAATGGCCGAGGATATTACCAGGGTAATAGCCGAGGTTATTACCGCGGTAATAGCCGTGTTTCTTACCTCGGTAATAGCCAACGTTATTCCCGGGGTAATAGCCGACGTTATTACCGGGGTAATAGCCGATGTTAGAGGCAAGGTTCAAGCCGAGGTTAGAGGCAAGGTGAGAGCCGAGGTGAGAGCCGAGGTGAGAGCCTAGGTACGAGCCGAGGTGAGAGCCGAGGTGCGAGCCGAGGTTATATAAATTAACCTCGGCTAACTTCAAGAGAAAAACAAAGCCGTTGGAACGTCGAAACGCCGGACCGCGGAACGGCAGCTTCAATGACGTTATTCGCCAACAGATGGCGCCAGTACCTTTGGAATTAATTCCAGTCAGATTAGACTTTTTCCAGGAACTAAATAAAAGAAGGTAAAAGATTATTGGAAGTTGTTCGGAAGGATGTCAGAATATTGGGACAATAGTTTGAGCGCGATTTCTGGTTGTGGAACATTGTTTAAATACTCCAGTAAGATTCCAACCAGGGAAATCTGTATTATTTTAACACTTGAAATTAGGTCTTTAATCTGGCAGAATTCCAATTGAATTTCTCGGTCACTGGAATTTGACCGGGATAACCAGTTAAAATCAACCGGATCTTCGGTGACGTGCCCATTAAAATTCTACACGGGATCGTGCAGTGCAAAGAGCAAAGAGCAAGAAGCAGGGCCCAAAAACTGTGTGGAAATCTATTTCGGGTACTTCAAATTTCATATCAGTCACTTTGAGGAGCATCGTCAAGGTTGCCTATTTATATACTAGGTATTTTTGAGGAACATCCTCAAAAATACAAATTCATATACTATGGTGCCTCAAAAGAATCAATCTATGCCATGCATTTTTGGGAAACCTCCTCAAAGTACCGAATATTCCTCAAAGATACCAATCTTTGCATCAAAATCTCCTCAAATGTGCCAATTCATATACACACATATATATATATATATATATATATATATATATATATATATATATATATTTACTTCGAGTTATTTGGAACAAGCGCGGTCCCAACTACTTACGATGATCTTCTCAACGGCATCATCGTTGAGAAGTTTGATTATGATGCTTTCATTATTGGCAATAGGATGACCACGCATTCCCCTGGCTAAATCGTTTAGTGAAGCGGGTCTCTCGGCGCGGAGCATTATTCTCTCCGGGAGCTGTGCGAGATCTTGTTCGGTGTAGATACCATTAGTATCTAGGTCTTCTGGATTTAAATATTTCCAGGTTGGTTTAGTCATTGTCATAAAATTTTGTATCAGGCATCCCCAACATTGTATATGGAAGGAAGTAAGGCATTGCAGCTGATTATAGTGCCTTTGTTTTTTAGGATATGGGTTCTAGGGGTGAGAAATTGGTCTTATTATTACGCGAAATCTATAACTCAGTATAACATTATGTACTATGTTTAATCTTGACTTCTACTGGAATGCTCTTAATGATATGAACTACTTCACCGAATGCTACAGCCATATAACAAGGCCCTTTCATTAAATCCAATGCATATTTATCTGGAGTCTGGGTAGCTATCGAAAGTGAATTCATTAGAGTATAACGCTGTAAACTACAACGCTGGATTGATACATCTCGGTATAATTGTTTCATTTGAGAACGTATGTGTTTTACTCCATACACAACTTTGGAATTTACATAAGCCAGTATCTAAGTTCGCTACGGAAATCTTATTTCTAATCGCAAAACTTTCACTTTTTACGGTTTCAAAAATTACTAATTTAGGGTGCTCTGTCTTTATAACTGTATAGCCGCAATCGATTCCTTCCCCTTTCAATGCTGAATTTTGTACAGTTTATTTGTGGATATATAAAGTTCATTAATAGGTAAGATAGCTTCGAATCAGTAACTAAATTAGCTGATTGAAGAAAATGTGTTGAAATGAGCAAAGTACGGAGTGTTACAATCTAAACTTTAAACGACCAACTACTGCGATTATAATATAATGCTTTTAAATACAAATGCGTCTATGCGTATCTAATGAACCAATTGCGTTGAGTCTTGCTGACAAAGTGAAGTCTCCGTTCGCTCTCTAGGTCGGACAAAATCCCTTTGCCCCCTCCCTCTTTCTTTTCCGCCGCCAACGGAGCGGTCGTTCGAGGGTCGAGGCCCGTAAAGGTGGATTTTCGCTCTCCCTACCTGGCTACCTACCGGCCATTATTGCGTCAAGCGGTGGGCCTGAAACGGATTAGTGTATTTATTTAAATATCGTCTATATTCCGCTTCCTCGAAGTTTTTTCCCCTCCGTTTCTTTGCTTCTATTTCTTTTACGTGAGGGCAAAGGTTACATCTTGAGTGGTCAGCGAATAAATTGATTGATCATGTCTTACGTCGTAATCGATCATCTTATTTGCTAGACCTACATACAAAATTCCATAGTGAGTTAACTTACATGTATCCATGGGGATACGGTCCCAAAAAGTATGGCCACCTCTTGATCTATACAGGTGCAACTTGACAAATCACAGACTGTACCGGAACGTAAATGGACATTTTTATTATTAAGGCTCACTCGAGCTGTATATGAGTGTTGGATTTGTGGCGAGGGAGATCAGGTAAATGAACGATCTACTTCCTTTAAGTCTCTTTATTCTGCACGAGTGATAACTAGGATACAAGACAGGTGAATGAACTAGGCTGATCGGAGGCTCGAGGTGGACTCGCGTCGAGAGGGCCAGTGACTATGCGGCCCAGAGCTGGAGTCGAGAGATGGGGGGTCCTGAGCCGCCATCTAGCTGTAGTCGAGAGATAGGGCGCTTGGGCCGCCATCTGGGACGGCGTAGCCGCAGCGGGGACGGGAGGAGGCGCGAACATTCAAATTCAACATCCCTCTTGTATTCAACAATGAGCTATACTCAGTCAGTAGGACGAAAAAAGCGAATTTTCTAGAGAGACATTTTACTTTATTAATGTAAAAATTTATATGCATATTGTGGTAACTTTTAATTTTATTCTTATATTCTTTATTTGTAAAAAAAATGATTTTTAAAGCTGCTATAGCCGATCTCCGGGAGCTCCTCTAAAAAAAGGCGGCTTGCAGTGTCCACGATATCTCTTGACTGGATCATCTGAAATGAATTAGCAAGATTAATTTTTAACAAAATGACCGCAAAATGAACAAAAATATTCTGATTTTCGATAAAAATTTTGGCCTTAAGTTTTTTATAAAATGGAAAATATTTATCGGTGACAAAAACCCTTCGATTATTTTAATTCAAAAGCACAGTTTTGAGAAAAACGCGTTGAAAGTTTCAAAAGCACTTTACACAGTAAAAATTTTTTTTTCAACTTACACCTAGTCGTCTATTCCAGGACCATATAATAAACCCTATATTCCTACGGCAGCTTTTAATAATTCGATTTGCTGTTGACTGCGGACCATTCTTCCCTCTCGTGTGCTCTCGTGCGCTCTTCGGTCCGAGATCCTGACACGCTCTCTATCCTCCTTTTCGGCATATAAATGCGCATTGGGCTCAAGTGATAGTCCCATTGTACTCATATAATACAAGAGTGATGCTATACCTTCATTGAATACGCCGGCTGCGATATATGTAGCCATTTCCACAATTTTGGAGCGATACGGAACGATTTTCGGAGTGATTTTCCATATGAGTTGATTGTAGCTTTCTGTAGTACAATTTCGGAGTCGTGTGCCCATTCTCTTCTGTACGTGCCCAGTACATTCGTTCTGGATAACGTCTTTATCGCCGTTATACTCTTCAGTGTTCATTTTCTTACTCCACATTTCACACTGTTTGTACTAGGAACTTTTCACAAAAATATCCACGATTTTCCCGGAATAATATCCGATCAATGATGTGACGACGCATAAGGAAGTATATCCTAGCTTTTTTCATGCTACATCGCCAGATACTGTTTATTCTGTAGAATTTGCATCGCCTTGGTGTTCAAAAGTCGACTTTTTCTCTTCAGTACAAACTTGTTGGAAAAGTTTCTCGGTGGCTGTTTATACACAGGAATGTATATTACTTATAATCATATCGTAAGTATTGTGCGTTATAAAAACTGACATGTCCATTAATCTACATAATTTTGCTGCGCCTTTCAATCCTAACCCGAGAACTCTCATGCCAAAAAAAACACGTCTATTTATCGCATAAGAATGCCCGACGAACGGACTAGAATTCGTAGTACGAGCTGCACGCTTATTACACAACAAAACAATCTTAAAACCAAGTCCTCGTTCAGAAGCAGTTTCAAACTTCACCTGTCCGTCACAGATTTTACACTTCACATATTCAAAAATTGCTGCAAACACTGTAATAAAGTTCGATAAATATGAATTTGGTTTAATTAGGTTAAGTCTTTATAGTATACTAATAAAATTTTCATAAAATGAATTATTTTCTGAAAAAATTACGTTACTTTCCTTGGTATTGCAAAATCATAGAGTTTTGAATTGTTGTAGTATTGTTCTCAAGGTGCTATTTACACCTGCTTGTAAATCTCTTGAAAGTTTTTATACGGTTTTAAGAAAAAATTTTAAAATAATTGGACAACGATAGCCTAAAGGTATTTTTTAGTTTGCTATGTAGAAATCAAATAATGTTGAATATATACCTTTACTGATTTTGTTTACAAGTCATTTTTATAATAAGAAGACATGTTTGATTAAAAGTATAATAAAACAAATCTTATGTTCTGGGCTAACAGGATTTTTTAAACTCAGGCATGAAATAGGCCTTTTCTCATGACTAAAAGTAGCGCATAAAATCACGCATTTCAAGCGTGTTTGTAAAAAGTGTGAAAAATATCCATTCAGCGGGGAAAAATAACTTTATTCCCCGCATTAGCTTTAAAAAATGACTTTGTTCCCCGCTTCTCAAAAACTATGTAATAATGTAGGAAATAATCTCAGGATCCATTTTTTCAGGTTTAACCTTTGTTTATGCGCGAAAGTGTGAAGTTTGCTGCTTGTCATAAGTGCGTAACTGCGTATGCGAGACTTTCGATTAAAATCGAAATAAGAAAAGGTGCAAATATTTGAACTGTACGATTAATAGTAAAAATTAAAACTACAACAATTTGCAACTGCGTTGTGCACGACTCGAAATACGCGATCACCTATCCAACTTTCATGCATAAAGAAAACCCTATCATGCCTTTGTTGAATAAAATACGGTGTGTACCACGGAAAACAAAGCTATTTCATATTCAGGTGAGGTACTTTCAGCACGCGTCTTTGCACTCCGACGCTAGACATAGCTCAGTTTCTCCCCTTGTTGTACAATGTACAATTACTTAATATATTGACTTATTTCTAGTAATGAGCGGCTTTTATAATAATTTGGAAATTACCTCATATTACCGAGAAAAAAATATTTCATCTGCGTAAAAATTGCAAAAATGAAAATTCACGTAATCATAACTTAATACATGTTGATTTTTGAAATATGAACCATTGAAGCTTCTGTTACTTAAGATAACAAACCTATATCTTTAGAAATAGTCCATTGCGCAATTAGGTGCGAAAATTGGCTTTTTCTAAGCAAGGATGATGATTGAGCACGAGTCCTCAAATCACCATCCGAGTCTGAAAAATCTCTCTCCACCCGTGTTACACATCGTACTTATTTTAATAAGTGTGTGAATAAGGCTTTTTTCATTTACGCAAATGGAATGGGGAAATGGGCATTACGAGTCGTGCACTAAGAAATTCAGGAGCGGGACGTAATAAACATTACCTCCTGCTCCGGCAAAAGCGATCAGAATGCCTAATTTTCAATTCGTTTTGCAACCATGGAAAAGAGCCTTTTTCATGCACATATTGAGAAAAATATATTTTCAACTAAAAAATCAAATTGTTTGGATTTATAACTATTTATGAATGCATCACTAAAATAAACTAATTTTCATTATTTTTTTTTTCTATATAAATGTCGACTTGACAAGGTGATTTTGTTTTCATAATTGAAAAATTTCAATGATCGCTGTTCAATACAATCAATTTCAATGGAATATGTAGGTAAGTATTCCAGCTAATAATTATATTTTGACTGATCATCTTTCAAGTCGCGTAATATTATTGCCACAAGTTGCACACTTGTCAGATATAAAGAGTTGAATTCGATATGTCAAAATTAAAATTTTGCCACTAAAAAAAATTGAAAACAAAGTCATTTTTTTAGAAGCTGTAAAGTTGAAAAAAAATTACATTTTTACAATGTTTTTTTTTAGCTTTTAACTATGATATTTGTCTAATCATAATATAACGTAAAAATAAAATACTAGAATTTTGGATTTGTTAAGAGAGTTTTAGTATAAAAAGAAATATTTTGAATTTGTTGAGTCTGTGTTTGCAAAAAAAATTATTAATTTATCAATTTATTTTTTTTATTGGATAATGTTCTTATACCTTCATAAAAATATATAATCAAGTTCAATATGTATTCTGGTGTATAAATACACGAATTATAAGTTTAAAAAATGGAATACTGTCCGAAGCAGTGAGATTTTCTTTTACTTCTAGTCCAGAAAACTCGCGCCCATAGAATTAATTATATCAGTCCAATCCTGACGCGAAAATTCTAGTTTAAATATGTACTTTAAACTTACCGAAAAATTTATACTTTATTTTGCGCATAAAAAAGTAATGACCGAACTGGGATATAATGGGCCACTAGCCATATTTACTGTAATGTTTGTTTCGCGTCTCAATTTACTTGTAATCATAGTGTGAGTTAATTTTCTTTTTATGGGTATAATCCTCTAAGCAAATAAATTTTTACAGCGCAGTGAAGTTTTAAATTGAGAAATCGGGTTATATGAAAATTGATAAAAACTTTTCAAATCGCCAACCGCGTACTTATGTTTTTGATTGATTTGAAACATCTGACAAGGCTCCTTTTAAGGTATGTATCAAGCTTCATTTGGCTTTTTGTAACTTTTTATTTGATTAAGATTAATTACATTAGTTGTCGTGGGTTATACAATCCACGACAACTATTAAAGCTACACTTTAATAATTATTTTTTTCTGCGCTTCTCTTTCATTACCTCCGTACGTACACACGCATGGTTTATCTCGACACTGGGAAAGTTCGACAGCTGCAAGTCAGCGAAGACTTTTCTTCCAGAGCTATGACAAAGCAGCAGAGTGTAGTAAACATTTAAAAGTGCCAAGGGTTCCGATAAGCAATTGGGCACCCGAGTACTACGAAATTAATAAAGCGAACGTGCACGCACAGAGACAAAGGGGCTCTCGGAAAAGCGTCTCGAGCGACGTCTCGAGCTGGCGACAGTACGGCCATAATAGATTAATCAGGGACTACGATTAGTGGCCTTCCGCCGCTCATCTTTCAGTACCTGCCTGCGATGCCCATCCGAATGCGTATATACGCTGGGGATGCAATCAATGCGTCTAGCCATCAGAATCGTTAGCTGTACATGAGTACTTGACTCCCCTCATTTCGGGAAAGTTCCATTGCTGCATTAACTGTCTATCTCTTTCCATTTTTAAATTATTTTATTATTTTAAACATTTTTATCAAAAAAATCACTTTATTCCAAATTTCCCTTAATTAACCAATTAATTATTGAAAATACAATGATAATAATATTTTTACTTTCAATGTACTGTAGCAATGCAAAGTACATTCAGCACAAGGAGTATAATAATTATTACTGAAGGATATATTCAATTACATATATTTCTATTTTATATTTATAAAATATCTGTTACATATCTAGACAAACATTTATCGATAAAAATTAAAACTAACTAGTATAGTCCAGTAAACGAAGATCTGAAATGCACTTTGCACCTCCAGCTCTGCAATGTGAATATTTAGTATCTTTAGTCAATTAGAAACTTTGTATTCTTACACCAAAATGTTCAAAAATATGTCGTAGGGGGAGAAAACAGGAAGCAAACCTTTTTGGGCTCTTTTCACCGAATTCCGAACGATATGCAAAAGCGGTTTGCAAGGGAGATATCAGATTCCCGCGTCTTTCTCAAACGTATTCATCGCGTTATTTGTATAGAAACATCGTTCTGAAATACCAATATACGTATTTTCTTTAATGGGCCATTACACCTTTAAATTTTCAATTAATTGATAATACATATATGGTAAAAATGACTCACTTGTCATATTGTACCTGTTCATTTTCGGTAAATTCGAATAGTTTATAAAAATATAAAGGAAAATGTTTTACAACTTTTGTTGGTTATGCGTGAATTTGTATACAAAAAATATTGACCAAAAATATAGTCGTTTGTCGCCAAAACAAATCGATTTTTAAAAAATTTTTATTACGAAATATGAATTAAAAATAGAACCTAAATAAAGTTATGTACAAATTCCCACATTCATATCATAAGTACATGTGTTTTGAATATAATAAAACCTTGAAATCGCCAATTCGATCATGTTGGGTCTCAAAACCTTGCGGAGCCTAGGAAATATAGAGATGTATATTTTTTCGTCATATTTTGATAAAATGTGCTTTACCGAAAAAAGTTATATGATGAGTGACTCATTTTTACCATAAAATTTATTAACAATTAATTTAAAATTGAAAAGTGTATCTTTGCTCTTAAGAGGACAGGCCTGGGTTAAACTCAAAAAAGTACATTTCTTTCCGAGTCAAGAAAACTTTATATGTTTCAAAGTTCAATCATTCTGCACATTTTTATGCTATCAAAACACAATAATATCTTAAATTTGGCTATTGTAAAACCTCAAAATCTTGATCCTACACGTCACAATAAATCATTATTTTCAATACCATATTTATTAAAGAACCTCTCATCCTCACACGATTCGAGGTGACATGATGAATAAAGATTTTATTTATTTTTTTCGAACTGCGAAAAAAATATTAAAAAATATTTTAACAAAAACGTGCTCCGCTCTTTTTGTAATACATGCAAAAAAGTATCGAATAACCATCGAATAAAAAATTTTTGTTCATAATGTCACCTCGAATCGTCTAAGGATCAGAGGTCCAGTAATATATATGGTATTTAACATAGTGATTTATTGTGCCGTGTACGATTAATTTTTTAAAAATAATTTTAAAAAGTTTTTCAAAAAATCCATAGGATCTCCGATAAAAAAAAAATTTTGTTCATGTCACCTGGAATTGTGTGAGGATCAGAGGTTCATCAATAAATATGGTATTGAAAATAATGATTTATTGTGACGTATAGGATTAAGATTTTGATGCTTTATAATGGCAAAATGTAGTATATTATTGTGGTTTTAGAGCATAAAACTGTTCAGAATGATTGCTTTTAAACATAAAAAGTATTCTGAACTCCGAAATAATGTATTTTTTTGTTTTAACCCTGGCCTGCCCTCCTTAAGGGGACAGATACAATTTTAAATTTTAAATTAATTGTTAATAAATTTGATATCACTTATCATATATTACTTTGTTTCGGTAAAGCATATTTTATCAAAATATGACGGAAAAATTAAAAAAATATTTTCTATAATCCTTCGGTCTGTTTGGTTGGCCAAAATATAAATCGCTATATTTTCTAATTCTCCGCAAGGTTTTGGGAGCCAACATGATCGAATTGGCGATTTCACAGTTTTATTATATTGAAAAAACATGTATTTATGATATAAATATGGGAATTTGTATATAACTTTATTTAGGTTGTATTTTTAATTCATATTTCGTAATAAAAATTTTTTAATAATAGATTTGTTTTGGCGACAAAAGACTATATTTTTGGTCAATATTTTTTGTATACAAATTCACGCATAACCAACAAAAGTTGTAAAACATTTTCCTTTATATTTTTATAAACTATTCGAATTTACCGAAAATGAACAGGTATAATATGACAAGTGAGTCATTTTTACCATATATGTATTATCAATTAATTGAAAATTTAAAGGTGTACTTATATATATATTTCACGTTGAAAGAGTATCGAACAAACTAATATATCACAGTCAGTTAATATTATTTTTAATCTAAAATTCAAAACTTTATAGCTCCCAGATAGCACGACACGTTGTAGGAACGTTGTTGGAACGTTGATCTGGCAACCAAGCAACGTTGTTCGTAAATTTTGTAGCAATGTGTTAGCAACGTTGCATTAACGTTGAAATTTCCACTTTGGTTACAAAAGAAACGTTCTAGAAACGCCGTGGTAACGTGCCTACGACGTTCTACCACGTTACTAGAGCGATACTTTTAAAACTTGTTCAGAACTTGCCAAAGTGTCACTCTTCCACGTTGCAAACACGTCCCTAGAACGTTGCCACAAGACTGGCAATATTTATTAGTAAATATTTATAACAATAGAAATAGCTATAGCGGAATGGTCTATTTGGTTGTACCATCCAGATGGTATTTCGCAATTTTCGACTCTCATATATATCACCTTCAAGAAGAAAATTAATTATTTTTAATTTTTAATTTTCATTCTTTGTCAGTTGTGTAGCAACGTTCTGACAACGTACCTACAACATGAAAAATCTACTAAGGCAATTTCAGAAGTTGTCAGAGACGTTTCCGAAACGTTCTAAACACGTTACCACACCGTTTCTACATCGTTTCTTTTGTAAGCAAATCGGGCATTTCAACATTTTTGCAACGTTGCTAACACGTTGCTACAACATTAACGAACAACGTTGCTTGGTTGCCAGAGAAATGTTGCGTCAATGTCCCTATAACGTGTCGTGGTATCTGGGCTGTTCAAAATAAGTGAGTATCAAAAATAACCAAATATTTCGTTGCAATGTTAAAAATATGATATCGTTAACTTTAAGTTTGTAAGCAAGGTAATGTTAACATTTTATACTCAAACCTTCATAATTAAAATATGTTATAATATGACATAAATAACAATTAACTATATACTTCATTATATTTCTAGTTAAAATAAACAGATCCTATATAGTTTAAGCCTTGTTTAATAAACTCTGCAGCAATATATAATAAAAATATATATGTAACAATTATTATTTTAGAAGATTTAAATCATAATTAATAACATTAGAAGAGCTATTTAGGGGCACCTTCTCTCTCATTTAATCGATCTTCTCTCTCTCTCTCTCTCTCTCTCTCTCTCTCTCTCTCTCTCTCTCTCTCTTTCTTTCTCTCTACCCCTACTCCGAAAAGAAGAGGAAAGGATCCACCACCGAAAATCGATAGAAAAGGGAAGGAGGGGTGGCTCGAAAGAGTGTCCAAAAGTCCGTCGCCTTCTCTTTGGCTGTTGAAGAGCCAATCAAGGGTGCGCTTGTCCGAATCACCAATGACAGCGCACGCCAACCTTTAGCACTACACTAGAAGAGTGCCGGAGAAGCTTGGGCAGTAGGACAGCCGCCTCTCGATTCACTCTTCCTCAGTCACTCTCTCGTCAGCAGTTCAACGAGCAACAGCTACTTCAGCCTAGCTCCGCAAAATCAGTAAACTTCAAAATTCAGACGCTATCTACAAACTCCAGAAGCCGACACCAGCATTATTCTTCAAGTCCTACCGACGCCAAACTTGTTCAGCCGAGGCCAAATCCAATCTTCAAGTTGTACTAGCTCCGTTCTTCGGATTTATACAGCCTTGTCTCCGATCTTAAGGCATACAAATCTCAGCTCCGTTCTTCAGGCTTATTTAAGCCAGTCTCCGATCTTCGAGTTTTACCAGCTCCGTTCTTCAGGCTCCAAAGGGACAAGGAAAGAGGGATAGTGCCCACCTTGGCATTAAAAATAAATTGTAAGTTCACCATTATTTACTGTCTAAATCTATTTCTACGATTCTGCTCTTCACACTATCCTTTTAATATTATATAATATTCCGCTAAGAAGTATACATTTGGCCCCTCAGTATTGGCGGTGAGCCTTGTACATTTTTCTATGTCCTTTACTTCCTACTAAGCGCGCTCTTTGGGCCACTCGGAGTCTCACTCTCCACGTGTGGCCCCTAGCGACGCATTCTTTGTCTCTCACATGGTCATTTCCCCTAGAATAAAGACATTGTTTTAATATAATTACTTAACCCCACGCTATTGCACGAGAGTGTCGTCGAATCAATAATTCAAAATAGGACTCACACATTTCTGAAGGCTCAAGTCCGGGATCGATAGGTAAAAGTCAAACCAATGTCCTTCAATATTCTTATTTTATTCTTTTCATTTCTTCTTAGTTAGGAAATTATTTAAAAATCAGTGTGAAAAAATCTGTCTGGTTTTCTAAAATCAGTGTTTCTGTCAATTATATTGAAAAAAAAGTGAGCCGTCACGGGACGCCCGGCAGATGTGAAACATAGAAATTGAAGATTATTGGAAAATAAATAATTGAGTTTTATAAAAAAAGGATGTAATGGAAAGGAATACACCAGTATTAAACAAAGTTGCAATGAAAGAAAAAAAATATTTAGATTTATGTTATTAAGACGATTTTGTTATTTACATGAAAATATACATAGAAAACAATAATGTTACAAATAAAGTTCTACAATTCAGTAGCATCAGTAATTTCTGTAATAGTAACACTCGATGATGTTTCTGATGATATTAAAGTTACAATAGGCCGATGATAACTGAAATAAGGCACGAAAGTGTTACTTATAACGTTCTGAAGGTGTCTTTAGCGAAATTTACATTAAAGTCTCCAGCTAAAATCATAGATAGTTCGTGTAAATTTTCATTTAAAATCCTTGGACCACTGATACTGTAAGGAAGTAATCTACGGTGTAAACATGAGATATACTACAACCATAAGAATTAATTTAGTAAAGAAAATCAAGTTATAAATAGTTATATACATAAATCGGTTTTAAAGTAAATTAACCGGACTGGTACGATTGGTATTTGATTTGATGTATTTGGTTAATTTCTAGCTTCATTTATAATATCCCCTATCTCCTGCGATTCTTGAGCACGTGAAAATATATAAATGTAATTATTGGTAAAACTTAAACTCGAAGTGGTTCTCCCTTTGAGAACGCGGTAAAGCGGACGGACCTTGATTAACTATTAAATTGCAATACCACACCCGTGAATATTCAATGCATAAATTATTTTATGTATTTATTTGATGTAGTTTTTAAAGAATACTTATATATATATATATATATATATATATATATATATATATATTGAACATTCACATGTGAGCTATGTACAAATATGAATGTACAAATGTGAATGTTCAGTATATACAAGTATTTTTTAAGTAAACCATAAATTATTAAATCTCAATAACCCACACTTGAATGTTCAATACATAAAATAATTTATGCATTGAACATTCACGGGTAGAGTATTGAAATTTAATAGTTAACCTTTAAGCTGCGGGGCTGGTCCATATATGGACCGGCAGTCACGTCGGGGACTCTACCTGAGATATCCAATGATTTTATGTATAAATTTTGCATTTTCTAAGAGGTCGATTTGTACTGAAATTTCCCCGCAGCTAAAAGGTTAATCAAGGTCCGTCCGCTTTACCGCGTTCTCAAACCGAGAACCACTGCGAGTTCAAAACGAGCGCGCATGGAGAGCCAATCCGCGCGGGGCTCTACTGCCCAGGCGCCAGTTCGGTGTGCGAGATAGCTCCGTGGCTCCTCGGTTCTTTCCGCCGCTTAGTCTCCGCCCACCGGCCGACTCCGCTGCGGAAATTTTCGCATGACGGCATCGCGGCATCAACAATTGGTCTCACTCCCCAACCGCGCCATTAGATGTTCCACATAAAAAATTCAGTATTATATTAACATTTAATAGTATGTAACACTTTACAGAAAAGTTCCATTATTAACGAGGCAAATATCAAAATTTTCAGATACAATGGCGCTGTTTGCCGCGCTTAAAAGACGAGACGCAGAGTCTGTGATACAGCTGCTGAGCTACGGCGCTTCAGTCGACGTCTTGAATCGCAAAAACGAGACTCCGCTGCACGGCGCGATAAGAGTCATCGAGACCGAGTCCGAGCGATACCGCGTGTGCAAATCGCTGCTGGACCACGGGGTGGATCTGGATCACTGCGACTCAAACGGCTCGTCGGCTCTTCACCTGGTGCTCGGGAAAGCGCGATGCGACGAGCGAATCGTCGAACTGCTAATAGCCCGAGGAGCGGACGTGAACCTGACGGACTCCGACTGTCGCTCGCCTCTTCGTCTGGCAGTGGCGATGAGTGCCCTGAACCTCGCTAGAATACTGCTGGAGGCCGGCGCCAATCCCAGCGACGAGGACTTCAACGGAAGATCCATACTCGCGGATGCCGTTCATCTGGGCGATGAGAGTATGGTCAGGCTTCTGCTGCGATTTGGAGCGGATTGCGACGAAGACAGGGCCGTGCAATTGGCGGCTACCGGCTGCAACGAGAACATCATGAGACTCATGCTGTCCCGATTGAAGGATGTGAATATTACGAATACGGCCATGGCGAGGAGCCCGTTCCAGCTCGCAGTATCTCGGGCGAATTGCGCTATGGTGCAATATCTTCTTGACAACGGATTCGACGTCAACTTAGAGTACAATGGTACGCTGCCTCTATTTGACGCGTACTTCACGAGTAACAGTCTTTACTATAACAATTCAGAGGTGATCGTGCTCATGATATTAAAGCGCATCGCCATTCTGTTTTCGCAACGCAAGTGCGTTAACAAGAAGAATTTGTTACTCCTACGTGGGCATGCATTTATGGGCAAAAAGTTTGTGTCGTATTATCGCGAACTCAAAAAGATGAAGGCGACTAGAGTGTGCGTCGAGTCGTCCGTGACGTATTTTGATGTACTGACAAAGCAACACGATGCTTTGGTGCGATGTTTGCGCTGTGAGAGTATTGAGAAGATGTTATTGGGCAGTGACAATGAAACGCAATTTCCACAATATTCCGATGATTTAAGACGGAATTATCACAAAGGATTGAAGCGTCTACAAATGAGTAAAGATTTTCAGTTCATTATGCATGATATTTTTGCATCCGTACTGCCGTACGATGTTACGGTTAAATTGAGTAATTATTTTAGTGATAAGGAACTAGAAATTTATTTTGAAAGACAGCTTTGATTTTCCAGCCGTTTCTGTGTGTGTGTGTGTGTGTGTGTGTGTGTGTGTGTGTGTGTTTGTGTGTTCTTTTATTCGTGATGTAGAGTCAAAAATATTTTTTTTTGTTTTTCGATTTTTGAGTTTTCATTTTTTGGGTGTTTTGGTATGTTTGAAATAATATTATCAATTCAGTTTAAATACATTTAAAAGAGCATAAACAAATATATGATGGAAAATATATAATGTTGTGAACAAATTTAAATAATTGTTAACTTTAAATTGAATGAAACACTCTTCACAAGAAAGCGTCAAATATATCTGTATATTACATATTATGATTTATTATTACCTATGTATTTAAATATTTAAATTTATTTAAATTTGTATTATTGTAAATTGGTCAGCTTATATTATCAGCTTGTATTATTTAAATTTGTTTACTGCTCACTGCTCAGCTTGGGTTATTTGTGTTTAGAGTTTATGGCTTACAATTTTATTATTAAAATTATTTATTTACAAAATGCTCAGCTCGAGTAAGTTGGGTTTCAGGTTGAGGATTTACAATTTTATTATGAAAATTTTCTTATTGCAAATTACTAAAATTTTTTAATTACAAAATGCTCAGTATGTCATAGTGCGTTACTTACACATAAGAATTGTACACTTAATTATTGTGCACAATTTAGCATTGGTCAAATATATCTATATATAATTTGACCAATGCTAAATTGTGTAATTACGTGTATAATTCATATGTGTAAGGAACGCGCTGTGCCCTCAGTATGGGGTAATTAAGTTTAGGGTTTAAAGTTAACTATTTATTCTATTATATAAATTAGTTTACTGCCAATTGCCCAGATTGACTTATTTGTGTTTTGAGTTTACAAGTGCTTAAGATTTTGATATTAAAATTATTTATTTGCAAAATGCTGAGCTCGGGGTAGTTCTTATTTTCAGTGTTTAAAAGGTGTTTTAATTTTTTTATCTCTCAAATTTTTTATATCCTATCGATTATTCTCTATTGTTAATCGATTATTTTCTATTGTTAATCGATTATTTTGATTATTTCCATTATTACGAATATTTCGATTATTCGGATTATTTTTATTACTCCGATTATTTTGATTAATTTGATTAGTTCGATTATTTCGATTATTTCGATTATTCCGATTTTTACGATTATTAATCGATTAATCGCTCAATTTTTTTTCATAGTCGATAATCAATTTGTACTAATAAGTATTTTATTCCCTACTAACTACAATAGACACTTGATTGGCCTGAACAGCGGGACCACAGTGACGTACTATTCCCGCTTTCGAATTTATTTCCCGCAAACTTACTTTATTTCCCGCAAATGCGAAATATAGTAAATTACCAACAAATAAAGTAGGTTTGGCGGGAAATAAAGTACTTTATGTTACACTTGCACGATTATTATTATTATTATCATTATCATTATCATTATCATTATCATTATCATTATCATTATCATTATCATTATCATTATCATTATCATTATCATTATCATTATCATTATCATTATCATTATCATTATCATTATTCCTCACCATGGTTACCCGGGTTGACGTACCGGTGGGGCTTGAGCCCGGATGACTTCCAGTTCACCTGGAAGTCAGAAGGTGACTAAGCGGTAACTGAGCACACTTCACACTCATCTACACTTACAATCATTACCCTACACTTACCATACGCATTACACTCAACAATAATCTGAAACACCTTCTCTCGGGCGGTACGCTAGTAGTGAGGCAGGTGCACAGAAGACCGCCCGACCCGATTGTTCTTGCTTTGAGACACGCTGGGAGTGCCCGGACCCCTGTCGATTGTACTAATCGGTATGGGTGAAGGGCTGATGTGAGCCTAGCTCTGCCGAGGCGTTTAGTTTCAACGCGGGATCAGAAGCCGGCCGCTTCGGACCCTGATCAGAAAGTGCGTATTGGGCAGGGGGATCGGAACCCCTGTTGCTCCGGGCGAATGTTCCTTAAATACGTGCATGGAACGTTTCCGGAACGTCTTAGACACGACGTCAGAACGTTGCCAAAGAAAACTGAAATATTTTGTGGAAAATTTAACAATTATAATTTGGCAAGCTGGTTGGTGAGACTTCCTAATTATAAAGTACCATCCAGATGATATAACCAATATTGTAAATTTTATATTTATAAACCTATCTACTCCCCCTCTTTAATATTTTTAATTTAATTTTTGTACGTCTCTGTGTCAGCGTCCCGGCAAAGTTCTTGGAACGTAAATAGACAACCCAGGTAAATTCTTGGTTTATCAGAGATGTTCTGGAAACGTTTTAAAGATATTCCGGAAACGATTCAGAAATGTTCCAGGCACGTAACTAGGTTAACGTTCCAAGAACGTGATAGAACGTTGTATAGATGTTGCCTCAACGTTTCTACAAAGTACCTTTGACACACACGCGGCCATTTTCTACGTTGGCGGAACGTTTCCGGTACCTAACTAAGGTTACGTGTCCATATAGTCAAAAACTCGTTACCGCAATGTTACCACAACGATGGGTGCTATCTGAGAATATCGAGAATGTCAGCGTCCCATATTTTGTCAATTATAACGCGGTCTATTTGTTTAAGTATGCGTACACCCGGGACCTCTCCAGGGTACTTTGTGCCTTTCTAAGTGAATGAAACATGTACTTTTGACTATAAGGTTCTTAGACGCGGAAAAATTAATTAATCTCACTCCATTATTTTTTACGAAACGCTCATGTTTTTTGTTTTTTTTTTTATGAAATTAAATATATTGAGATTCATCGTCTGAAGTATTTCAAATTTTTTTACTGATTTAGGATATGAAATACATCATTTTCTTAAAAGTTTCAGAGTATTCATATTTTTCACTTGCTCATTTCACGTGGAATTATGCATATATATATATATATATATATATATATATATATATATATATATATATATATATATATATATATATATATATATATATATATATATATATATATATATATATATTAATACCCGATATTAAACTGAGGCTCGAACGAGGAATTAGCCGAGGTAATAACGCGGTAATAGTCGTGTTTCTTATAGCGGCAATAGCCGAGGTTATCAACAGGGTAATGGCCGAGGATATTACCAGGGTAATAGCCGTGTTTCTTACCTTGGTAATAGCCGACGTTATTACCGGGGTAATAGCCGATGTTAGAGGCAATGTGAGAGCCGAGGTGAGAGCCGAGGTGAGAGCCTAGGTACGAGCCGAGGTGAGAGCCGAGGTTATATAAATTAACCTCGGCTAACTTCAAGAGATAAACAGAGCCGTTGGAACGTCGAAACGCCGGACTGCGGAACGGCAGCTTCAATGACGTTATTCGCCAACAGATGGCGCCAGTACCTTTGGAATGGAGAGTAGTTCCGTCGGCGCGTTTAGAGCTTCGCTTCGAGCGCACTGTTTTCGCAGTGTTATTATTTGATAATTAAATGTTACAAAACTGGTGAATTGTCTAGACTTAAGAATTGGTATATAAGCCCGGATAGTGTATTGCATAGAATATATCAATAGTAGTGCATCGCTTAGACTTAAAACTTCCTATATATATCCTCTGAGTATATAGCATCATGTGTGCGTGGCTTCTTGATAAAAAATGCTGGGATGTATTCGATTCTATATATCTCGTTTTTTGAGGTTCAGTAATATATCCCAGCTTTTTTTATAAATTTATAGACGAAAATATATTATATATTAAATATTAGTGTAAAAATTAGAAAAATTATTTAGAAATAATTCGTACATTTTTAAAAACATTTAGTATAACAACGAACTTTTTCTCTAAATTTATAAAAAAAGCTTGGATATATTACTGAACTTCAAAAAACGAGGTGTATAGAATCGAATACATCCCAGCATTTTTTATCAAGAAACTACGCAGGCATGAAGCTATATACTCTGAGGATATATATAGGAAGTTTTAAGTCTAAGCAATACGCCACTATTGAAATATTCTATGCAATACACTCTCAGGGCTTGTATACCAATTCTTAAGTCTAAACAATTCACCAGTTTTGTAACATTTAATTATTAAATAATAACACTGCACAAAATGTGGGCTCGAAGCGAAGCTCTAATCGCGCCGACGGAACTACTCTCCATTCCAAAGGTACTGGCGCCATCTGTTGGTGAATAACGTCATTGAAGCTGCTGTTCCGCGGTCCAGCGTTCTGACGTTCCAACGCCTCTGTTTTTCTCTTGAAGTTAGGCCAGGTTAATTTATATAACCTCGGTTTGTACCTAGGCGCTCACCTCGGCTCTCACCTGGGCTATCACCTTGCCTCTAACCTCGGCTCTCACCTCGGCTCTCACCTTGCCTCTAACCTCAGCTCGAACGTCGGCTATTACCCCGGTAATAACTTCGACTATTACCGAAGTAAGAAACGCGGCTATTACCGCGGTAATAACCTCGGCTATTACCCTGGTAATAACCTCGGCCATTACCCCGATAAGAACTTCGGCTATTGCCGCTGTAAGAAACGCGGCTATTGCCGCTGTAAGAAACGCGGCTATTACCGCGTTATTACCTCGGCTGCTACCTCGGTCGAGCCTCAGTTTAATATCGGGTGAGCCTCGGCGAACCCACGGGTGATCCTCGCGGGTGAGTGTGAGCCTCGGTCTAACAGCGGGTGGGCTTCTAACTATAATCTCGGTCGATCCGATCGTTAATGGGTTATAGCCTCGATCGACCCTTGAGTTAATGTTTTAATCATCCTTTCAGTATTTTGTATTTTTTTTAACATTAGTGGACTACCCGTGGTAATTACGTTACTGTGAACGCACTCTTAAATAATGAAAAATCCGTTTCTGAGAATTGGGAGTCGCGTATGAGGTTGTGCTACCCAGATAAATTCGAAAATCAATGTTTCGAAGCGTTATAGACATTTTTCTGATTTTTAGAAATTTTATACATGTGATCTTGCCTGAGATCTCGCGTGAGATATCAGGTAAGATCTCATAAAACATGTCTCACGTAAGATCTCATGTATAAAATTTTTAAAAGAAAGAAAAATATCTAAAACGCTTCGATGCATAGATTTTTGAACTTATCTAGGGAGTGGCACAGCCATTATGGGCAACTCCTAATTCTCAGAAACTGATTTCTCATTATATAAGAGTTTTCAGTAGCTCGCGGGCCAGAATCTCACATGAAATTTTGGCATGAGATCTCATGTGAGATCTCAAGTGAGATTTCGCATTAAGGCGGTTATGGATGGTGTCTAGTTATCTAGAATCGCCTATGACGGAGTCAAGCTAGTAAGATTCGTAGTTTTTGGTGCATAGATTTGAATATTAGTTTCGGATAGTGTCTACATTTTGAGGCCTTTGATGACGGTGTTATGAACACCGTATTATGAACAACGGTGTAGTACACAGTATTTGAACGAAACAATAGTATATAGTGCTCAAATCATCATCTGAGTCTGAAAATGTCACTTCCTTCCTTGTTACACACCGTGCATTTTTTAATCAGGGCACGAATAGGCTCTTTTTTATGCACGGCAAATGAATGTTAAAATGTTCAAAATTTTCAAAATTATTAAAAATATTAAAATAAAAAAGTTACCATTTTTAATTGTTAATAACTTGACTGAATTATTATTTTTGAACGAAACAAAGCTTAAAATAAAACTCTTCTCGCGTACTTTTGTATATTATCTGAAAAAAATTTCCAGCATTAAAACTTACGTGATAATAACATGAAGAAGAAGTACTATTTTTCATTCAAATAACGCATATGAAGAGTAAACTAGCTCGTATCTCGAGAACAAGGGCCCATTGGAACAAATTACGGGAACTGAACTTTATTTTTGGATATTAGAAAGCATCCCCCAAAGCCTCATCGAAAATCGTTTCCCACATATCGGACACTCCTTGTTAGTTTTTTTGTTTTCAAATAAAGATACTTTATTTAAAAGAAATTTGAAGAGTCATCGACTCGGTTTTGTTTTATAATGATTTTTTGATTTTTGAGTTTTAGATTTTCGATTTTTGGCTATACTAAAAATGTTATGATAAATCTATTGTAAATTCAAAAAAAAGAGCATAAAATTACCTACCTTTTACAACCGTAAATTTTGGATAAGTTCTTTTTTTCTCCTAACTAATTTTAATAATAAAAAAAACGTGACTACACGGTGAGAAATGGTCTAGTTTATTTAATTTCGATTGCTTATATCTCGAGAATGTCGTCATCATTTTTTATTAAACAAACGAATTTTTATTTATTTTTTGATGAAGATACGAAATCAGAAAAAGCCTTAAGTATTGTGTACATAAAGCGACTATTATTTTTCTAATTTAAGATAGCTTATAAAGATATTAACGAAGAGCATAATCAATTAACGCAGAAAATAAATTAAAATGTTCAACTTTTATTATAAAATATTTTTATTTATATTCATCTTTATAATTATGCACAAATACTATTCAAACTTTAAGTATATACTCGATTTAGTAATTTACTGTATAGAAAACATATACCGTCACGGACCCAGTTCCTGATCAGTACCCAGTTCCTGATCATTGGTTACATTTATTACTATTTTGACTTTAATGTATACAAAATTTGTTTTAAAAAAATAATTAGTAATAGCAAACTATTTCGTAGTCATATAAAAGAACTTTAAAAGTTACTAGTAAAATACATTTTTAAGATAAAAAATGTTAAAGTTGGACGTTGTTGGCAACGTCATGATTGACACCATCTTACTGCAGTTGACTACAAGTGAGCATGCAAAGAAATTTACATCATTTCTTTAAAATTTTGTGATAGATTGTAGAAAAACTTATGTAATTAAGTTATTCAACAGTTTAGTCGTATAAATCACTTAAAACATTCATATAAAATATTATTGATATTTGTAAATACGTGTGATTAGAAATAGGGTCCAAATTCTTATCGTTTACCCAATTCCTGATCAGTATTAATAACATGTTTTATGTGTGTTTAAAAATCTTAAAATACACAAATATTTGTAATAACAATTCTATAAGTAGTTTTAATCCATGCGTAAATAATTTACCATGCAAAAGTTGCAGAAAACGTGACAATAAATCACAACACTATATGCATTTTATAGGTTATAATATATGCTCGCACGTGAGTCTATATCGTGCAGTAGACAGAGTACGAATAAAGGAACACTTTTACCTCGCCTAAGTTTCACGTTTATAATCACACAACCAAAAAATGTTATATTTTAGTATATCTACTGTATTAGTATTGCTTAATAAGTTTTTGTTTATCACATAAAATAGTTATGCGTCAATAATATTTGTGATCAGGAATTGGGTCTTAATATGATCAGAAACTACTCCCATACAAACCTCAAGTGATCAGGAATTATTGTTCCCACAGCTTATTTTCTTTGAAGCTTTATATTTAACTTAATTTTGATTATTTATGTATTTTTTCAATTTTATATTAAAGATTAACAGTTACATTTGTTATTAGAAAATTCATTTTCCATGAATACCTCATCTATACACTTTGACATAACAAATAACGTGACGACGTGCCTTAACTGATCAGGAACTGGGTCCTTGACGGTATTATTATTTTTATTTTTTTTATATGGTTTACTTTAAAGAAAATAATTAGCATTAGATCGGTCTGATCTAATTATTTATAAAATTAAATAGAAACGGTTTATGGAGATTTTGTATTTCTAATAAATTAATAAAGATTGAGATTCGTTACTAAATTAAGCAATTTTGTGCAAATCTAAATTCACGTATGCTTTTTATGTTCAAATAGTATATAAAAAGCCTGGTTATAGCGTCCAAGCAGCTATTTTTATCGCATTATGGTAGAAAATTACTGTAAGAATCCCAAAATCTATGCTCGAGCAAAAATGTTCTGGGTAATGACGCAGTCAACATATTATCCAAAACTTTGTTGCGTCCATCTGTGGGGTGCTACCAACAGAATCAAATATGGATTTTAAATTATGAAATGTTTATACTGAGATACATATAAAAAAACATTAATATTTTATTTAAATAAACAATTTTTGCATGTTTATTTTTATAATAATAGATTTTTTATACAGTCTATACGCACTAAATCAGAAAATCCCTATTTTATTTTGTTGGTAAAATCCCAGACATAAAGCACAAAAAATGTTATAATGATCCGTTAACTGCTTAATCACCTAGAACATTTTGAAATTTATTTAAATTATTCATGTTTTATTATAACGGCATAGTGCGTTTCTTACACATAAGAATTGTACACGTAATTATTGAGCACAATTTAGCATTGGTCAATTATATCTATATATAATTTGACCAATGCTAAATTGTGTACAATAATTACGTGTATAATTTTTATGTGTAAGAAACGCGCTATGCCATTATAACAATAGATTTTTTTATACGGTCAATATGTACTCTATCAGAAAATGCCTATTCAATTTTATTGGTACAATTCCACACATGAAGGACACAAAATTTCAGGTTTATCAGTTAACGTCGATATCATTAAGAGGAAGCCGCACCTACTATCCTTGTCTAATTACATTTTTGATATTTATACAAACAGTAGTTTGTTGATTGAAAAACTAAGAGTCATCCCCAATTCTTCGTAAAATAAGGAATGTTTTGAGACCTAAACAAATATTTAACATTATTTCCTTTCCGAGAATACTTTGAAACGGGAAAATTGAGGTTAGTATCTATGTTTTGAATTATTCTCGGAAAGGAAATAATGTGTAAAATTTTGTTTGTATGTATATAGATTCATATGAGCAAAATGTTAAATTGGGAAATTAATTGATAGGATGCGACGGAAAGTTTTCTGATCATACCAATGTTATTGGAAAGGGTTTTCATATAGATCATTTACGTGTATATTTCTTTTGATTTTCTTTATTTACTTTCTTCGCGTGACTGATAACGACAGTCTCACCTAAACAATAGTTAAAATTTCCGCACGCTTACTTATTATTCGAGTACAATATATATATATATATATATATATATATATATATATATATATATATATATATATATATATATATATATATATATATATATATATATATATATATATATATATATAAAAGTCTGCCGCATTTATAAACATTCAAATTACATTATTATTTATATACCTTCGCCATATCATAATCATCATCTAATCGCGTCGTCAGTATAAACCTCTAATAAATCAATAACATATATTTTACATATGTGAAAACGTAATTTACGCGGTCGCTATCATTTCATTTGCCTAACCGCGCGGCCTTAATCTACTCAAATCAAAAACTAATTTCCCGTATTCTCGAAAGTGTATTTTGATATTCGCGCTATTTTATTTTTTCGGGATTTTTGACATATTAGAAATATTATTATCAATTTTGTATAAATGCATTAAAAAGAGCATGACATTTTTTAACTTTTACAACCGCAAATGTTGTATAGGCTCTTTCGTAATTTTTAGTTGAAACGGTTATATTTTGCAAAAATATTTTAGTTACAAATCAATTTATAAGAACAATGAATTTCATATTGAAACAATTAATTTAGTTTGAGGAAGCTAAGTACCAATGAATTGACAGCGGTTTTTTTATTTTGGTTTTGTATGTAGTTCTGTTAAAACTAGTTAATTCCTTTTAGATGATTTCTTAACTACATATTTTCAAACATAATTATTAGCCTTGTAAAATTTGATATCTTACCTATCTTTATAATAAATATAGATTATAAAATTTACACAACGATTGAAGGCATTAGGTTAAATATGCAAGGAAATAATATGCTTCTAACAGGAAAACTATTGATAAATTGTAGAATATATAATACAATAATTATTAAATTAAGAAAGTCATTAAAAAGATTCTATATTAACTAAATTGTTAGTGCGATTTACGAGATGGCAGGATGCGGGATCTTATTCAAATAAATCAATATACATTAAAAATTTCATCATTTTATTTATCTTCCTTTTATGTGACTAATCGTTCGCTATTTTACATCACTTTATAAACGACGGCTAACATAATACGCGTCTCATCATAAATACAAATTCACGGCACATTCAAGTTACTTATCCAAATGATTAATGCTTCCGATTCTCTTAATAAACAATAAATCTCGAAACCGCAAGGATTATTTTGACATGATTTTAACGAAACATAGCTTTTAATAAGTCAAGAACGAACATCGCATGCGTTACAAAATTCTTTTCTAAAATCTCTGAGGACGAAATAACTTAGCTTATTGGATGCTGCTGAGTCAAACGGTGGCTTCTTTCGCTCAGGATTATCAGTTGATTCCACGGCTGTGTAGTCGAGATGAGGTTTCTCCCTGCAGAGCGAACTTCGACGACCGGATCTCGCCTCCCAGACCCGCAATTTCGGATTTTCTGAATCACGGTTTGCTTCTCAACATGAAACCACGTTTTCGTTGGGATATGCGGGGATGGTACGGAGAAGTTGTGCTGGAGATGTTTCGTCGTTGCCGGTTCCCGAGCGAAAGAGGCTGTGCACTCGCGATTTCTCCGCGCGAGGCCGAACGGCGCTATTACAATGAGAGGTCCTCGACTTTAGCGACACCTGATTCGGATAATTGTCCGATGGAGCTCGCACGGCGCGTAACGTACGCTGAGTTCAAATAATTCAGTGGAAACAGATGGGGTACGGTTCGACGGACTTTAAGAACCGTTACACCCTTATGATATCTATATATTTTTTATAACTTTTCCCTACGTTCTACGTGCCTGGTTCCGAACCTATTTTGTCCCATATATTTGTTCAATAAATTGTTAATCACTTACAAAATTCTAAATTTTCAATGTAATAAAAAATAGAAATTTTTAAGGGTAATATTTCTAGTACATACATCATATAATTGAGAAAAATACATAGTCAATTATAAAATAAAAAAATGTAGATCTGCCTCAGTTACTTTAGCGAATATTCCGTTTTAGATCAAAAATATGTAGACTCCGTGTATCTCGCATGACGCCTCTCCAGCATACCGCTGCCTACTAATTTGGCTGTTCCTCGCAATATCGATCTGTTCTACGGTCATTTTTACCGAACCGGTTGGCCAGAATCAGCTATTAGAGTGTATACACACAACTTAAACTGGTATATACTACTACCACTTCAAGTTTCAAGTAATAATATTCATTAGTTTACCTGTAATCACTTATAAGATAAAATGTCAATATCTCGTGTCCTATTAGTCGGATCCAGAGTTCGGCAAGTATTCGATCGCAAAATATTTTCGGATACTTTTCTGTTTTCTGTAAATATCAAGAAAAAATACCGAAATATCAATTTCTAAGAATTATACACGAGGTATTAATTAAGCCGATATACGCGATTTAAAAAAGTATGCGAAAATAGTATCCATCACATATTTGAAAGTGTCTAAAAGAGATCTAAAATTCTCCCAGGCACCCTAAATATGGGGTACCATCCGGATGATACGACATGTTTATAGGCCAGGAGAATTACGACGAAATCTTTCAAATATGGCTCTAACGTGACGTAACTTAGATAACTATTGGAATCGCTCAGGAATGGTATACCTATTGAAAATATCGAGGTGCGCCAGCTTGAAAAGGTATGCTATTTGCATAAACAACGAAAAAGCGAAAAAAAATTCGAAAATCACATTTTTTCCCGGAAACAATCGCATATAACTCGGTAAGTATGTATTTTAAAGAAAAAATGTATACTTATAAATTTGTTCGTTATGAAATTTTCTACAAGATAGAGTTGGTCCGATATCCGTAGATTTGAAATGTTCGCTGCAAAATGCTCGAAAGTGCAAAAAAGTAGGTAAAAAACAAGGTAATTTTAAATTATTTATTTAACAATGAAAAAATAACCCAATCACGCCATAAATTTAGAGAAAAGTACTTGACTGCAATATAAAACGAGAGCCGCAAGGCCGCTTAAGATCGGACTGACAGTTTTTACATAATGCAATTGTTAAGTAACCTACCTGGAAAAAAGACCTTTTTTTTAATTTTGTGCCAGGCTCAAAGTTATGAATATGTTTTAAAAGTAGCTCTACGAAGAAAGCTTTTATTTTAGCTATGCTACCGCCAACCGAATTAGCTGCAAAATAGCATACGTTTAGAGCATATTATTACGTGCAACAATGGCTCGGTAATTCGTTGGACCCGACGCAATGGGGTTGGAGTGTTAGGGATAATAAATTACAACTAAAATATACAACTGATTTACTAGTTCCTGACAATATATTACGAGACATCAGTTGTAAATGTACAAAGTGCTGCACAAAATCTTGTAGTTGTGTAAAACACGGATTAAAATGTTCCGATTATTGCGCAGGATGCCACGATCAAACTTGTAAAAATTGCGTAGAAAATGTATTAGACAGTAATATAGATGTAGAAGATAGTAGCGAACTTGATATTGATGGCGACAATGATGTACAATTCCATGTAAATACAGACATATTAACAGCTAACGAATGCGTTTCCGACAACGAAGACAGCGACGACGAAATTCCGTATAAAAAAAAAGTATGCCAAATAATGTAATAAATGAACTTGTATTATAAATAAATTCTGTAAATTATGTAAATTTAATGAAATTGTCAATATTTTACGATTATTTATACCTTATCTCCTGTTATTCAATGTACTATATGCATTAAATAACAATTAAATTAATTTATAACATTATTACGCATTAATTCTTCAATTTAATACTAATTTACAATGAACAAATCGACTACCGATTGTTAATTTTTTAAAATTGATAAATGTAACTATGAAAATTGAAATCCTCTCGTTTTTCTACCCCAATTAAAAAAAATCGTCAAAATCGGTGCAGTAGAAGCCGAGATATATCATCCTGAAGCGAGCGCGCCGATTTTGAAGCGACGATTTCAAGTTTCGCAGCCTATCCCCACCCCTCCGAATTTCGGCTCCGAGCGCGCACTACACAATGTTGATGCAAATTTTTGTGCCTGATGCACACGTACAATGTAATTGTTGAAAGCAGATACGAAAACATCTCGGAAAAACCTATCGATTGGTATATAATTTATTGTTACATCATAAACCGTTACGCCGCATACCCTTCCCGACTTTGGAAGTTAATATCTCAACATCTACTGGACCCAATTGGATGATTTTTTTTTAAAAGAAACGTCTTTCCGAGTACTATTTTCCTATACTTTCCGGTTTTTTCCCACTCGCAAATCCCGCTTCACAGGCTTATTTGTTTAAAAGCCAAAATTTTCAAACTTTTTAAAACCGCTCAAAAAGTTATTAAAAAGTGAAAAATGGTTGAGATAGCAATTGTATATGATAGTTTAAGGATCCAAGAAGGTTCAAAAGCGCGAGCGCAAAAAAATATTCATAACTTTGAGCCTGGCACAAAATTAAAAAAAAAGTCTTTTTTTCCAGGTAGGTTATTTAACAATTGCATTATGCAAAAACTGTCAGTCCGATCTTAATCGGCCTTGCGGCTCTCGTTTTGTATTGCAGTCAAGTACTTTTCTCTAAATTTATGGCGTGTTTGGGTTATTTTTTCATTGTTAAATAAATAATTTAAAATTACCTTGTTTTTTATCTACTTTTTTTGCAATTTCAAGCATTTTGCAGCGAACATTTCAAATCTACGGATATTGGACCAACCCTATCTTGTAGAAAATTTCATAACGAACAAATTTATAAGTATACATTTTTTCTTTAAAATGCATACTTACCGAGTTATATGCGATTGTTTCCGGGAAAAAATGTGATTTTCGCATTTTTTTTTCACTTTTTCGTTGTTTATGCAAATAGCACACCTTTTCAATCTGGCGCACCTCGATATTTTCAATAGGTATATCAGTCCCGAGCGATTCCAATAGTTATCTAAGTTACGTCACGTTAGAGCCATATTTGAAAGATTTTGTCGTAATTCTCCTGGCCTATACCAGCAGTCCGCGCCGGGCCAGCGCTACGACGGGCGACACGGCCCGTCGCCGCCGCCCAACAACTATCAGCCGCCCGGACGCTACTGGAACTACTGAAAAGCGTCGAATTTTCGCGTGCGCGTAGTCTCGATCACTCTGAGGCGAGGAGGCCGATAATTTCTTATTACGGACGCGACTCGAATCTTTATTGATAAATGTTTATGTAAAGAATATACTTAAGTCCACGAATGTAATTATTTTTTAGTATTTAAATAAAAAAACATGTGAAGCGATTGATCGCGACGACCGATTGGGATCAGTTGGCTATATTGAATGATCTACAAATGTATCATTGACACCGACGACATTGATTTTGATTTGTGATTAGGTATTATATAAAAGCTTTTCTTAGTGATCAAATTATTCATATTGTAGTAGATATAATTTATACACCGTCTGACCAAATAAATATACTTCGTCACAGATATATACTAATTTTCTTTTCTTTTAAATATGTTAGAAAATTAATCCTTTCAAAGTTATACAAAAGGGTGTCAGAAACATAGGATAAATGTTTGAGACTCGCAAAAAGTTGTGTAACGTTGTTTAACTCTACAGACAAATGTGTCGCTACTGGCAGTAAATGATAAATATGTGCTTGTAGGTATTAAAAATACATATCAAATGACGCTGACGCGACTCAATGTATCCCTCTAATGATGCTATTTTTTCCGATCTTAATATTGCAAATAAAGCTGAAATTAATTAAAGAAATTTATCGGCATGCAAATATCTTATATCTACTTCTTGGGGTTTAAAATTTACACAAAAATAGTAGCTTTACGAATACATATGCGCAATTTTAATTAAAATATTATTCGCAATACTGAGCCTCTTTTTTATGACAAAAAGACGACACTGTTTTTCACTCCATTTTTAAATATTTTCAACTTCCTAAATTGCTTAGATTCAAGTTGGGTATTATAATACAACTCTTAATGAAGAAAATGAGATCTCAAAGAGTTGTCGGTATTTCCCCAAAGTTGTTGAAGTTAATTTATGCCAGAATGGCTTTTTTGTGGCAAAATGGATGGTGCAACAATTAATGAATATTTTTTGCTCAAATTTTCTACACTTGATGTATAAGTATCGCCAGGGATATGTTATCTTGGATTTTCAAAGTCTTATGATCATTATTTAAACAAATTAGAAATAATTGAATAAAAGGTAAATTTTCATAATTTTTTATTTTTTATAAATAAACAAATTAATTAATATTAACTTCCCAGGGCTCATTCGATAGGTATTTTAATGCCTATACGCACATATCTATTACTTTTCCCTATAGGGGCGACACATTCATTTGTTGAGTCAAAAAACTATTTTACGTGCATTCTTTCATTGTTTAAACAATGTTACGCAGCTTTTTGCGTGTCTCAAATATTTTCCCGTTTTGAACAAATTTCAACTGTAACATATCCTCTTTACATTCGTTCTGAAAACGATGTTTCTAAAGTCTAATTTTTAAATAATAATATTTATTTACGTTTACCCTACTTTCATCTTTTACCTTTATCGAATTTTAATTATCTCAGTAGAAGAAAGAAATTAGATTAAAACCTGTGCAAACCTTAAGTAGGATATATGGGTGAAAGTGAAAAATGGACAATATCTTGCGCGACGCTTTAACGTATTAATTGATAATTCTACGTACTTTAAGTATTCATCTGTGCATGAAATTATGCAACTACGTACAATTTACTACATTTTCTGCCTAAATAGACTTCTATATTACCTATTTAACTTTATATAAATAAGCCCGAAACGCCGAAAAAAGTATTTCCGTAACACCTCCGTAACCATGAATTTTACTTTAAGCTCCTTCAAATTAATGGTAAATAGTAGATTTTCTTACAAGGGGGGAAAATGGAACTTTCGCAGACACGTGATGTGGCGGCCGAGTTCCATTTTACCCCCATGTAAGAAATAGTATTTTTCTCTATCCCCGGGCGAAAGTACGTTAATTAATCAGTCGAGAAAAGTCAAAAGTCATCATCTTTCCTGGTGGCATCAACTCTTCGTAGCCATGTTTTTACTTTCGCTCTAGGTTTTGATAGCGTTGGCGCCCCCGCGTTCACTTCACGTTATGCTTGCAGTTTGCAGGTTATATTTTTCAATGTTATTTTACCTGTCGCAATTGGTTTTTCCCTATGCGCGCGTTTAGGTGTTTACGAGCGTAGCGAGTGCGGCTGGTTGTGGGTGGGCATCGAAAATACGTGAACAAGCAGATTACGCGTAATATTTTAAAATTATGGAATAAACGTTAATTTAGTAAAAAAAGTAATTGAATATTTTTTTAAAACAGAAATAGTATATTAACTTTCTTACAATTATTTATTACAATTTTCACAAGAATAAAAATTGTTTACAATATTGCCATTAAAAATACAGTTTTCATATTACTTTCGTCAGAAATTGCAGATTGATCACTCACATTGATCGTGTAAAGAGCTTTTTCAAAGTCACAATCCGCTGTATCGTATATGGGGTTAAGCTATTCAATACATTGCTGACAGAACTTTCGGTTGCGCGTTTTCTAGTGTAAACTAACGGCGAAAACGCGTACTTTCGCCCGAGGGATAGAGAAAAATCTTTTTTGATTATTCAATGCCGATATATCTTCTAGTATGTATATTCAAATTTTTAATTGAAACCGAAAAATGCAAAGTTTCTCGTTGTAAATATTCAAATTACTCAATTGAAATATGCCCGGAGTTTTGAATATCTTTCCGTAACACTTCAATATTTCTTATCTATTTACTGCAAAAATAGATTTCGTATTTTATGAATTTAGGAATATAAAAAAAAACAACCGTTATTAATAGAAAATATTTTTTAATTATTGAAAAAAGGCATTTGTTGAAGATGAACAATGGGAAACGATTGTGTACTAAGCGCGTATGATTTAATATATCTTTCTGTAACGCTGTTTTCTCAAAGTTAGAGATACCCTCCTATTGTTTTATGAAATATTTTAATAACAAAAATTTATAATACTAAATGTGATGGACCTTCACTTTACGATGTGTCTTTCCGTAACGTTCTATTCACAAGTCGCTAAATTGTAGTGATTAAAGTTTATTTGCATTGTAATATTATTTTGTGCAATATTAACTTTTTAAATTAAATAGATTGTTATAAAAGACATTAATTTTCGTATATTTTTAATTTAAAATATTACATAATACGTAAAATATACATTTTTATTTCTTACCTATTATCTTAAAAAGAAAAAAGTTTTTCAGCGTAGTAGTATATTTCTACTATTTATATATAATACTATAAGAAATTATGTTGTACCTACATTGTCGATTTCTTGACTTTCTCCCATATAAGCTTTATGATATATATTTTTTTTGAAGGCATTAATACCTCCTGTCTTACTTTCCCGCGTGTTTGAAATTATGCAAATATTTAATTCTTTTCGCTTAAAATTTTCATTACGATTTTATAATAAGTTACACTTATTTTTTCTTTACTCTTTCACAATATACAGAAGATTTGTGCACTCTTTCTGAAATTTACCGATGAAAAATTTTTTAAATACTAATTTTGAAAATAAAATGGAGGTCGCCCTTTAACCCGCCGTTCCAGTTGTGCCCCACCCTACCCTATACAATTGTTATCTCGAAGAAAAATAATTTTTGTCGGTTAGCACGCAACTGATTTTCAATTCTAGTAGTATAGCAACGCGAGCGCGGAATACGCCGGCGTGCCGGGGAACGAGGAGAACAAGCAGGCTGGGGCCAGGCCCATGCGCGTGCCCGGCACTCACAGATCGTCTTTCAAAATTTCAGACAACTTTCCGTTTTTTATATACTGTTATTTCTACATGACAAGTGAACTATTACTATACATTTTACTGGATAATACATTTTTCATCTATTTTGCTCAACTAAGTGTTTTTCATTTCTTACTACGCTTATTTAGAATATTAAAAGAATTACCTATACCTAAAGATGTTATTTTTCTTACATTTCATCACCCTTTACTTTTAATTAACTACAATGCTCTTTATTCACACAAATCTAGCTTTTAAAGACATAGCTAGAGTCCGTAGTTGTACAAGCGCACTCATACAAACGTAGATTTCTTCACCACCGCGGAAAAGATATCAGGGGTTCGTTAGACAAACGGTGGGTGCTGGGGTTCATTTTTAGCCACCAGAAAACAGCTCTCAAAGCCTCATCGAAATTCGCGACCCGCACTTCGTACACTCTCCTTGTGAGTGCTGAAAATTGCTGTTTTACCGATTGTTTATTTTTATCTTTCGAGCTAAAATATAAAAAAAATATAAAAAAGTGTTTAAAATTTTTTGTTTAAACTTTGTTTACCCACATTGTTTCTTAGATGAATTAAAAATATTTCTCGCGTGGGTTTCGTGTTCGTTTCTATATTTCGAATGGCTTATTCGAGTAAAAGCAAATTCTAGATATCATTTTTAACGGTAGAATTTAAACTCGATTTTAAGTAAATCTGCTCTTAATTCAATTAAATATTAATAATTGACATAGTAATATGTTGTTACTTTATGCATTTTTAAACAACTGCCAACCGATAGAATTACAAAAAATGGATTTCAAGTTATATCAAAGATAAATTAAAGATTCAATCGCTATAACGTATTGCTATTCGCCATTCGCCCCATTGTTTTCTTGACGTGGCATAATTATCTTGAATTATACATCCAATTTAATTATTTTTTTTATGTATCTAACAGTATAATTGGTTTAATTAGAAACTGACTATCCAAACAAAAGAGTTATATGTTTTAGAAAACATTATAACTATTAAACAGCATTTTGCTCCCGTTTAAAGCACGCGTGACTCTGAAATTGAGCTGGGCGTTAGTGAGTTAAGCGTTTTATAATCTGTAAAAGAACTTTCTTTTAAAATAGGTTTCTCAGGTAACTCATTAAAATGGTAGACATAACAAAAACTTATTTACAATTTCTTATTTTATATTTTTGACAAATTATAATATCGCCTTTATAGGGGAGACCGGGGCGAATTCGAACAAATTATATAACTTCGATTAAGAACGTTTATAATGTAACTGTCGACAAACTAGACTATTAACACCATCAGAGTGAACTTTTTACCGTGTTAGAACCGATAAAGTAAAATCTTAGGTCTACGTACAACTGTCTCTTGGTTTTCGAAGGTTTGGAAAAACTATTCTTTAGATCAGAAGTATCGCGATAATAAATCAGCAAGTAAGAGTTTAATTCTAATAAATATATATATATTTATGTTAAATAGCATATTGAATAGTTGCTTTAAACCTCTAGTCAACTCATTAAACTTGAACTAACTGTTTCTAATCACACAGTTAGAAGTATTTTTTTATATTCGGGAGATTTCGAAGGCGTTATTTCTCACACAAAGCAAACTTTAATTAGTTGTATTAATTACAAGTCAGTATTTATTAGTTCGAATATACATAAAAAAGTCAACATGCAAAGTTAAAATGATTCGGAAACGATTTTTGAAGGAGTACAATACGTCAAGGCTAGTAAATTATCGCACAGAGCTGTATTAGTAATGACTATAACGTAAGCATATCAATATAATTATCTTACGTCAAAAACACAATGAAGCTAACGTTGCATATGATCAAAATATTCTTAATTATTACAAGCTAGTTTCAAGTGTAGAAATTGAGTACAAGTTATCAAAGTATGTACATAGCAGGGGCTGTCGACTTTATCTTTAACAGGTACGGCCTATACGGATTCACTAGTTAATTATATAATCTAACAGCAAATACTGTACAAAGTCTTGAAAGCCGGATTCGGAGTAAACACAACGAATCGTATTGGTTGATTCATTTATTTTATAAATAGGCATCCAAATTTGTCTTTCTCGAGTTCCTGAAGTCCCTACATATTTAGCTAGAGTTGTGAATTTTAATAAAGCCAAAGTCAACTATGTGTAAAAATTTGAATATTAATAATCGTTTATATTAATAACAATTTGTTATTTTAACGTATAAAAAGGAAATAAATATATGATTGCTTAAATAATTATTAGTTTCTGGTGTTTTCTACACAGAGAGAATTTTCTAATAAAAATTATAACGAAATTCAGGGAAAAATTACCGTAAATAACTATAAAGCTGGGACACTCCTACTTTCTGGCACTTTTTACTGATATTTTACTATAAAAATTACCTCATTGGCTACAAATTTTACTGCACAGACTATAAATTTTACCGCACTGAATGGTAAAATTTGCCTGATTTGAGAAAAAGAAGACAGCTGATAAAGAAAACAACTGAGCATCTACACATTTTAGGTTAACTCAAATATAAATGTGTATAATGTACTTATTTAAGTATTAATGATACTGCTACAACAATTGGAAGAAAATACAGATTTTTAAAAAATATTTCGTACAAATTTTACCACAAATTTTGGTTTTCTCTAAGATTTATACCGGGAACTTTTACTCTACGGCAGGCAAATTTAACCCTTCGGTACGTTAAAATTTATCGTAAATATCAATAAAAACTGCCGGAAAGTTAGAGTGTCCAAGCTTTATAGTCATTCACGGTAATTTTTACTGCGAATTTCGTCATAATTTTTATTAGAAAATTCTCTCCGTGTAAAAGATATAAAATTGAAGTTATTTAAAAATACTTACCTATACTATTCAAAATGCCATGTTCGATTTCGCCCGAACGTCTGTTGGAATTCGCACCGGTATCAGGATCGAAATCGAACGAAAATGTTGATTGATTTAATGATGAAGAAATGGTTATATATTGAGATAAAATAAACTTAGAAAACATTGTTTACGTTAGTTCACGAATAAATCTACCGCCGTAGAATTAATTTTTTTAGGGATGTTGAACTAAAAATACTAATAAAAAGAGCGTTCGAATTCGCCCCGGTCTCCCCTACACATTAGTCGCTGCGATGTTGTTATGTGTTATTTGAAACTGTCTACTTGTTTGATCAATGAAATCTGCTTTGCAATCTGCGCAATTAATTTTGTTTATTTTACTTAAATAGTATAGCAGTGCTTTTCATTTCTCCCTTGTGAAAAATTACGCATATATTTTTGTACATTCTAAATTAGTATACTGCACAGTCTATATGAAAATTCAAGAAATATGGAGCATAAATTTAATTTATATTTCATCGCCTCGTTCGTAGAGATTATGTATACATTTTGCATCACAAATTTAACTCTTTACTTTGTTAGAACATCTACAACCTCTCAAATTGAAGCTAAGTAGTATAGCTTTAATTTATAAGATTGTTGAAGATTGTCGAAAATGTTATTGCAGACTTACATTCGATCTGATCCATATACACAAAAGTAAACTTCTTGCGCAGGAGGGTTAATTTCAAATTTCATTTTTTTTTAATTTAAACTTTCATAGTTTTTCTTTCTATACTGAAATCAGTCCCGAGATATTGATTAAATTTTAGTTTTATGAAGTTGCTGTGACTGGATTACTCTCCAAATTAGTGATATAAAGGTGAAATAAGGAGATGACCCCTGCGAGTTAAAGACGTTTATTTGCCTACGTTTCGGACGCATTGGTGGCGTCCCTTTTCAAGGATACACAAATAAAATTTAATGCAACATAAGTATAACCATTTGAATTATTAAAACAATTTAATGAAAAGAATTTTTTTTAATTAAAAAGAAAACAAAAAAACAAAAAAATTAAGAATAGTATATTTGACACTGTTATGGGAGATGGTTTTCTACCTTGCTCGAGGGTTTTCGCACGAGCGAAGCGAGTGAGAAAATCGAGCAAGGTAGAAAAACACCTCCCACAACAGTCTCATACGATATTTTATAGCACAACAACCTCAAAATCGACAATAAAGTTGGCATTTTGAGGTTAGTGTGCTATAAAAACAATAACTCACCATCAAAAGCTTCTTATGTCTCACATCGGGTATAATTATTTACTTAGTAATGTAAGTATCAATTGCCAAATCTTAGAAACGTAATAATAAAAATTTTAATTGAAACAGTTAAACCATGTATTACGTGACATTAAAAGTAGTATTATTTAAACAAATGTATAACTCACGTATTGTGTAACACCAACTTCGCTTGGTAGCGGACGAGCGAAAGATTACGGAAGGTAGTCTCCGCATCTTGTCGACTCGCGCGCTAGACAGGTGCTGCGCAAAACACCTCGAATTCAGCGAATATTGGTGAGATCACAAATATGGGAGAGATAGAGAGGGAAGCGTTACACGCATGTTGCAAGAGCGCATCATACACTATAAAGCTGGAGGAAGCATATATATGTGTACTCATACTATCAAAATCTGCATAGTAGTAGTACTGTGCTGCATCGAGGAAAGCACTTCGTGGAATCAATCGAATGGGTAATTGTTCAATTCGGCAAACTGCCACCTCCTACGAGTATTACTTAATTACCTAATAATTACCTATTATTTACAAAGGGACTTTTTTAATAAATTAACTGATTTTTTATAACTGTATTTTTAAAAAATCGTATCTGTTATTCTTTTAATAGTGTTGTTATGATTTTGATTTTGATATCTTTACATAGTATATTTTTTACAGATAAAAATGAAAAAAATCAGCAAACTTTGAGAATTATTGTCCGTATCTACTACTTATGAATTATTTTAATACAAGATTAAATGAAAAATAAAAAGTTGACTTATTCGGTTATTCAGGGAAGCCACAGGTACAGTCCAAATATTAGTCATCATAGAAACACTGAGCGCATGATCATTATAATTTATTATAATCTTTTAACTTCTCAATCGCAACTTCATCTCCACCAAACGCACAATATCACACAATAAATTCTAAAAATACCAAAACATCACCTCGCCGATCGACGCTCTTCCTCGTCTTCGAAAGCGCACCGTGCCGTTCGCGATCCATCTCTCTCGCTTATATCGCACGCGATTGTTCGTCGACTCTCCGCGGAGCCATCGTCTGGGCTGACTGCAAGGAGAGAATACATCGGCCAGACTTGCTGAACTGTTCGGTAGTTATAGCAGTGCTTTTCATTTCTCCCTTGTGAAAAATTACGCATATATTTTTGTACATTCTAAATTAGTATACTTTACAGTCTATATGAAAATTCAAGAAATATGGAGCATAAATTTAATTTATATTTCATCGCCTCGTTCGTAGAGATTATAAACAAATAGTAATACCCCCTCTCCCCCGATGCTGGAGCTCGTACTATATTACGAAAGTATCAGTGCCTAAGAGAGCTGCTCGTTTTTGAGCACGTTTGAGCGTGTTCAAAAATGATTACAGCGGCATATCGAGTGTCAAGCAGGCGACGCGATGACGAGACGTAGCTTTATAAACAGGGCTAACGGGCTTTCTTCGTGAAAACGCCATAACACTGTGCCTGCCGAACTCCTCAGTAAGAATGACAGACTATGGCCTCCGCAAACTTAGCAATGCGACTTCGGCAAGCCTAACTGAACCATTCTCTCAGTGTACACGCGCTTGCAAACTGTCAGTTGCGTGTAGTCGGCCACGCGGAATATCCACGAGCGACGAAGAAGCGCGAATGAAAGGTATGGACGCGGCTCTCCCATTGGACACGAGGAAAGAAGACGACACTCTGAACCCTGTTATTAGCTGGCGATTGTTAGGTACATACATATACAAACATTTGCACACATTCCGAGGATTCGCAATTCTCTCGCTTTCTTGAGTCAGAGTCGCTTCGGCCACCGAGAAGTAAACACACGCACATACACCATACGTTCAATTTCTCAGGTGCACTCGTTATGCAGTTTTGACAATATTCTTGGCATATCGTTTTCATAAAAGCGCATTTTCTACTTTTCCTCTACAACCTCTTTCTAACCCAATCCCACTGCGCTATCACATTTCAAAATGTACGCAATAACCATCGATTTTATTTTATTATAAGACTATAAAAAATGTTTGTATTGTTACATTGATTAATTGAGCCCCTATAGTATACCCACATTATATGATTAATAATATTAATTTATACTATCAAGACAGAAGAAAGCAGAAGAAACAAGATGTAAATAGATGCAAATTAATTGCACTTGTAAATTTTGTTAAGATCAGTCACAATGATAAGATGTTTCTGAAAATTTCATTCGTCATTCTTCTATAAAGCTTACGATGGGATGTGAAATTTGAAAGCATCAAAATTACCTAGAGTGATCTCCATTGTTGCGAGTCAGTATCACTAAATCAAAATTTACAATAGTGACTATTTCAGTCATAACCCCCAATCAGTTAAAATGACAAGGGGTCATATATTTTATCTTTTTAGTAAATAGAATAAAATATTTTAATTAGTTTGGTTCAACGCAACCGCGTACATTACTAATACATTCGAAATAGAGCCAGTACCCCGTTTTGCTTCACACCCAGTTTTGTCCCAGCCTCTTCTATATGAATCCTATGATGATATAAAACAGTACAATAAATTCCAACTAAAGGCCACTTATATAAATCTGTTTCCGAAATACGATCTAAGTCCATTTGAAACTATCTAATATTGAGGTTTCTTTTACTTTTAAGACGTATTTCATTAATAATAGTTTAAATAATATTGGTTTATAAATAACTTAATGTCAGCACTTATCTATTTTTTATTAAATTATATCACTCGTAAAAACAAAATTGGGATATTCCCAGAAACCAATTTTAAATCGAAAAAGTACTCAAATTTTTTTAAAGCTATATTTTATTGAAAAACTACAAAATTGTTCTTTTTAAGCCAAATTCAGTACCAAAAACCAGAAATAACATGAACATCGAATTGTTGACTATTGTTGACCATATTGTTTAATTGTTCGTATGCGGACGGTTTTACCCAATTTAAAACTTAAGAAATTATCAAAAACTTTAAACACATTTTTCTCAAAATCACATTTCTCTATAACTATCGGAGCAATCATAACTCGATTGTATTTTAGTCAATGCATTTGGAAATTTCCGGAGATAATTCCGATAAAATCTGATAAAATCCTACGCCTAAAGAGAACTATCTGAAGAGTTCAAAAGCAAAAAATTGACTAATAAAAATTACCGTGAAAATCATTTTAAATGTGGGACATCCTAACTTCACGGTAAAAATTACGCAGATGGTAAAAGGTAATATAATATATCGAAATTTTTACCTTAAAAGTTAAAGTAGAGTAAATTTTACCGTGAATTAGGACACTTTTCACCGTGCGTTCAGGACATTTTTACAATATGTCAACGTAATTTTTACCATGGATTATATTGATTCGCGCTTATGACGACTTTCAAAAAACTGTTATCAGAAAATTCCGCTTGCGCGTAAAAAACTTTCGCCCATGGTAAGCACTATAATAATTATTTTACATTTTCGTTTATGCGTTCTGTTATAAATAAAAAAAAATTCACGCGTACGATTTTCTATTAATCAAAAGCTCACTTAGTTAATTGAAATTGAAGTTACACTTAGCTAAAAAAATTGAATTAGATAATTGTAACGGAAGTTTCGATATCCCTTTTCACAAGCTGCCGGTGTACTGTGGCGTAGGCCGGCGCGCGCACGTCGCCGCTGCCAACTGTGATGGTCCTGCGGCGACAAAACCGAAAGCGCCCGATATAGATATACACGCCGGGTAGCCGCGCGTGTATATTTAGCGATTCATATTGCCCGCGCTTCGTGGGCAGAGCGGCAATCGCGGAGCGGACCAATATCAATTAGCGACTCAAATTGCCGCAGACTTAGCCTTGATTTTCGCATTTAGGAAAAATCAAGGCCAATCACCGAGAAAATAAGGGCGGAAGCAACAAGCGTGTGGGCTGAATATACGAGGGTAGTTCAATAAGTCTTTAGAATGACCAACAGATGGCGCGCGAATCGCTCCAAATCATCTGTTTTCAGTCAGCACCACTCCCGACTAGATATATGGTGCAGTCACAGTCCACATCTTCTGAGTTTACGTGTTTTTATAACCAATTGAAAAAAAAAATTGCTTGTTAAGAAAAATGGAAAAAAACGAGTTCAGAGCGGTAATTAAACATTTTCATTTAAAGGGTTTAACTCCGTATGAGATAAAAAATGAATTGGACTCAGTTCATGGCACATCTGCCCCTGCCTTAGCAACGGTTTATAACTGGGTAAATGAATTTAAGCGTGGTCGTACATCAATAAGTGACGAACCACGTTCAGGAAGGCCCGTAGAAGCAACTACTCCCGAAATCATCAATAAAATCCACGATATGGTGTTGAAGGATAGAAGATTAAAAGTGCGTGAGTTAGCTGAGGCCACAAGGATATCTATAGGTGCAGTTGTTTCAATTCTACATGAAAAATTAGGCATGAAAAAGCTATCGGCAAGATGGGTGCCGCGTTTGCTCTCAGCTGAGAATAAACGCAATAGAGTGGTCGCCTCTGAGGCTCTTTTGGCGCGCATAAGTCGGAATCCTGAGGAATTTTTTCGTCGATTTGTGACTGTGGATGAAACATGGATACACCACTACACTCCTGAGACAAAGGAACAATCCAAACAGTGGATTTCCACAGGCGAACCAGCTCCAAAGAAGGCAAAGACCGTAAAGTCAGCTGGTAAGGTTATGGCTACAGTTTTTTGGGATGCACGTGGAATTATACTTATTGACTACTTGGAAAAGGGTAAAACAATTACTGGTGAGTATTATGCATCATTATTAGAGCAGCTGAAAGAAGAAATTAAAAAAAAACGACCACATTTGGCGAGAAAAAAATTCTCTTTCATCACGACAACGCCCGAGTTCACACATGCTTCGTTTCAATGGCTAAAATTGAAGAACTAAAATTCGAATTGGTCGAACACCCACCGTATTCACCAGATTTAGCACCCAGTGACTTTTTCTTATTTCCAAACTTGAAAAAATGGCTCGGTGGACAGAGATTTACGGACAACGAAGACGTCATTGCCTCTGTAAGTGCTTATTTTGAGGAACTTCCGAAAACGCACTTTTCTGAAGGATTAAAAAAACTTAAAAAGCGATTGACCAAGTGTATAGAGCTCCAAGGAGATTATGTTGAAAAATAAAAAAAAATTTACCCAAAAAAAATTGTTTTTATACTTTATTCTAAAGACTTATTGAACTACCCTCGTAGACAAAATGAAGAGCCGAAAATTTGGAAGAGATTTCCGCCCTCTCCGATCTTGGGCATTGACTGCCCGCCCGTCGTAGCTTCGAGACGCACGCCGCGCGCACCTTTCAAGTTTATAAGACCGCGAGGACAGAATCGGCGAGTAGGAAGTTAGGAGTGGTAGTTTTGGAGAACAGTAGGAACGAGGAGCACTGCGAGGCGACTGCAGTTGAGCGACGGTGAGTGGGCTGTAATTGTCGAGCATCCCTCGGCATTTATAGAGAGAATTAGTAATTAACGTTACCTATTTACACATAATATATATATATATATATATAATATTGTCGCCATGTGCTCGGAGGCAATGGCGTAAATACGTTGGTGGTGTGACACCATCGTTTAGAATCAGTGCGCGCCGGGCCAGTTCGAAATTTACGAATAGTAGCGTGGAAAAGGGGGGGATTACATGATAGCCGGGAAAACTCGCAAAAACGTGGGGATATGGTTATATTTAATAAAATTTTGCAAATTTTATGTAATCAGATAAAAATAAATATAATTTTATATAGAGTACAAATATTTTTTATAATCATAATCATTTTTCTTTGTACAATTATCGAGTGGATGAACGAAACCGGATAATTCCACTTTTTTAATTGTGATAAAATTAAGAATTGTATTTTTTCTATTAATGGAATAACACATTTTAGATGTTTTGTTAATGACTGGATTTTGAGTTAGATACAAAATAACACCTTCAATGTATAGACAACCATGTATATCTTGATAAAATATAATCGGTAGATGAAAAATAATCTTTAAATCTATTCCTAATTTTAGTAGGTAGAGTAATGCTATCTTTTTCTGCAATCGTTGGGTAATTTTTATTGACTTCCATTTCATCAAGAGGACTTTTGTGTAGCATCAGAAAATTATGCAATCCAATCATTGTTGTGATTATTGTATCGCAATTTTCTAATTTAAATGCTAAGTTTTTCTGTAACACTTCCCATTTTTCGTTCATTATTTCAAAGGCACATTCGATTGTCCATCTTGCTCTGGAAAGTCTATAGTTGAATATTTTTGCTTAATTCATTCTTTCTTGCAAAAGGTTTCATCAAATTCTTATGCAGTCCAAATATTTGCTGAAAACGATTATGACATTGATTCTAACATTCTTATAAGGTTTTTTTTAAATAATTTTATGTAATTAATAAATATTTATAAGGAATTATTTACACAAAATAAACATATATACGTATTTACAGTAAAATTAAAATAATATTATTCAGATGAATAATCTGTAGAATAATCTACTTCGATTTCTGATTGTTCATCATTATCTTCTGACTCTTCATAATCTAATAATAAATTTTTCATCTCCTGAGTCATTAAGCCTTTTTTTTCTTTTCTACTCCTTCTGATAGCGAAAGGTAAGGATCGGAATTGAAAAATAAGCGACGAAACATATCTGTGTTTGTTGCAACCCTGAAATAATAGTAATTTATATAAAATTACCAGATTTAAAAAAATTTGCAAAATTCTTTTTAATTGCAAACCTGTATGAACCCTGGTAGAAACTTGCCGATAATTTATCATCAACGTGTTAATCAAATGGGAGCATTATTTGTTAATATTTAATTAATGACAATATTTAATTTTTTGAAACTATGATTATTATCTCGAAAACGGTTATCTTCATAGAATTGTACAAGCATGACTTTAATTTTATTTAAATATAATGTATTATAAACAAAATATTGTTTTTAAGTAGAAAATATCACTAGTTTCTACTGAAAACCCGGGAAGACTTCTACCAGGGAAAGTAAATAAGAAAAAAGCTCTCGATTATTAAAAAATACGAGTTATTCTCTAAGATTATATGGGCATTCCAAAAATTATCGAAAAAAATCGTACCTTTAGAGCTTTAAAACTAATTGGTTACATAAGTTGCACAAATAATTTATCCGAGATACATACAAAATAATGAATCACTTAACGTACCGAGAAATTTTTCTTGAAAATCTATCTCTAAATCTTTTAATAATTGTATGGTTACTTTCTTGGGCTTCTTCACTAAGCATCCCAATAGGTAAAATTAATTTTTCCATAATGACATGGCCATGTATTAAAATTACATGAATTGATGTAGGCATTTTGTACCAGCTAAAGAGCTCTACGTATTTAAATGACGTTTCTTTGCAATAAGCACCAAATGCTGCATTATTCACTGAGTTACCGGGTGAAATTACTGCTAAAATAACTTTTAATCTGTATAACAACTGTTCATTGAATCTTACAAATCATTATTTATTATTAGAACTAATTAGTGACTATAATTAAATTATGGTCGATATAAAATCATAAAAATTTTACCAGTTATTCGTGTCACAACGTCAATATTATTAAAAAAATTTTTCGCAGTATTACCATTATTGGTATTGCCGGATCCCTGCGTTGGCGCATCTACCAATATACTTAATTCATTTTTAAGTTCATCTTGAATCTCTTTCTTCCTTTGATTCGTTACTGCTTCAAATACTTTTGGGACCTTATAGTAATATAATAAATAAGAACAAAGAGAAAGATAACTATGAGATACTACATCTAAACATTAATATTTTAATCTGCCTATCTATTTATCCATACATCTCCCATGCTCACTGAAAAAATATTCTTTCCTATTGACTATATTATATTGCGGTTTCCTAAAAATTCGTTTCAATGAGTACATAGATTTTGATTGAGATTTTAAACAGCAAATATTTTCTCATGGATTACTTTACTGCATTAAATCTAATAAAAACAAATGTTTCGACTTTAGTCTATAATAAAACGTATGAACAAATATTTTTAAATAAACACGAAATGAATGCAAAATAAATCTATCCAGCTATCTATCTATCTATCTATCTATCAATCTTTATTACTTACTCTCCATACTGGAACTTCCAATGCCAGGCGATAGGAAATATGAAGGACTAGTTCCATGAACCTAATATTTGCATGTAAGACTGAAAATTCATATTTTAGAGAATCTGAGTTTACATCTCTTTCAATCATATTATCAATTTTGTTGAATTGTCCTATAGTGGCATTACATACAAAACATCTTTGACTTTATGATCCGTTAAGAGCATTGCAAACCTAAATGTTTTATAATTTTATGAAGGAACAACAAAATTTATTGTCTATAGAAATATATGTATATGTATATGTTTGTACCCAGGCGGAAATTTATATACCAAAAAAAATCGTATAAAAGCTTAAAAGTTTGATAATCAATTTATAACATGTAGATTTTGGACTCTAATAATGGTTAATAATATTTTATAGATTTTATTAGCTTTTTTTAGCTTTTATTAAATTTTCGATATATTTTGGCACAAAAATGCGCGACGTCCAAAAAAGCTAATAACTTTTAATAAATTTTAAAAAATATTTACATACAATAATTAAGATTTATAGGTATTTATAATTTTTACGATATGTTAGTAAGTTTTTCAAAAAGCTAATAACTACTATGAAATTTTATAAATTATTTTTAGTTTTGTCTTCTAATATCTAAAAAAAATTATTTTATTCATTTGGTTTTAATGTTTTTAAAAACACACAAAGATACTAATAAAAGCTACTAAACTCTAGTAAGATCTAACAGCTGTTATTAGCTTTTTTAAACTTTTTTCTTGGAGATTATTTAACACGCTCAAAAAACTAATAAAACCTAATAAAAGATTGAAAACATTTGTAAAATTAAAAAATATATAATTAAATCTTTCAAACATTAATAAGTATTATAAACTATTATTAGAGTCCCAATTCCACATTTTATAAATGGTTAATAAAATCTAATAAATGCTAATAAGTTTTATAACAATTATGTGAATGAGATTATTTTCACCCGGGTATGTGTATGATTGTGTTAGTGCCACTCGATACTGGCAATAACAATGTTGTGAATATGGTTCACAGAAATGTTTTTCTCCGCCACTGGGTTCGCAAGATCGTGTGTGTATATCCTGAGTTAGAAAGAAATTTTCAAACCAAACGCGCTGGAGAATATATGTGTGTTCGTGTGCGAGTGTAGTGTGTGCGGATTTGCGTCCTGTGTGCATGATCTGTTTGTGTACGTGTGCATGAAGTGTGTGTCTGCATGTGTGCGTGTGTGTGTACGCGTGCGTGTGTGTGTGTGTACGTGACTATGTGTGTGTGTGTGTGTGTGTGTGTACGTGAGTGTGTGTGTGTGTGTGTACGTGAGTGTGTGTGTGTGTGTGTGTTTGTAAGAGTGTGTGTGTATATGTGCTTGCATGCGTGCGTATGTGTGTATATATACAGAAATTGTAATTTTGTCACTATATAAACAATGTATATACAGATGTAATTTTGAATTACGAGTATCTTACCTGGTTCCGCATTGTTATTTAATATGTCAAAATTTAATTTTAATCTTCCTTTCAGCCAGTTTTGATTGTTCGTTTCGAATACTTCAAAACTTTGATTGCTTCTCGCATATATCTTGAATTTTTTATAATAGTTATTATAAAAGCTTATTCGAAGTCTCTCTTTTATTGTAGCAATCACATTTTCATTACACTCTACACGAATGTCACTTATAATAAAGTTTATAACAGCATTTTTCCGTTCTTCTTCATTAAAATTTTTATTATTTTTCAGGATATGAAATATATCACTGTAGTTAACAAAATAATCACACATGCTGCACAATACGCGCATTAGACCTACCTTTGTACTAGTATGTCGTTGTTTGTTTATGTTTCGCGCGACATAGACTCATATATATTTTCTATTTTCCTTGTTATATTTAAATTATGTATGTATGTATGTATGTATATATGTATGTATGTAAGTATGTATGTATGTATGTACGTATGTATGTATGTATGTATATATACACATACACACCTGTATGTAATGATTTTTATTATTAATATAATAAACATTATATCAAAATTCGACTAATTTAAATATAAGAAGGAAAATAGAAAATATATGAGTATGTATGTATATATACACATACACAACTGTATGTAATGATTTTTATTATTAATATAATAAACATTATATCAAAATTCGACTAATTTAAATATAAGAAGGAAAATAGAAAATATATGAGTCTATGTCGCGCGAAACATAAACAGACAACGCCACTAGTGCAAAGGAAGGTCACACGAATATATATTTTCGGCACGAAAGTTTTTGACTCAAATTCTTTATTGGTTGTTATTGTTTTCTTGTCAGTATAGGGTGTAGGACTATTTTCGTATACAGTTTATTCAGCGTCTGTGCATGTGTATGTATATGTATATATCCTTCTAATATTAGAACACATACTAATATTTGAAAATTATTTTTTTCCTTGTTATAAGGAAATAAATAATTTACTAATATACAAATTATTAAAATTTTGATATAATGTTTATTACATTCATAATAAAAATCATTACATACAGGTGTGTGTGTGTGTGTGTGTGTGTGTGTTTTTGTAAAAAGCTGTAATTTTTCTTAAAAAAGTATAAAAAATGATTAAAAAGTGTAAAAAAATGTGAAAAAATGTGAAAAAATGTGAAAGGTGTAAAAAAGAGTAATAAAAGTGCTACAAATTTCAAAACTTGGACAACTTTTACAAGTTTTTGCACTTTTTCGCACTTTTTCGCACTTTATCACACTTTTTTACACTTATTTACATCATTTAAACAATTTTTAGTAGTTTTTTTCATAAAGTTGTTTCTGCAATATTTCAAAAAGTGACAAAAAAATTAACCTGACGGGAATTTGAACCCTCGATCTTTTGCACCAAAGTCCTTAGTGCTACCGACTGCGCTAAACTCTCATAACATATATGTATATATATATTCATTCGATACATTCGGATTATGAAAAGTTGAAATATCGACACTTTCTGTTTCCAAATATATTTTTAAGCATTTAAAAATGTTGTTTTTTGATAAAAAAATATTTTAAAAATATAAGAAGGGTGTTAAAAAGTGTTAAAAAATAGTAATAAAGTGTCAAAAAGTGTAAAAACATGAAAATTTAGTCCAAACTCAGACAATTTATCACATTTTTTAATACTTTTTTACAGTTTTTCACAATTTTTTACAAATTTTTGTACTTTTTTACATTTTTTCAACATATTTTTACAGTTTTTTACAAAAAGTATTTCCACCAGGGAAGGAAAATAATAATTTTCATAAATTATTATGTATTTTAATATTCGAACTATATATACATATACATCTATAAGTATATATAAGTCAATGTTCCGGTACATTCCATATGTTTAAGTCAACTTTCCCGGACGGTCCCGGATCACCGTTTAAGACCATATTACGGGACCAAACTAGCGACCATATATATATATACCACTAAAAATGGAAATATCCATGATTTTTTTAAAATTAAACCTTAGGTCATGACATTTAAGGGAAAATTATTTACAATTCCACTACCTCCCATTATAGGGGTGTCCGTAAAGTGTCAAAGAGTGATAAATTTCAAAAATCCATATTATTTTTCGTTTAGTTATAGTAGATCTCGAAGAAAAATAGGTTTACTATTTTTGGGTGATTTTTCACGTTTTTAATCTCTCGCCCTTCCTTCTTACCCCTAGATCAATCTAGGCATGGCAACGGAAAACCATACACCAAGTGGGGATGATGATGAAATCAATATCATAATCGTTTTCAGCGCCCACGAAAACCCTTTACAATATTTTTCGACGATTTTCTCCCTTTTCAACCTCTGACCCCTCAATCTCATCCCTACAGTAGGGATGATAGCGCCCTCATGAATGTTTGCTACGTCTTCAATGTTTTTGTGACAATTTAATCCAAGAATTTTCCGAATTTCTCTATTTTCTCAATATTATTATCAAATTTTAAATGTACCTATTCACCCCTAAAATAGGGGATGATAGCATTCTCAATAATTTTCCCTTAATTGGCATGACTTAATGTTGAATTAAAAAAAAATCATATCGATATCTCAGTTTTTAGTGTAGATATTAGTTTGCGAAAAAACGAGATTTTCGGCAAAAGAAAGGGTGATATGTTCGTCAATAATACATATATATATATACCCCTATATGTCCGCAGTACATCGAAATTGATTCCTTATGATACAACGAACAAAATGACCGCTTAAAGAGTCATTTTGGATTGAAATTGAAGTGAATCAAGACTTTTGATCACTTCTTCGCCGTTTCCGCCAACTGTGCGCCGCCAGACGGCGTCGCTTCTTTCGCAGTAGAAGTAGGCAAGGAAATTGCATATAAGTGTGACTGGCTAACGGTTAAATGCTTAGGTTGAGCCAGTTTCATTTGTGTTACAAATTTTTCCGTGTTAGAGATCACGTTTGAATCGCAGGCTAATGGTTAAATTTCATATTAATTATATATAAATAGACAGAAGCATTTACTTTCTTATTTCACGTTGACATTTATTAGGGGAACAATGAGTTCAAAAACCCCTTGCATTCGGGATGTTGAAAAATTTTGTTATGTTTGTGGAAATTTTTATACGAACACTGAGCGTAGACCAATTAGTGAATGGATTAAAACCCAATATCTAAAATTGTATGCGACGCCTACGAGAAATTTGGATAAACCATGGGTACTTACCTCCGTTTGTAATGCTTGTAAACTCAGTTTATCTAAGTGGGATGATAAAAGCACCAAAAAGGATGTTATCATACAATCAACCATTTGGCGTGAGCCCAAAAATCACGATACAGATTGTTAGTTTTGCTTATGTAATGCAAAAGGATTCAATAAAAAGAATAAGAAGAATCTCATTTACCCTAACGTGCAAAGGTGCAAAGTGTAACACCAGCCAAAATAGGGACAATAGATAGGTCTAAACATACAGTTTCTCAGTCAAGTGTACTCGAATCAATGGATACTGATGAGATTGATGAAAATGCAAGTGTTGATTCTGAAAATAATTCTAGTCACGAAGAACGAAAAAATCCTTCATTTTTTTACCAAGATTGGTTAGACGATTTTATTCGTGATCTTAACATCCAAAAGATAAAGCAGAACTTTGCTCTTCAAGGCTCAAAGAGAGGAATCTACTGTTGCCTGAAACGAAAATTTCAAGCGATTAGGTTGTTTAATGAGTATGACATTTCATTTCCTTTTCAGTCATTTCGACTATTTTTCAGAAAATGTTAGAGCATTCAGCAAAGACATTGGTGAACGTTTTCACCAGGATTTAAAAGAAAAAGAGCGACGTTATCAAGGTAGGTGGGATGAAAGAATGATGGCGGACTATTGCTGGTCTTTGAGAAGAGAAGACAACTCTACTAGTCATAAACGCAAGTCTCTCCAAACAATCATTTGAAATAAATCGTTAACGTTTTCTTAAGAAAAGGAAGTAATTCGGAGGCTAAGGGGCAATTCAGCCTTAAGCTGGACCTCTCTGTGTATAAAAGTTGGGAGATTATGGGGTATTTAGTGCAGGGCACGCGCATGGGCCTGGCTCCAGCTTGCGTGTTCTCCTCGTTCCCCGGCACGCCGACATATCCCGCGCTCGCGTTGCTATTCGCCGCCTGCGCGAGCTTGTTCAGCTTCTTCCTCCTGGCATTCCTCTTGGGCTTGAAACTTGCCGAACTCGTGCTCAATTTTATCCTTGTGAGCGACGAAGCGCTTGAAGAGCTCGATGTCGAGCGACACCTTGGCGCGCCGCTTGTTCTGGATGTGGACCTGTCAGCCCCACAACCGGGACTCCTCGAGCACGTACACCTGCACGTCTGCATGTTCTGAAAGATGATGGCGTTCATGCGCGTGATCAGCAGGCTGCGGATCTTGGCCTCGTAGTGCATGAGCAAGTCGAAGCTCTCCTTGCTGAACTCGACGCAGTTGACGCGGTTCTCGTTCTTGCGCTCGAGGCTAAGCAGCCGATCGTTCGCTGCTTCCGATAGGCTGAACTCGCGGCAGTCCCCCAGGACGTGCTGATCCTTGCACAGCAGATGCATCAGGATAACTTGTTGGCCCGGCGGGCTCCTCTCGCGATGGCTCTTCTGCTGCTGCTGCTGCTGCTGTCTCTTGCTTGCAGACTCCATGATTTGTTGATTTTCTTTTGATTACTCTGTATTATTGATACTCAAACGGGCATTGATTTTTTCTATATCAGAAATTTTACTTTACTCCTGTTCAAGCAAAAATACACATTTCAATTTACTGACTCTACAAATATTTTTATCTCATATTCCAAGTTATAGTTTTTTAAGATAACTAGCTAATTTACTGGATAAATTGTTTATGTGCAATGAATAAATAATGAAGATACGTGTTGCTCCTTCCAAAGATGACCGGACACTGACTAACACTTTCACATTTGCAAATGTAGCTTGGATTTTACAAACCTATGCCCAATTTAATGGGTTTATTCCTAGCTGCATCCGGGCGTGGCACGGTCATTTTTTACTAAACAGGGCTCATTTTTTCGTTTTTTTATGAAGATTCGAAATTGAAAAAAAATTGAAAGATTCATCAACTAGTTTTCTTTTTTATAACAATTTTTCGATTGTTGAATTTTTGAGTTTTAGTTTTTCGAGTCTTTTGGTATGTAGAACTATTATGATCAATTTAGTATAAATGTATTAAACAGAGCATAAGATTACTTATCTTATACAACTGCAAATTTTAGATAGGTTCTTTCTCTTCTTTTGTTATACACTAAAAAGTCATATTTAGTTTAAACGGTTATATCTCGGAAATCTATGATAGCAAATCGTTCATAAAATGTTAGATGACTAGCAATACAGTGAATCTACGTACTAACATCTGATTAAAGTTAATTTAAATATTTGAAAAATTTTAATAAATCACGTATAGAGAAAAAATTGCTGTGATAAGGATTATTACCTATTGTTCTGTAATTTTAGTAAAAAGTTATCTTTTGTAAAACCTGCAATGATATATAGCACACCCTTTTTGAGGTATTATTGAGAAAGAGATATAGTAATTTAAAATTAATTTATTAGAACAAAAAATTTTATATTGGAACAATTAATTTAGTTTGAGGAAGCTAAGTGCCAAAGAATTGACAGCGATCTTTTGAATGAAACATTTTTTACTGTATTATTTTTTATTATACTAAATTACTTAGATGATTATTAAAACATGTTATATGCATGGTCTCAAAATCTTTTGAACGTTATATTTTTTTCAACGTCGTATATTTATCAAATATTGTGCACATAGATTTCTTTTTACGAAGCTTCTTTTGACGCATTTCTTCTGTATATTGCTAGATTTAGGAGGTTTTGCCAGGCATATTTGTTACAACGATGCTATTGTTAGAATGCAAAATAATTTTTTTTTGCTCGGGATTACATTAATATAGAAATTAATCTTTTTGTCTCCACCATATGAAGCTTCAACAATGTTTTACTTCATATCTCAAGTAGGTATATTGTATAATAACGTTTAACGTTTAATAGTTGTTGTCTTTACTGCCATGTGAACACTCTTTTCAGGCTCAACAAATATACTTGCGATTTCTCATATACACCTGGCATTTCTTTGGGATCTTCGTCAATATTTAGAGAAGACCAACGTACACCCTTGGTCGAAAATCAATTTTCCCATAATTTAAAATTTCTTCTCTTCTAACAGACTTTTTGTCCTTATATTCATTCAGTAAGGTATTTGAGGCTGAAACACATACAGTCAACCTTACTTGAAAAATGTTAGAAAATATCGATAGGTAGCTTGTGGATAATAGATTCATTTTTATCTTCCATATTTAAAGATTGAAGTATATATATATATATATAGAAGCTGATACTATACATATTTTGTAATGTAACATAAAGAAATTTATTTAAAAAATTACATAAAATTACATTATTAAATGTTATAAAAATACATAATATTTAAAAGATATACAATATAATACCTATCAGAATATATATCAATACATATTATTATGAAAAATTAACATAATGTATAATGTATACTTATACGTATTTTAGTAGCTTAGTAACATAGTTACCTAAATTTTTGTATCGCTCAAAGTTAAACGTTGTATCTGTAGACATATCTGTCTGTTTTTAATTACTTACTATAGCTCTACGTCAATTTTTTTCGAATAGATATGTGCTTGCTTCGCAAAGAATCGCATTACATAAAAACTATCGATACAGATGTTATAGCGATGAATGGTTTTAAATTCAAACATTAATTTATAGTCAAGGTTACATTATAATACTTATATTAAATAAGAATCATACAACAGGAAAACCTAACGATACAAATAAAATTACAGTATAGTGATTTTTATTATATAAATCTTTTATATTGTAATTCTACTATTCATAATAACAGTTCTTTTTTTAGATTGTCATAAAATCAGCATGTTATTTCAAAATTTTTATCTTATACTGCTATTAACTTTTCCAAAATTTACTCCTGCATTCATACGAATTTTTATTACAACTGGTACTTAATTTGTATACAAAATAGGATATAAGTATGAGTGTAAGAAAAAGTCCAGATTGGTCAGACGTCGTTTTATTGTCAGTATAATTATTTTCTTTAATTAAGAATCGGAGAATCATTAATATGAAATTATTTTCGAACAACAAATACTATGTAGAACATTGGAAAACAGGTTTGCTATTTCGAAGTTGGTTTACTATTTAAAAAGCATATATCTGTTTAATTTTTATTCCTTTTATGACGCTGTACAAATTCTTCTCGTGGTGCATGGCAAATACTACGTCATACTGCTGCAGTTTATATATTCAGGTAACTTTTTTCTAACATTTGTTATTATTTCTTGAATTTCTTTTAGCTTCAAATATTGTAAAATATAAGTATTTTATTTTTTCTATCTACAAAAATGAATCTTTTCAGCTAGAGTAATTTTCTGTGAGCTTAAATATTATATCAAATACATTTCACACTTCAATAACAGATTGAGATTGCAAGAAAAAAGATTTCTATAGCTATAATAATTACATTACTTTGATTTTGATTAAATTGTAATGCTACTCAAATATTAGCTTAATAGGTTCGTACCGGCATGACTCAAAAATGACTCATGAAAGATCGCAAATTTCTTTGCATTTTGTCTTCCTATTAAATCGTAAAAATTAATGCAACTTTTTATGCAATCAGTTATTGTTTAAGTTCTTAGATAGAGTCAGAGATATCGAGTTTTCATCGAATGTTAGAAATTTTAATTAATTTTGTAGATAATTTAAAAAAATCGGCTTCATTATACATTAGCCGGGACGAACCTGTTAAATAACATATCTTTTTAATTTAAAACTTATATCTATTTGGCAGTATTTAAATAATTAATTATGAAGTCTCGGAATCTTACAATAACTTTACAATAACTCTAATTCATACATTACTGTTTGATATTTTAAAATCTTTTTGACTGTTATTGAACTTGAAAAATAATCAATAACCAGCAAATTGTTGCTTTTTTTCTTTGTTCTTTCCATTGGGATTTTGAGGAGGTTGAGAAAAATGTTCCGCGAACTCACTGATGGTATTCTGAAAAATAAAAAAAAATAAAAATCACATTCAACATATTTAATTAGAAAATATTGTATATTATATATTATATATTGTTGTATGTGGGCTTATTATAATATATGTGTGACATTCAATTAATACTAAAACAGCGCAACTTTATTGGCACTTAGCTTCCTCAAACTAAATAAACTGTTCCAGTATTAAATTTTTTGTTTTAATAAATTATTTTACAATACTACAGGGGCAAATCCGCCGTACTTTTGATTTTTATGTTACTCTTATTTTCTTTTGTCTTATTCTTTGGGATGGGGTTTTTCAAAGTATACACTTCTTGACATGTCCCATGCATTCCAAAATCATACTGTTCATATAAGGAAGTTTAAATAATGAAATTTCTCTCAAAAATGTTTTTTTCATTCTGATCTTGATATACTTTTCTACAAAACTTTAAATAATCTCAGACTCATTTATACTTAAATAACAGTTATAGGAAGTGAAAAATCTTCGGTTTACATATGTGCCTCGTAAAATAAAAAAGTGCCGAATGAGTTTAATAACGTAGATGTGTTTTCTAAAATAATTAAATTTTGATAGTCCTTTCTCTGTAACTTGTTCGATGATCCACTTTAGTAATCTGTGCAGAAATATATTTAGTGCAATAAGTATATTAAACCTTAATAGATATGTCTACCACATATACAAAGAATGTTATATAGGATTACAAATATTTATATTTAAGATTCCTCAAATTTATATAATTTATATTTACAGAATTATTAATTATGAAATAACCTAATACTGTAATAAAAAACATAATTTAATTTTTTCTAACTTGCATAGATTTTGAAATTTATTTGAATATACCTAACTTAAAAATATAATCTATTATTATTAAAAATATTCAAAATGTGTCAAATATCATTGTTATTTATTAATTTTATGAATATTTGAATTGTAAAATCTAATTTTGTAAGAAACTTTAAGCACCCTACTTTTTCGTAATTTTGTTATATGTACAGCCCTGGCCTTTCAATCTGATTAGCTGACACAGCAGTAACAGTGCCCAGGTGCGTCGGTTCCGACTTGTAACAGTGCGCGAGGTCTGACTTTATCTCATTCTCTTATGGCTGTCTGATTAAATCATTCTAACGTTAAAGAATAAACTGATTTTGCTACTCATGATTTGAGCATTTGAACAGAAAAGAAAGAGTAGTTCTGATGACTCAATTGTTTCATTGTTAATTGGAGAATCACGAGGAACAAATGTTTGCACTCGCATTTTTCTCCTAATTTTTCATCGATGAACTATAAATAGTGCCTAATCTTTGTATTATATGTACCAGATTTGTAGTTCATCGGAGGAAAATTAGGATTCGGAAAGTACATGCGCCGCGTTATTAATAATTACTATATCTGCCATTGTTAAACAAATATGAAATAATAGATTATCATTCATAGAAATTCTATCGTATCTATAATTATGCAATCATTTTAGAGTGCTATATGAGAAAAAAATCCCGAAATACATTTATAACTAGTTTAAAAACTTCTTCAAAGACCTTAAATTCAAAGACTCTTTGTTATTTTAAGGTGTCTTGGCAGCAACTAAGATTTACACCTTGATGTAATTTTCTGAAAAAAGAGCGTTAAAATAGTGTAAAAAAAAGTATATGAAAGTTTAAAAAAATGTAGAATAGTGCATAAAAGTGTCTGAATTTGGATCATTATTTTATATCTTTTTGCACTTTCTTACACGTTTTAATTTTAGTTACTCTTTCATAGTTTTTAGTAATTTTTTATACTCTTTCACACTTTTTTATACTTATTAACAATTTTTTACAGAAATAATTTTCACCATATCAGTATACAAAAGGCGAAAATTTGATATCTTGTAGAATTTATAGTGATTTTTATTCATATTATATTGGTTACTGTATTATACGACTTCGCCGGCTTTCCTGTCGTGCAATTGCATACTCGCGCAACATTCGATGACTAAGAAAACGGGCGTAAAATCCAATATTTTTACACACACTGTATCAAAAAATTCGTCTATGACTCGTGCATGCCGATTCGCTACTCGTGTGTAAAAACTCATTTTACGAACTTGTTGCATAATATACTATTTTGCATATTAGGGGTTTTATGTATTCTTCACAAACGTTATTTAGCTTTAATAAAACAAAATAAAAGAAGAATTTAAACAAGAACTTTTATTAGCAAATTAATAAAAGAAAAAACTATTAACAAAGTCGAGAAAACATTAAACAAATATTTGTAATAGATAAAAAAATCACTTCAAATGTTTTTAGTATTTAAGTTTTGTCAATAATCCTTTCTTACACCATATATCTAAATTTGGCGCCTCAGACGCACCCACGCGTATGCCCGCGTAGGGCCAAACACTGCGCCTATTCGAGGGTTAAATATATAGTTCTTATGCTACAAACACGTGCAGTATTATGCCCAGAAGAAGATGTGTCACTTTTCACTGAAATAATGCATATTTGTAATAGAACAGCTAATGTTTCAAGATATGATGATATTTTGTGATAAAAGTCGTTTTCAAAGTTTCGGGAGATTTCGCGACCCACATTGCTGACTCTTTTATTATTAGTATCATTGTTTATGATATACCTTTCATTTTCATAATATTTTTGATATCGTGATATAGAACTGACTGCAACAGAACTGACATTTTACTTTGAAACTGCTGTAATAATTCTTAGACATAACATGCAAACTTTTTCGTAAACATATAGTAACACTAGATTGTATTTGATAGCATTACAAAACTGACCTGTACCCAATACTGATATGATGTTAGAACTGACGTAAGATCTTGCGTAAGAAATTACGTAAGATCATTTATAAGAACTTACGTTAGTACTTACGTAATAGAGTGGACATGGTCTTACGTAATATTTTATGTAAATTCTAACATACAACATTACGTAACATTTTATAAAAATTAAAAATATTGATTTAATTTTTGTTTTAATTTTCGTCGTAATTTCTTTCGTATGAACTTTCATAAGTTCTTAAGCAAATTCTTAATCAAGTTCTTTTGACAGTTCTAACGTCTTTACGCAAATTCTTACCTGAAACATTTATAACAATTAAATAGTATATTGTGCACCATGGGAGAAATGTAGGCTTTTTTCGTCCGCCTGTGAGGTTTGTAATACGAGTCGAAAGCGAGTGCGTATTGCGAGCTAAAGGCGAGTATTGCAAATAGACAAGGGCGATAAAGGCCTCTCCCACGTGGTGCACACACTATTTTTTGTCAAACATGTATTGATAACGTGTCTTTTTATGCCTATGAAGCAAAACTAAATTTGGCCGTTTTTCGACATGGTGCAAACCCACGCTTGTTAGACTGTAAAATCAGCCTACTAGAGTACTTAGGAACACCTAAACATGTGGTATCATCCGGATGGTACCCCATGTTTAGGGGAGGCCTAAACGCTTTTAGGGCTGATTTTCGAAATAATATATTGTGTACCTAGGGCGCAAAGTTGGCTTTTCTAGACCGAGTGTGAAGATTGCAGTACGAGCCGATGACTAGTACTGTAACTTTTTGTAACGCACGTATTGATTTTTGCATTTTTCTGGCATATTAAGCGGGGCTAAATATATATATAATAGCAATCTTCCGAAAAATTTTAGCGGGCGAAAAAGTTACTTTTGCGCCCGCTTATGCGTACTAGCGACCGCCGGTCTGAAAAATGGTGCTTTAGTCCCGCTTAATACTCGTAGGTACAGAAAAACGCGATAATCGTATTTGTGTTACAAAAATTTATTTTACCACCCGTTATATCGGGCGCAAAAGTATTTTTTGTAACACAAGCACGATTTTTGCGTTTTTCTATACCTATTAAAATGGTCTAAAGCAAAATTTTTTAGACCGGCGCGCGCAAAAGTATATAAGCGGGCGCAAAAGTAAAGAAGCGGGCGCAAAAGTAAATAAGCAGGCGCAAAAGTAAATAAGCGGGCGCAAAAGTAAATAAGCGGGCGCAAAAGTAATAAAATTGATCGGAAAATTGCTATTATATATATATTTAGCCCCGCTTAATATGCTAGAAAATCGCAAAAATCAATACATGCGTTACAAAAAATATGGTGTGCACCAAGGGCAAAATGGGCTTTTTTAGACCGAGTGTGGAGATTGCAGTACGAGTCGAAGGCGAGCTAGCACGAGCCGAAGATGAGTGCGTTTGCGAGCCGAAGACGAGTACTGCAACCACACGAGGTCAATATACTTTTCCGCCCACCAGTCGGAAAACGGCCACTTTAGTCCCGCTATATGGGTATGAAAAAACTCGTTTTCGTGCAAGTGTGACAAAACATTATAAAAAGCAACTTTCCATATCCCGAAAGTTTCAAAATATGAAGTACCATCCAGATGGTACGATCTGTTTAGAGCATCATTATGGATGTAGCAATTAATTATGTAGCAAGCGGGAGGTAATGTTGATTACGTCCCACTCCTGAAATTTTTAGTGGACGACTCGTAATACCTATTTACCCATTCCATTTCCATGCATGATAGGCCCTATTTATATATACTTATTAAAAAAATATTATGTGTAACACGGGTGAAAAGGGCTTTTTCAGATTCGGATGATGATTTGAGCAGTCGTGTTTAATCATCATCGAAATTGTATTACGCAAGATCTTGCTTCAGTGCTTTCGCAAGATCTTACGAGACCATGTACAACTTTATTACACAAGTTCTTGCGTAAAATCTTACGTAAGTTCTTATGTCAGAACTTACGTAATTTCTGACGCAAGATCTTACATCAGTTCTTAGATCATATTTTCAGTAGGGTATTATTGTTCACTTAAATCCGAAGTTAGAAAATGGTTTGCAATCGCACAATTTAAAATTCCCGGAGCTTCTCTCAAATGCATTTGATAAGATGTAACGTACATTAAAAGAAAGAAAACTTTACATTAAATCTGATTTCTTTACACTAATGACGTACGACTTTGGATATGGTCAAAGATGCAGTTTTAACATTTAAGACAAAAAAAATTATTTATGCTAAATGATCCGATGACTTAACTGTTAAGAAATCGTGGTTTAATTGTTAAAATTTTGTTGATTAACTATAAATACCGCAGTGAGAAAAATTCTAAATGTACTGATTCATAATTTATTGTAAAGAATCCTTTCTCTCAGTGTATAATTTGAGAGCCCGCCAAATGGTTGCGCTGTAGAGCAAATTAAAGTTATAACAATTCCAGTCATGTGACACATAGGAAAGTTTAGATAGATACTGGTAATATTTTACAAATTCAGCATAATCTGTAGCTATACATATTAGATTCTGATTTTCTTTCTAATTATACAGACATTTAAATGAATATTATATAAGTTTATTTTGTCTTTCGTCTTATATTCAATAGCTACGTGATTGAGCACTTACTAGAAGTCAAACTTCCTCGTCTGGTTCATTGTTAATTATTTATTCTTCGTAAAGTTCGACGCTATTGATCGACTTTTACAAGACTTTTCACACATATGTGAACAATGCCGGCGCTATTGGCTCAAGTTTTCTTATTAGCTTAAAGACGATTATATTTATTTTAATTGTAATGATGTATTATATATAAGAAAGTGGTTGACTTGATCGGGCATATTTATAGTATAGAAGAGTCTAATACATCTAGTACAATCTACGAGATTTGAAGTGAAAATGTTGAAAGGTCTGATTCTGTTGTGCCTCGTTGCCCTCTGGCAAGTCGCCGATGTAAAAGGTATTTATTTGAAACTCATAAAGAGGAATGTGTTAAAACTGTGTATTTGTGTCCCAGAGAACGTAAAGTCTTCATCATTTATTAGTATATTTTATTTCGAGCACTTTAATTTTACAGTTTTTCTTCTGTACATCTAGATAAAATTAAAGAAATACTCAAAGATTAAATAATATAGCGAAAATTTATACAATTTTAATAATTTTTAGTACTTCAATTGCAATTTATATAGACTTTCATACTTTAAAAAAAAGTAGTTTAAAAGGTTATTCAACCAATCCAAATATTTTTCCATAAACTGTATGAGATATAGTTTACGAAACGTAATATAACCAGATAAATATAATGCGAAACTACGATAAAATTACGTTCTTTATTTGGGGAAAAATCATTTGTCGTAAATAGAAAGTACTTTTGAAAAAATCCCGTTCAGTTTTTAATATTCGTACTTTTATAAGTAAATTATATGTTAGTAGCTTTTTCCCGGCTAAAATATTTCCACTGACAAAAAAACTTATTGAAGTAAATTCAAATGAAAATATTTCAATACTCCCTTGCAAATCATTAACTTGGAAATAATAAACATTTCTTAGTTTAGACATTTATTTATTTTATTCAAATAAAATGTTTTATTCAAATAAATTGTTTGGAGTATTGAAATTAACATTTATTTGAATGTATGAAATCATTCCAGTGTTATAATAAAATTTTAGTATTGTTTCTTATCTTATTAAGCACAAACACAAAATCATTACATCTTTAAAATGTTTGTAATATTGCTTTTTAGGAGAAGAATCCTTCGACCCAAGAGGAAACTCGAGGATCAACAATGCGCTGAAGGAATACTCTCGATACCATTGCTATTACAAGTGCCACCGTGAGTTATAATGTTACATTCATTATTGGTCGACAGCGTTGTCAATAAAATTGAAATATTTTTTTTATATAACCTACTTTTCTACTTTTATAGAGAACCCGAACGACTGTTCGAATGAAAACAGGCGCGATCTGGCCACTTGTGAAAGTGAGTAACAGGCATAATTAAATATTCTTCTTTTTAAATAACAGAAATACACAAGTATACCATTATGAAAATATCCTTATGGATCCTATACGGAAATCTGTTCAAAAACGACACATAGATTTCTTCATGGGAATTCTCACGAAAATTCAAGTGGATTGTATATATATATATATATTATTGAGACCTCCCATTTTGCCATCTAAATTTTTTCGAGCGTAACTGTTCATCCCAATATTCTCAATGACGCTCCTACCACTCAAATTAAAGGTTTTACTGTCAGCTGATGACATGATAGGCATAAATCCATTTTGTTTGCGTAAAATGGCAAACGATCAAACATAACCTAAAAACACAAAATTTCAGGTTTACATTCATCTCTCTAGAGGTGACCCATTGAGCTGCCAAAGAAGTATTTTTTTCTGAAAGTTTGTAACAAAATGAAGAAATTCTTTTTTTGTACGTATGAATTGATAAAAATGAGAGCTTTTTTTAAAATAGCCGTTTTTGGCCATGTTTAAAAATTCAGAACACTCTACTGGGTCACACAATGCATTTTAGGGGCTGAAAATGTTTTTGAGAGCTTCTTTTCATAGGTCTTGGAATTACTTATATATATATATATATATATATATATATATATATATATATATATATATATATATATATATATATATATATATATATATATATATATATATATATATATATATACAAGAATCTTTTTATACAAATTATTTTTGAAAATGTCTCTTAATGTCAAGGAACTAAAAGACATTTGCTATTTAATTTAAAGAAAAAATCTCGTATTTTAATATAGATTTTCATGATAATTTTATATATATATATATATATATATATATATATATATATATATATATATATATATATATATATATATATATATATATAGAATCTTTTTATACAAATTATTTTTGAAAATGTCTCTTAATGTCAAGGAACTAAAAGACATTTGCTATTTAATTTAAATATATATATAAAATTATCATGAAAATCTATATTAAAATACGAGATTTTTTCTTTAAATTAAATAGCAAATGTCTTTTAGTTCCTTGACATTAAGAGACATTTTCAAAAATAATTTGTATAAAAAGATTCTATATATATATATATATAAAATTATCATGAAAATCTATATTAAAATACGAGATTTTTTCTTTAAATTAAATAGCAAATGTCTTTTAGTTCCTTGACATTAAGAGACATTTTCAAAAATAATTTGTATAAAAAGATTCTTGTCCTCTTGGAAATTTATATGGTTTTCCATATTGATTTTTCTGAGAATTTAATATGGCAGTTTTAGACGAATTCTATACGGATTTCTATATAGAATCTGTATGGATTATCACTGGGTCTTGCATATGAGAATCCATATAAAAATGGATATTTATGATGATCTTAAACCCACCTTACACCGACTATTACGAGGATTCACTTGTGTAATTTAATTTTCAATTTTGAGTAAATACCTATCTCTATCACTAACAACAAAGTTCCACGGAGATATTCTTTCAAAATAAAAATTTAAATAAAATAAAATGGTTTCCCGTATTTACCTGTAATAGGGGAGTTTAATATCATTGCAAATATTCTTATTATTTGACAAGTAAATAAAGTAACTAAAAATAATTCTTTATAGTTCCTGCTAATTATAAGTAATTAATTATTATAATCGGTATATTCAATTTTTTCTTTCAGACCAATTGTACTGGGTTTACTTTACAAATTACGAAGTCTGTCGTACCAGATGCGACATTGGTAAGTCCGACTAAACATAGCTATATAATTAATTTCACTCATCTAATTACCTTCATGCAATTTACGTATATTTGTTAATTCATCTATACTTAATTTTTTTCGCAGAATGCGACAATAGTTGTCTAACCTATACTAACTGCGAAGAAGCCTGTCTGAGTAAGAATAATTTTCTATCATATTCAGAAACGTTTGAAGCCTTAACATGGCATAATTCGACTTTTTCTGATTCCGAATTCAAATTCGTTTTGTTGTAGGAGTCGCCGACGACAAGGTCAGAAAGAGCAGCAAGACTCCGGACCAGCTAATCCGTACCTACTCCGATCTGCGCAGAAACGGAAGGACTGACTCTTACATCGAATAATCAGCCAGTCGATTACAAATTCACAAGCTCTCAATTTATTTTTTGTTTAAAATGTTAAACAACATTATATTATTTAATTGTATTTAACATGTTTCTACTACCAAATATACTAACTTTAAGTGTTAATTGTTTAATTTTTATTTATTAAAATACTATATCTGTCATTTGATTTAAGGCATATCGTTCAAATAATTTATAAGCCATAGAATTATTCTATTAACGAATTATCTTTCTCGTTTTTAATTGAAATTTATTTTGCTAGGTGAAATGAATCAACTATAAAATAATTATATACAAAAAATAGTTCAATAAACAAATAAAATTCCATAATACAAGGTGTTTATTCAATATTTTACATTTTACTTCGCACAATTTTTCATTTGTCTTATGTTTTGAAAAATACAAAAGTTTATCATAAATCATAAAGATAAGTGATTAATTCTTTTCTATTCGACATCTTTGTATGGTTAATTGGTATTTTTCCCTTTTAGCGTAATGTTTCCCGCTATTGGCCGAGTTTTATAATGAGTTCTATTCACATATATTTGAATAATAGTGTTGCAACAAAATCACCAGGCAACGCTATTGGCTCACGTTTGTTTATTTACATACATGATTAGATTTACTTTAATTGCAGTAGCTTCTAGTTAAGCATGACTACTGATAAATAATCTAGTTTGAAGTCTTATCAACGAGATTCGAAAAAATAAATAATGAAAAAGGGTCTCATTATGCTATGCCTCGTTGCTCTCTGGTAAATCGCTGATGTAAAAGGTATTTATTTGAAACTTATAGAGTTACTCCTTGAGTATTTCAATAACATTTCACTTGAGGTGGCTCCCTGGTGTTTTCTCATGTATTATCAAAGTCCTGAATTTGGACATAAATTGATCCTAGCGCATACAAAATTGAAAAAAATTATTGAAACTTTAAGAATACATATATTCTTTAAGATATTTTCAACAAAAATTCGCTCGTTTTTTTTATTAATTGATACTTTGAAGTTTATTTATAATACAATTTTTAATAAAATAACGGAATTTATGTAGAAATTTAAAAAAAAAATAAAATATACACATTTTTCTGAGCTATATAATAAATAATCAAATCAAATTAAAATGAATATTTGTTATTACTAGCTATAAAAATATGATAGAATTTTCTTAGAAGTGCATGACAATGTGGTGTGCACGAGGGTTTATTTTTAATATAGCCTATTTTTACTAAAAAAATAACACATTTGTAACGAGATAATTGACAAGAAATAATAATTATCTCTCGTGTCCCGATCCTTTACACAAACTTATTTATAAAGAAATTCTCAATAAATCATTGAGATGATTCCGCCAAACTGCTTTACTCGGGTTGGGTAAAGATAATTAACCGAAATAAACTGTGAATATTGTTATTATCTTCATCAAATTTTAAAATTAACAAATTCTACTCTAATAATAAATAAATTGAGCTTTGAAGAATAGTTAATAATTATTATATTATTTGGAATAAATGATAAAACACATCAAATTAAAAGTTTTACTTGTCCACACGAGCATATATTATTATAAAGAATTTTAACAATAAACTTGAATTATTTATTTAAATAAATATATATAATTATTTATTCTATATACAGGGTGGGCCATTTTACTCTCCGCACCTAAATTTCTCAGTTTCTAAGCGTGGTGTCGAAAAAAAGTTGAGACAAAAGTTGACAAGGGCAAAGGGGATCAAACATTGGTGACCTTGAACTTAACCTTGAACTTGATCTTCAAGGTTATTTCAAGGTCAACTTGATATTTTAAATGGAAACCCCTAATTTTTATCCCGGAATTGAAAAGAGCGGAAAATTTTACATCGAAAATGTCTTTGAGAAAATTTTGTTTTGTGACATTAGAGAGGTAAAAAATCAAGGTCAAACGTCTGAAAAACGATAATATGCTTTTTCTCTGAATTATCACGGCTTTCTGGTAGAAGCAAATAACCTCTCTACCTCAAACATTAATCACAACAACCGTTTTTCAGACGTTTGACCTTGATTTTTGACCTCTCTAAGGTCACAAAATAAAATTTTCTCAAAGACATTTTCGATGTAAAATTTTCCGCTCTTTTCCATTCCGGGATAAAAATTCGGGGTTTCCATTTAAAAAAATCAAGTTGACCTTGAAATAACCTTGAAGATCAAGTTCATGGTTAAGTTCAAGGTCACCAATGTTTGACCCCCTTTGCCCTTGTCAACTTTTGTCTCAACTTTTTTTCGATACCACGCTTAGGATCGAAGAAATTTAGGTGCGAAGATTAAAATGGCCCACCCTGTATATATATATGTGTATATATATATATATATATATCGTTTCCTTGAATTTAATAATTTCTTCTATTTTTATTTCAACTCTTTAACTATTATTGCTCTACAATATCTATATATATTTATTTTTACTCTATATTACAATATCTATTATTATTATTTATTTATTTCTTTCCATGTATTGATTATACGATCATTTTACATTTTCTCCGCTCTTACAGTCTTTTCATCTAATGTCGCATATAATATAACATCTTATATACTAGACTCTATCTATCTCTATCACAAACAACACAGTTTCAAAGAGATATTCTTTCAAAATTAAAATTTAAAAAAATTAAATGGTTTCCCGTATTTACCTATAACTAAAAATAATTCTTTATAATTTCTGCTAATTATAAGTAATTAATTATTTTTTTCAGACCAATTATACTGGGTTTACTTTACAAATTACGAAGTCTGCCGTACCAGATGCGCCGTTAATAAGTCCAACTAAACATACCTAAAATCAATTTCATTCATCAAATTACCTTTATTAGGCATAGTAATATTTGTTAATTCATCTATAATGCACGGCCTTTTCTTTTTGTAGATGCCGACGACAGATGTCTGTTCTACACCAACTTCGAAGAAGCCTGTCTGAGTAAGAATACCTTTCTATTATATTCAGAAATAGCTGTAACCTTAGCAAGGTGTTGTGTTACAGGAGTCGCCGACAACAATATTAGAAAGAGCAGCAAGACTCCCGACAAGCTGATCCGCGCCTACTCTGACAAACGCAGAGTCGAAAAGCGTGACTTGTACGTCGAATTTCACAACTTATTTTTAGTTCAAAAGTATTCAAATATATTGTATTATTTCATTGTATGTAATGCTTTTATACCACAAAGTACATTAACTTTAAGTCTTTTAATCGCTTAGTTTTTATTTATTGAAAGTATTGTCTCCTTTTCTATGATCCAGTCACTTATCTATGAACAGATTAAATTAATCTCTGAATGATAATTTTGGTATACATACACGTGATTATCACAAAAGTTATTTCCAATGTGTTCTATTCATTAAAATATTTTTAAGTAATTATAAAACATGGCAATCAATTTTTAAAGTGTTAAAATGTATGAAATAGATTTTTTTTCGTTTGTTTTGAATGTTTAAATATTCAGTTAATCTAAATACATCAATCAAATATCTGCTAATTCTTTAATTATGAATAATATCACTCTAAAAATATTGTTTCATGTTACATCTGTAGTTGCAAATGCCATGGAAATTACTTTACATCACTAGTCATTGTAAGATTGGAATATATTAAAAATAATATAAGTTAAAAAGAAGAAAAGAGGTTACAGGTACCCGAATAGGAAACTTGCATGAATTTTAAATTCAATTTTATTCGATAATATACTTAAAAATAATAAACTTACCAAGACATTTTTTTAATGCTCTATTTATTTATTTATTTATTTATTGATAGTAAACATTTTAGATCACTATTTGAATCGATGTCACGTGACATCATCAACACGAGCGTCGATAACCGCCAAGCCAGCGCCACGGTGGCGACTATAGGTACTAATCAGTAGGGCTGTGAAGCCTAGCTGCAGTCCGTTTAGTACCTACATTCGCTACAATGGCGCTGGCTTTACGGTATTCGATTTTCGTGTCGATGATGTCACGTGACATCCATTCAAAAAGTGATCTAAAATTTTACTGTTTTCAATGCGTTATAAATAAATAAATAAGGCATTAAAAAATAAAACATTCAACTACGTTTTACTTTTTCATCTTACTTTATCGATTCCAAGTGTCATAACACTGATATTAAGACCCATGCAAGTTCCCTATTATAACTGGGTTACTCGTTTGAATCGGGTCAAGACTGGTTACCCGGTTGAGTCGGGTTAACGGTTCGAATCGGCTTACCCGGCTAAGCCGGGTTATCCGACCGATCCGACCTGGTAATATATTCAATCTGGGTCATTTGACCGATTCAGGGTACTTGGAATAAACAGATTATGCAAAGAAACCGGATTACTAATTAAAGTGGAGATACCCTATTACGCATTATAATTGATCTAACAAGGAGTGTGCATGGTGTCAAAGCTAACTTCTGTACAAAAAAAGCCCATTTAATAAAATTACGGGCGTTGGTCATCATTTTTAAATATTATATAAGACGATCTCCAACGTTTTTTTTTTAAATACGTGACTCGGACAACGTGCAATCTCCTTGTTAGATCAATAATGCATTGTCCGGTCTAATGGGGTAGCTCCACTTTAATTAGTAACGGTTTCTTTGCATAATCTTTTTTTTCAAGTACTGCGAATCGCAGACATTTACACCCGGTTCGATCGCAAACTCCAGTTCAGCTGGATAACTGGGTAACCCGATTCGAACGGGTAACTCGACTCTGCAGAGTAGCCCGAATCGACCGGGTAATCCGACTCAACCGGTGAACCCGAACCGACCGACACCCGACTTGGACCCTACGGGTTGGGTCGACATATTGGGTAATCCGAATTTTCGGGTACCCGCACTCCCCTAGATAATACACATATAAAAATGTCTAATACTTTATCGTGTGTTCGAAAGTTTTTATATATAAGGGGAGTGCGGGTAATGTGGCGACTTTAAGGAACTTTCGTTTCCCAGTAGATATATAACGGGTTCTTTTTGGGGCATCGGAAACTATTGAGACAAGTTATTTGAACCTTTAACTCTTATACCTCCCGAGTTTTTTGCAAAAACATGTACTCTCTGAATTTTAATCAAAGAAGTTCTATGTAGTTAAAAATAGTGTTGGTAAAGTGGCCACCTATCAGTTCTTATGGTAAAGTCGTATAGGAAGTGCTTCAGAAAGTCAAGAGTAGTCTAGCAGAGACTTCCTTTATATGTTATATAACTACATAGTGCCGTATCGTACGCCTTGGTGTCGATATTTTGTAATTAGTAGGCGTAGGAATTTTGAAGAAACATATGTCGTTAACAATTTTATATACTATGATTTTTTTTCGCTCATATCACGCTGACAAAAATGGTTTCTTTACTTAATATGATCTTGTTTAACCCTTTTCGGCACACATTTTTCAGATGAACGGTCTTACATGAAAATTGGTATACAGGGGTTTTCTGGATCGCTGATTACGAATCTGTACTCAGATTTTGAATATTCAAAATGGCGGATCCAAGATAGCGGCCAAAAATTGTAATATCACTGTATTTCGCTAAAAATTCGTATAAAGGGATTTTGGGGTCGCGGATTACGAATCTGAATACAGATTTTGAAAATTCAAAATGGCGGATCCAAGATGGCGGACAAAAATTCAAAGATTATAAATTTTAGCTTTTTGTAGTATGAACCGCGCTCAGTTAACTCTAGAGACACTCACTTTTTAGTAAACCTATTCTGTTACTACGAACTGTTCCACAAGCGAAAATTTTATATTTTTTTAAATCTTTCATAAGATTAAGACCAGTAAAGTAAATGTGAAAAAATATTGTACATGATGATTTTCCCCACTAAGTTACGCGTCAAATCCTTTACAACACGTGCACCTAATTGTTTTTCAGCACTTTCAGTTTTACCCATATACATCTGAAACTCGCAGACGTATCGTGATGAGTCTGCGCGCATCCAAATTTTATAATCCGCGTTTTATGGGCTTGTTTGGCATGTATTGTTTCATACTACTACGGTCTTTGAACTTTATCATACACTCGTCAACAGATTGATTTTCACTCGTGTTCAAGCAGTTTTTATGAGTTTCCGTTAGTTTATCTAATAATGGTCTCAGTTTGTATAATTTATCGTACTTACTATCCCCTTTTTTCGGTTCCTGACTGTTGTTGGACAAGTGTAAATGGTTGAGGAGAAAGCCGAACCGACTTATCGGCATCCGTTTACTTACGTATGAACCATTCAATTTCGGATCTGATGACCAAAAATTATGGTAAGAGGGGGATTTTTTAACGCCCATCAAACTATCAATAGCAAAAAAAGTTAATAATTCGTCTTTAGTTATTGGTGTAATTTTATTTTTCTTTTGTAGTGAATAATGTTGCGTTTGCTCGACAATTAAATCTAATAGATCATTAGTAACCAAACATAAAAATATATCCAAATGTGTGGTTATATTGTCCGGAATATTTGGACCGAAAATTTCAGTGAATGAAAAATCATCTCTGGTTTTTCCACTCTTCGTCCACTTATCAATATCAAGAAACTCTCTAGAATCATTCTCATCAGAACACTCTGAGTAGGAATCACCTTCACCTTCTATACTTTTGGAATCATCTTCAACATCGGAATCACATAACTCATCAATAGATTCAGGTTCACTAGGAATATCAGTGATTTCATCCATATCTAAAAAATGTATTACAAGATTGTTTCTTTTGTACCAAGATATAAAAGAAACGTGAATATTAGTCGTAGAAACGACTGGTGGAGAATTATGCGATTATCATAAAGAATCAGCGAAAAAAGTTTCTATTTACTATTCCGTTAGCCCACTACTCAAACGTGATCTCTAACACGGAAAAGTTATTATTACATAAATATCACCCCACAAAGAGAACATTATGCCTAGTAAACTATATTCTCTAAAAGTTTATAATTTTATTATAGACACGAAAATTCAGTCACCACCTAGCGGTGGAGCGCCAACACACCTGCAGTATTTTGGGATAATTTTCAATAAATAATATTTTATCAGATGTAGATGTGTGGTCTGTTTGGCTTACTGATAGCTTTTTCAGATCACCTAAACACTAATTGATCTAGGTAAGATCAATAAATAAATAAATAAAAACGTTTTCACGACTAATATTCACTTTTCTTTTATATCTTGGAGCAAAATATTGAAGGAGATTCCTACTCAGAGTGTTCTGATGAGAATGATTCTAGAGAGTTTCTTGATATTGATAAGTGGACGAAGAGTGGAAAAACCAGAGATGATTTTTCATTCACTGAAATTTTCGGTCCAAATATTCCGGACAATGAGACCACACATTTGGATATATTTTTATGTTTGTTTCTTAATGATCTATTAGATTTAATTGTTGAGCAAACGAACCTTTATTCACTATAGAAGAAAAGTAAAGCTAAACCAATAACCAAAGACGAATTATTAACTTTTTTCTATTAATATTTTTTCATACTACAAAAAGCTAAAATTTATACGCTTCATTTGCGAAGAATGATAGATCTTCGAAACTATTGATTGATAAACTGTACACAAAACGTAAATAATTTAAAATCCAGTAATATTTCAATTTTTGGCCCCATCTTGAATCTGCCATTTTGAATTTTCAAAATCTGAGTCCAGATTCGTAATCAGCCACCCCGAAAACTCATATATAGAATTTTTAGCGAAATCCAGTAATATTTCATTTTTTGGCCCCCATCTTGGATCTGCCATTTTGAATTTTCAAAATCTGTATTCAGATTCGTAATCAGCCACCCCGAAAACTCATATATAGAATTTTTTGCGAAATCCAGTAATATTTCATTTTTTGGCCGCCATCTTAGATCCACCATTTAGAATTGTCAAAATCTGAAATCAGATTCGTAATCAGCGACCCCGAAAACCTCTGTATACGAATTTTTAGCGAAATACAGTGATATTGCAATCTTTGTCCGTCATCTTAGATCCACCATTTAGAATTGTCAAAATCTGAAATCAGATTCGTAATCAGCGACCCCGAAAACCTCTGTATATGAATTTTTAGCGAAATACAGTGATATTGCAATCTTTGTCCGTCATCTTAGATCCACCATTTAGAATTGTCAAAATCTGAAATCAGATTCGTAATCAGCGACCCCGAAAACCTCTGTATACGAATTTTTAGCGAAATACAGTGATATTGCAATCTTTGTCCGTCATCTTGGATCCGTCATTTTGAATATTGACAATCTCAGTTCAGATTTGTAATCAGCGACCCCAGTATACACATTCTTAGGCCAATTCAATTAACCGTTATCCTGCGACTGCATTTTGGTCATAAAAATGACGATTTTTATTTGTTTATTTATTTATACAACAAAATATTAAATAAATATTGACCCAAATACAATGTTAAATGCTTCCTCAATACCCATTTAAATTAGATTTAAAAACAACCGGGCGAAAATACATTATTTAGTCTTCAAGAAGCTCAAAATTTCAAGTGCATTCCGGTGGTCACTATAGTAGCCACCGTGCCACAAAGGGTTAACGTGAAAAAAATGTCGAAAACTGTTATATTAAAAGAATGTTTTTGGGCGTATATATCTATATACTTAATACATCATTACTGTAACTTTCAAAAGAAAAATATAAAAGTGTTTTAAAATGTCGTTGCTCAACAAAATACATTTTTTAAACATTTTTCTTCTGAAGATGTCATGAATCTGGCGACTTAAAAATTATCAGAATTATAGTTCTATATAAAAGGGAGCGTTCAAAAATTACGCAACCCTGTTTTTCATGATATTTGACTCCCAAATCCCCCCCCCCCCCCCTCTTCCTTCCCTCACGTCACACACTAACATATTTTGTTAAACCCCCCCCCCTCCCTTCAACGTGACGCAACACAAGGACATTTCAAAAAGTATTTCAATATTCCATAACGTATCGAAAATTGACGTCTAATAATTCAACAACATTATTTTTAATGTTCATAACATTCAAAATATATTGTTTTTTATTGTGACATTTACTGAGAATTGCAATTAAAATTAAAGAAGTGGTTCCTCGTTACAGGGAACATGCACGAATTTAGATATTTTTATTTAAAAAAATAATGAAATTCCCAAGACCGTTTATTTTCTTATACGATAACTTTTATAATAATAATACATATTAAACTCAAACCGTCCAAAAATTTCAGATTCGTTGTACCCGATGGGCGGATGCATGGATGGATGGATTGATGGGTATTTAAATTTATATAATATTGTTATAATATTGTTGCTAGTAATACATTAAAGTTGCGCTGGAATTCAGTCGTTGTTTGAATTCCTGTCACGTAACTTTTTCAGGGCGACGTAGATGTATCGTCATTCAACGCCTCTATATCGGTGATTCTGATTCTTTGATATACATATAGTAATTTTTATAACTTCTAATGGAGGCGCTGAACGGCGATATATCCACGTCATCATGAAAGAGACACGTGCCAGGGAATTAAACTAACACCGAATTTCAGTCAAACTTTAATATATTACTTTTGTAAAAGTAATCGCATAAGTACATCTTTCTTATCCAGCCATTAAGCAGAATCTATAGGACTTTCTACGAGGCAGTTGACGTACAGTACTTCATTGCAATTCTTCTTCAAAATAGTCTTTGCCTTAACCCTTTACTACCGAGGTGGCGTCTGTGAAACCTCACTCAAAATTCAGTCATTTATAACTTTATCAATATTATATTTCCAGCCCTTGTTGTAAATTCATTAGATGTAATTATAGATATTATGAAAAGTTTGGAGCCATTTAATTAATTAGTTTATAAAGTTATAAACAATTTAAATATAAAAATTCGAAAAAATAAAAATGGAAATCTTAAAAAATTATACTTATTTTTACCAAAAACTGTTTGTTTTGAAAGTTTTACACGTTGAATGAATATTAGAAAAGTATTTATTAGATATAGTAAAAGCGTTTTTGATTTTATTGATGTTTTTAAGATACATACCTTTTTGACGCGCTAAAAAATGAAGGCCCATAACCTCATTAAACAAATAATTTTATATCATATATAAAATTGCTTTTATAACCGAATGTTATTTTTACCTTTTAATTATCGGTGTCTCTTACTAATACAATTTTTATATCAACTAAATATTACGTATACGAGTATAAATTGATATTAGCGAAATTTCGTCCGCACAGACGACACGTCGCAGCTTACATTAAAATTCACCTTGGTAGTAAAGGGTTAATTTTGCTTCCTCAAAGAAAAAGCTTTGTGATACTAAAGAAAAGGTTTTGCTAAAAACTTTTTAGAAACATATTGTGAGACGTAAGGATTCAAAATACACTATTTAAAAAAATATTTGTACGTATTGATGTGATATATATATATATATATATATATATATATTTAGTAATTTTTATATATATAGTAATTTATATATATGTAAATGGATGTGGATTAACATTACTCTAAATATACATGGTGAAAATTAATGTTTTAGGACTCATTATTTTCTTTTTTAAGGAAAGCGGATCAAAAATATTTCTTTTTGTTTTTCGATGCTTTATTGGATTTAGCGGGTCTTCGATTTTTGAGTTTTAGTTTTTTGGATTTTTTGATACCTTAGAAATAATATCATCGATTTAGTGATAATGCATTTGAAAAACCACAAAATTACCTATCATCTCAGACCCGAAATTTTGAATAAGCTATTTCCCTTGTTTTGTTATACACGAAATCGTCATCTTTTTTAAACAGTTATATCTGTGAAATATAGGAATGAAAATTTTTGAAAAAAATTGAGTTAATTAGAAATATAGAGAAAAATATTCTGATAAATTTAGTGGGTGAAACTTGTATCAGGATGACACCCGCCTTGGGATGGTCGGTGTATTTGTCATTTTGAATTGGATGACTATCATATCCGTAGGTTATACACCGAATCCGATCATTTTACACGTCTCGTTCGCTTTGTTGAGTGTAAAACATCACCTAAGCGATCAGACGAAGTTGGATTAGTTATGGGGTTCTCTGGCAGTCACCTGTCCAAGTAGTATAGCCGTGCGTAATGCTGCTTAACTTCGGCTAATCGCTTGAGGCGTGGCCCCTGCACCCGTCACAGCGTCGATCGAAGCGTCCACACACATCCATATATATGTATATAATTCCAAAGAAATTACAATAGAAATTTAAAAACCGCTGTCAGTTCATTGGCACTTAGCTTCCACAAACTTTATAAATTATACCAATATGAAATTATTTATTCTATTTAATACTGTGGTGAAAAAAAAATAACAAATCTATTGCTTTCTAATATGTCGCGATATATGTATATATTTAAATTTTGTAATTTGTTAATTAAAATTTTATCTCAATTAAATATTATTCTTTACAAATTGAATTGGAAAAGAAAACATAAAAAATAGATCAAATAACTATAAAATGTTCTGCAGTCTTCTCTTATTTTTAAACAATTAAATAATTTTTTTACAAGTTACCTATTGGAGTAAACGCATATTTTTGTGATAAAAACTTGGGTTCCCAAAAAATGTTCTTTACGCACACCTATTAGACAAAATCTATTTTAAATAATTTAAGAAAATTTTCAACTATCAATAAATGAAAGTTAATATTCTTGACTATGCTGAAACTCAATTTATTATCTGAAATAAATAAAACATTGTTTGAACCTATACAAAAGTAGAGCATATATTATGAAAAAATAATTGTGTAAAAACTAAAAATGTTTTTGCATATCAGTACCATTTTTTTCAATTGTCAATAATAAATTTTGCAACAGTATAATTGTTGATTAAATTTTATTTATGAATATAATGTATACTACTTATACAAATAATTTTTTTTCGTATTTTTGTAACTTTGTTCGATTTTATGAACAACGGATTTATCAATTAATTACAAAAATATCATAGAAATGTAAAAGCGGTATAAAGCAAATACGAATCAATAATTCTTAATTTTCTTTTTATTTCAAACTTTATCAAAAAATTAAAAGGAACTTTGAATGGCCAAAAATACCGCATAATACTCAAGAAAACAGCGATTCATTTTTTTTAAAACATGAATATCATAAAAATGAAAAATGTTGTAAATCAAAAACGAATCGATAAATCTTAAACATTCTTCTTGATTTCAAATCTTCATCAAAGAAGGTAAAAAATAAACTTTGGTTGGTCAAACATTACCACGTAATACACAAGAAATCTACGATCAAAAATTTTTTGAACAAGAAAATATTATAAAAAATGAAAAATTATTATAAAATAAAGACATATATATATGATGAATCTTGAAAATTGTTTTTGATTTGAAATCTTCATTAAAAAATAGAAGAAATAAGCGTTTATTGGTAAAAATGTACCAGCACACACTCATACACACACTCACACTCACACACACACATACACACGCACACACACGCACGCACACACATACACACACGCGCACACACACGCACGCACACACACACACACACACACACACACACACACACACACACACACCACACACGCACGCACGCACGTAGCACGCACGCTACACACATACACACACACACATGCATCAATACGGATATTTTTTAAAAATAGTAACTTATGGTATAAATGATGTTATCTCAAAATGCATTAATTTATGGAATAAATTGCCAACAGAATTGCGTAACTGCAATAGTACAATGTTGTTCAAACTTCTCACAAAAAAATTATTTTTAGATACTTATTAAGATAGTAGGGGAGAATGGAGCAAGTTGGACTGTGAGGCAACGTGGACTGAAGACTATATCTCATGCTGCAAGTAGCGCCATATGTCCAAAGCGGTTAAGAACGTCATTATATATGCTCAGAACGTTATAAAAATTGTGTTGAGGTCAAATCGAAATTTCCCCTTTTTCTGTTTACTTGAACACAAATAGAAATATTCTACGTAAGTTTAGGTGAAAACTTTCAGCGCTATCATAAAGATCAGCTAAATACCTTAAAAAATCACGTGTGTTATAATTTTTATACCAAATACTGACTACTTATTATGTACAATATTTAAAAAAAAGTCAATGTAGGGCAAATTGGAACAAGGCATAGTGGACTGCCTCACAAATAATCGGAAAAATCTGCACTTTCGTTAAATTTGTGAACTGGTGCATCTTGAGTTGCGTTCAAAATGAATTCTTAGTGCCAAATATAAAAAAAAATAGTGTACTATGTAACGGAATTTGCTTGCAATTCAACGCAGAAACCATTGGTATAGCAACACACCCCACAGCTTTGGCTAATTAGCTAAATTGGTTATTTACAAAAATCTTACAAAGCCCATGATGGAAATTTTTTCTTTTACTTCATACGATTTTTTTATTAGTTTATGAACTAACAAAGTCATCTAAAACTGAAAACTGAATGTTGACGGTGATTTAATACAAATTAAGCCACCTGGAACGTTAAGTACTCCACCTTACCCCACCCTCCCCTGAACAAAAGTGATGTATATTAAACCTGATTCAACATATCACCGCCTTTCTTTCCATTGTTATAAATTGTCGTAATATCAAAATTATTTTTGGAAATCATTTTGTATTAGGCCTGTAGACCTTTGATTAAAACGTTTAATAAATAAATAAATAAATAAATAAATAAATAAATAAATAAATAAATAGTGTACTTTGATTCCAAATGGTCCAAAATATGTTTCAAACATACTCTTTCAGAAAACTTTGTAAAAATAGAACATAGAATGTGTATATAAGAGCGAATATTGGTCGTGAATTCATTTTATTTGTAATAGTCACTGATAGCAAAATACAAAATGTATTGAGATGGCAAATAGGATAGGATGTATCGAAATAATTAAAATATCGCAAACTATTCATTTATAAGATTTATTATATCTGTCTAACTGTAATTTTGTTAAATTTGTTTAAAATCTAATCAAATAAATTCATATAAATGTGTACGTAAAAAGGCTGTAGCTTAGTTGTCCATACTCCGCAGAACGGTAAAAAACGAAATGGCACTCATACACATCTGCAAAAAAAAATTATAAAATGCCTTTATCTGTCTTTCAAGTGTATACATCAGAATTGAAATTTCGATTTTCGATCGATATACAAACGTGCTTGAAAGTCTCAAGTGAAAGATTGATGTATCCGCCGGCGGTCATCTGTACTGGGCGTCCGGCCCTCAGCATCATGAAGAGCAGGGCGCGATTGGCCACGGGCTCATATTCTGGGTGCATCAGAGTCGCGCTGTATGCCGCGTTAACGATTGCCTTGCTCTTTCACGAACATACATTATGTCAATGAGATGGTTATATTGGCAGTTGATAGATACCTCACCGGTGGGGCTAAACGAATACTCATGATTTCAGTTCAGTTTCCTTCTGAATTGTTCATACTTATCGTTTTTGACGATTAATTCTTTTTTAAGTATTGTGTAGAGAATGAAATGGTGGCCCTATAGCCCAAATGTCATTTTTAAAATCAGTGTGCATTATAACTCTTACAGTTAAGTAATTTTAATAGCACATCCTTTGTACAATAGCAATTTTTATATGAAAATTTAAAGCAAAAATACAAACTTATGTTAAAACAAACGCAATTTTTCGATAAGTAAATATATAGTCTTTGGCATGTAGATAACAAGGAATTTCGATTATTTTATCAAGGAGTAACCATTTACCTAGAAACATGCACACCATTTTATTACTTGAAAAAAATGCTTCTGCAATTGAAATAGAACGCTGACATTTTGCACATTTTTTAAAACGTGTATAATATAGTCATCAAAAGAGATTTTCCATTAAACTATTTATTCATGCCCTAACAAATATTAAAGATAGGTACAATTTGTAAATATTTACTGACGCGTTATCAAATAGTATAAGTATAAGCCCCGATATAACTTGCACCCAGCTTAAAAAGATTTTTAAATAGACTTTTAATTTATATGAAAGTATCATTTATCTCGTATATTTAAACGTATATTTTCATCTTGTATCTTTTTGCAAAATATACGTTTTTCCCATGATAGCCTCACATGATCTTTTTAAAACTAATACAAAGATTTGTATAGTCGCACACCTCGATTAGCAGATGCTCAGGAAACCATTGGCAACTGAAGAACTGTAGCAGACTCAGAAATAGTAGCGGCACGTATTTAAATGAGTTTGGATCGTGCTGCACAAGTGTCAAATAGTATTATACTTCGAGTATTTCTGTTAAACGTACAGTGGAATCCGATTATACCGCGCCCTGTTATAACGTCGCGACCCCCATGACAAGCGGCTTGCGGCAGCACTGCCACGCGGCCGACCATCACACATGCACATGCGATGGAAGGCAAGGCGGAACTTGTGTTTAGCGTGCTCCCGAGTGAGGTAGTGGGAGATCCTAATACAACGCGGATTCCCGCCTCTACAGCTCCGTGCGGCGGCATTATAACCGGGTTCCACTGTATAAACTTACAAATACAAATTTCATAATGTCCGGCAGAGTGAATTTGTACCTTGAGAAGCCTTAGTCCTATGAGAGATATGTTGTACGCTGTGCACATAACCTGGAATATGAATAGGCTGCGCGTAAAAATCTCGACGTTCTGGCAAAAACTAATGAAAGAATTTTATATATTGGGTATTTTAGAAAATGATTAATAAAATTCTCAATAATCTTACTCCAGTATTTTCTGATGAAATTGAACGCACTCGATGACATTTCGCGTTGATAGCTTATTCGTATGATTCTCTGTGAACTGAATCATTTTATTGTCCAATGATACGTCGAAATTAGACGTATTCGTTTTCACCATCGCCAGAAGTCTGTTTTGGATAGACCTTAGATAAGCGCAGGCCATCATGATGAAGAAAGGTCCGGCGGTCTCGATCGCTGCTATGATCATCGTCATGCTAAAGGTGATCACGTCCACCAGAACCGATACTATATCATACCAGGGCTGCTCTTGAACATCGACGTAGAACCTGAAAGCAATGGGTACATAGGTGAGCTTTTTAATTTGATTTTCATTCGAGCACGATATGGTGCTCAATCAGATTTTGCTTCCTCGTAGATGAAGAGTAGCTAGGATAGACTGGTACGCGGACTGGCGGGTATGGGACCAGGTGGGTATGAGAGAGATTGAATGATCATCTTCAACGAGGTGGAGATTTATAGTAGTAATATCCTCAAGAACGAGTAAGCTGCAATATTGTACAGTCTGACTTCCAAAATAGTATTAAATCTTTTCTTGAAGATGCTTATAGATCTCTTTTTGAGTCAAACATGAAACTTGTTCTCAACGATTACAATGCACTAAAGGTTTACTCATTACTAACAGGAGAGTGTATGATTTACAACGAGAAGGAATCCACCATGGAAATGAAACCTTTCAATACGGAGGTACAGTCCATCTACCAGACAACTAATTTGAAGGATTGGTATACAATCAACGTTCAGCAACCTATTGAATGTGATATGGAGGACTTTTAGGAATGAGATTCTGCTTGGTAATCGCTCTCTATTTGAAGTTTTACTGTAATGTTCAACAAACTTAATCCAATGAAAGGAAGCTCATATATTCCTCTTCCTGACGTAATAAAAATTAAACTAGCTTACATCAACGTGCCGAATACAGACAATAAATATTTCAAGTGGGCTGCATTATCTGCATTACATTATGTTCAACAACAGCAGGCATCTCGTATTTCAAATTATAAACAATTCGAGAATGAGTTGGATTTTAGTGACCTTGAGTTTCCTATGATGCCAAGGCCGATCGCTAAGTTTGAGAGTTAGAATAATATCTCAATCAAATTGGAATATTTTTAAAATCAATCATTCTATCATTGTAAAGAAGAGTACTCACACGTCATTGAAGAGAGATCACCATGTTAACCTTCTCGTTAAAAACCCTTACATAGATGAGGATGAAACAAAAAGTCCTAACGATGGTGTAGAAAATATATAATTCAAGTTTCACTACGTTTTGTTGAAGAATCTGCCCCGTCTGATAGTTTCAAATTTAGAGGCTCACGTGCAACACCTATACTTTAGATTGGTATATATTATTACGAGTTAATAATTCTCATATTTGATAATAAAAATGCGGACACATTTTGATACTCGCGGTTGGATTCGATCCCAGAACTTCACTAATCGAAAACAGGCATTTATTCACTACGCAACGGCTGCACTGGCTATTTCCTTGCGTTTTAATCTTCATATTGCCTCGAGATGCATTTCGATTGACTAGGTATACGTTATACGACATACGTGACATGTACATCTGTCTATCTTTGGTATGTTTGTGCTATATTGTTTGAAAATATCTTTTTCTCTGAATTTAGTTTCTGTTTTATAATTTTGAACTACTTTTTTTTCGTTTATAGTAATTGTTTCCCCTTTTACTGATTCAGTAAGGCAGGGACTGGAAAAATATACAGTAGGATAAGTGAATCCATTCCTGTGCCTTGCGCCAGTTACTGTGCCCCACGGTAATTTTCTTTAAAAAAACAATAAAATCATAAAGTAAATGAATAGAAAAGTAGATTATATGGAAAGCTACTATTTCGTCGAATTACATTTTTATTTTATTATTTTTGAAAGAAAGATATCGTGCGGCACAGTAACTAACGCAGGGCACAGTAACTGTCTCACTTACCCTACACCTTAATAAAGAAATGAGATGAAGAACTTTAACATACCTAGTGGCGACAAATAGATTTTCAATTTAGAGAACAATTACTTTCGATGACTATATTCGATGTATTCGAGAAAATGCTTTGAGGGTGCCATTGAACCATTTACATATTTATGCTTTAAGATTGTTGTACGAGAGTAGAGATTTATTTTGTAGCATTTCATGCAGTTCTAAAAGGTCGGATTATAGAACTGTTAACCTCAATCAGTATGTTAATAATTTTGGTACTCGACCTTCAACTAAATCAGCTTGCCAAGTTTCATCCGAAACTTGTATATCAAACTTTCATCGTGGATAATTACGTCAAGCAGGTTTATAGAGTTCCTCTACTACTCTGTCTGATGCTCCATCGTTTGATGTTAATAGACTGACATCTATTGAGGGAATGTTTTGAGATATTTGAGAAATCACCTCTTTATGTCGTCTATACGTCTCTTGTGAGTATTGGTTGTTTTGAGAATATTGTCATAGTCTGCAAATCACTTGGACGCACAGGCTTTCGATTAGGATGTTTTGTAATGAGTAATTCTAACAATCTTGTATTGTTAGGATATATTACATCCTTAACCTTAATGTTGTCATTTTCGAAATGTATCGGTGAGTTACCAATCATGAAACTATTACATTCTTTATGCACTCTGTAAACTTTTTCCAAATTCACCTTGCGATTTACCAAGAGAATATGCTTGTTATTAGAAGTTTAATCCACTTCTTCTTCTTCAGTCTCACTTCCAGTTCTTTCGAACGAGATTTCGTAAGCTTCCACTGTATTTTGTAGAGTATCATTGAAACTCTCATCGAGATTCTCATTGAGACTCTTATCGGGAATCATACTTATATCAAGACTTATTAAGATTCTCTTTTCTACGAATCTTAATGGACCGATTTATTGACGTATTCACAAGTTTCTGAAGAGGACCGACAATTGATTTAAATGTCTCTTCTATTGCTCTTTCAACATTCATTATGTCCGTTAATGATAAAAAATTTCAGAAGGTACCATGTAAGTCAACAACCCTAGTTTTTCTTATTTTTCAGACGCTCGTTTTGAGCTCTGTCCCACGTGTAGCCTGGCAGATCCCCTTTAAGAGGATGTCGGAGCTAAAATCGTGCTTTTTCTTTTAGTGATTACTTTTGAAGAATAGAATTCATGGGAAAATCAAAAGGAGAGCCGCGTAGTGCTCTGTATAATAAAACTTTTGCATGCAAGATAAAGTTGATCTGTTATGTTATTTTTCTAATTAATTTGAAATACGATAGGTTGTTTACGCATGGAAACCTAATCTCAAAATTTTAATCCTACCAAACTTTTGCAAATAACTTTTTATAACGTTATTTTACAGTAAAATTTGGAGTAGACCCATGTAGTGCTTACTATAATTAACCGACCTGTACAAGATAAAGTTAATCAGACTTTTAGTTTTTACATATGATTAGAAATACAAAATAGGTCGGATAGCAAAAGGGGCGGCGGGGCTCCGACATCCACTTAATACTATTTACAATATACAAATGATAGAATAACGAACAAATAAAACGGTTCCAGATTCTCTAAAAACTTTGTTGCCAGCCCCCGGACTATTATATACTCTCAACATCAGTTATGAATTAATCTCCGTAGTGTCATAATCGTACACAAACATTGTCGGCAAGGACGTGGTTTTTTAAATAGATTAATTAACAAACTTCCTGTAGAACTTTACTTGCTTATCAGTACTGTAGTCCAGGCAACTAAGTTAGCAAAGCGACTTGCTCGTGGTAATCCAGGTATTAATCCTCTTGACGTAGCTGGTAAGGAACACGATATAGCATATTTATAGTATTATGAGAACGTTGGAGTTCGAAACGTTGTTAACAGAATTTTAGATCATAGAGCTTGGCAGAGAATTTTGTCAAAAGGCACTGGTATTGGTGAAAGAGCAGCTACTTGCGCTATAATAAACGCCATGAAATTGAAATCTAAGTTAGGTGAGGGTATGAAAACGAAGAAGAAGAAGCAATCGATTATCCTAAAGAAGGAATAAAGGCCGCTTCTAAGTCAACTGTTCCAAGCAAAAGCGCTTGTAAGGTCATTCTTTCTGCTCTGAAAGGAGTTCGTAGTGCTGTCAATAAATCTGGTGATAAGCGTACTGTAATTATTCTACGTGTCCTACCTGTCTCCTCAAAAGTAGGAGGATTCTTCTTTCTTACCATTCCTCGTACCTATATATATCAGTTTGAGTACATCTGGTGTAGTAGCAGGTGGCGCAGCTGGAATAGCGAAAGCTGTAAACGATGCAAATGTATCAAAACTACAGTTGGAGAGAACAGGAGTGAAAGGTATAACAAGAAAATTGAGGATATAGTTCTCGGTAAAGGTATTTTTCTGAAACCACATACAATGGGATTTGGTCTTCATGTAAAGTCTTTCGGTGGACAGGGTTCATAAAAGAAAGATGCTCAAAGTAAAATTACCATAAAGAGCATTTACAGATGCAGACTTGTTGAAATATGCCAAAATTTTGTAAAATTCTAATTATCGAGGGATATTCATACGAAACGTAATACTAGTCAGTGAACCACATTACCGTGAATCAGCAATCATAAATCTAGATGATGATAGTGAATGTTAGACACATTGGGTAGCATACCGCAAACAAGGTAGTAATGTTATATATTTCTATAGTTTCGGTGATCTGCAACCAATTCTAGTCTTGATGCTACTATCTGAAAGTTGACCAGGTTAAGTACAATCATGAGAGATATCAAGACTTTGATACTTTTAATTATGGTCATCTATATCTAAAGTTTTTGTGTAAGAAGCTGGATCATCTTATATAAAGCTGCATAAACAGTTAAGTCATTACTATTTGAGCAGCAATGGAGGACTCATTAACATTAATCTGATACATTATCTATACCTCATCCCCATTAGAACTATGTTCTTGGATAAGTAGAACTTCTGACTTTTAATTTAAATCCCAATATTGATTCAGGTAATGGGTATCACTTCCAACGTTCGAGACGGTAGAGGCTATAAAAGCGGTTCAAAATGTCAAACAGCAATCAGTCGTCGTCAAACAATCAGCGTTAATACGGCAAAACAATAAATTTCTAAAAATTCTCGGCTTGAAAGTCGTCGTTTGTAGTGGAAAGTAACGTATATGGGTGAAATTAAAAAAATCGACAATATGGTACAGCAAAATTACGCAAAAAAAAATTTCAAATTAAGTGCAATGGCTTTTTTTCTTATAGTACTATATACAAATAGTACAAATATGGTACGAGCGGCGCTGGAAACCTTATTTTTATGGATATTAGGTAAAACATATAAATGGATATTTTACGTGGTATGTAATATTTTAAATTAAAAATATTTTTTTTAAATCATTTCAATATGTGCGTTTATTCTTTTATATAAAATAATTCTCTAACATTAACATTTTTAGCATTTCTTAACAAATGTATATATGTTTTTTAAAATATTGAACTAATTTTTGCGTCTTTTTGATTATTATTATATGGCTTCTTCTAAAGGAAGCTTTGTAATAGTAAAATATAAAGTTTACTTAAAAAAATGGTTGGAACATGTTTTGGGCCACTTGGAATCAAGATACACTATTTTTAGACAATGTACGTATGGATGTATGTGTGCGTGTGTGTGTGTATGTGTGTTTGTGCGCGTGTGTATGTACGTATGTGTAGTCCTATATTCGAGTAATCCAAAATTAAATTTGATTTTCGATTTTTGAGTTTAAGTTTTTTGGATTATTTAATAACTTAGAAGTAATATCATCTATTAAGTGAGAATGCATTTTAAAGAGCTTAAAATTACCTATCTTATCCGACCCGAAATTTTTGATAAGCTATTTCGCTTTTTCCGTTATATACGGAAACGTCATGTTTTTTTTTTAATGGTTATATGTATCTGGAAAATATATCATGGAAATATATTGAAAAAAATTGAGATAATCCGTAACATGGAGTACCAATTTCAGTAAATTCTATGATCCATTTTGTTCTTCTCTTGCCGAGCAAGAAAAACATTTGGAAAACTGGGCATTTCGAGCGTCTTTGCCGGAGCGGGAGGGAATGATTCCATCCCGTTCCTGAAAATCTCTGAAAATCATATCATAATTTTATATTTCTTTCTATCATCCAAAATTTTAACTCATAATTTAGAACAAAAATCAAAATTTTGAAAAACAATTCACAATTTTGAAAAAAATTCACAAATTTGAAAAAAAATGCAGTATTTTTAATTTATTTCAAAATTTTAAACAAATTGACTTTTTTTTATTTTGTAGGTCTGGTGAATGATTCGAAATGTCCATTTCTCTATTCCCTTTGCATGCATGGAGAAGGTCCTATTCAAGTACTAGTTAAAAAAAATACGGTGTGTAACACGGGTGGAAAGGGCTTCTTCAGTCTCGGATGATGATTTTAACACTCGTGTACGTCTCGGGAGTCTTCGACGCCCTCGACTTCCACTCGTGCTCATTCATTATCCTAGCTTAGAAAAACCCCATTTTCCCCTCTAGTTGCGCAATGTACTATTCTAAAAGGAATCGATTTTCAATGCCGTACGATAACTTGAATAAAACTGCATTCTTTTCGAAAATTTCCAGAAAGGTATCTTTTATCTATCTCTTGGCTGAGTTGTATATCATGAGGACTTTTATTTTTCAAGATATTTAAGGTTATGTTTGTTTCAAACTTTTTCTTTGTCGCTTATATCGCGAGAACGCCGCGGTCATTTTTTGCCAACAGGGACTCATTATTTCGTTTTTTTAATAAAGATTCAAAATGATTGAAAAGAAATTTCACGATTCATCGACCCGTCTTTTTACAATGATTTTTCTATTTTATTACTATGTTATTCTGATATCATTGAGGTAAATGATTTTGGTATGTAGAAATAATATGATCGTTTCAGTGTAAATGCATTTGAAACAGCATAAAATTATCTATCTCTCCCGATACGAAATTTTTTACAACCTTTTTTTCTTATTTTGTTATACTCGAAACGTCATTTTTTTAAACGGCGATAATTTTAAAACATAGGATGGAAAATTTTTATTAATAAATTTAGATGGGAAATGTAGCTTTCCACTATCTCTTAGCAGTCTTGGCTAAGCTCTTTCACCAGAATATGAGGTCTTTTATTTTTCAAGATAGTTGGGGTTATATATTTTTTATTAATTTTTTATTGCCTATTTCTTGGGCATTACACGGTAATTATTTACGAATCGGAGCTCATTTATTTGTATTTTGAAGAAATAAAATACATTTTTTTTTGAGTTTCATCGACTCGTTTTTGTTTTATATTGATTTTAAGCTATCTTTCTTTTTATGTTATACACGATAACGTAATTTTTTGTTTAAATGGCGATATCGTGGAAAGATATGGTGGAAAATGTATAAATAAATTGAGCTGAAAAAGGTAGCTTTCTACTATCTCTTGGCTATTAAAGAAATGAATTTTTAATTGTTTTTTGATGAACATACAAAATCAGAATAAGAATTTCTGAAATTAAAATTAAAATTAAAATTAAAATTAAGGATTCCTTGAATCGTTTTTGTTTTATAACGATTTTTCTATTTTAATATTTTGAAATCAATAATGCAATTTATGATCAGAAGCTTATGATTTTTTGCAATTTATCTTTTCACAACTATCGCTGATATTTTTTAATGTTATTCCTGTGCTAAAGCTCCTAAATGAAATTATGACCTACAATATTATGCGAACTAATGATATTTTTAATGGCAATTTTCTATTTTTCAAGTTTCTCTTTATGTGTTATCATAACCGCTTACGGAAATACACGTTATAAAGTGCGGTCCATCACATTTAGTATTACAATTTTTTGTTATTAAAATATTTCATAACATAATACGATGACTATTAAAAGGATTTATGAAGAGCTTTAATTTTAGCTATTGAAGCAATTACTTATTATTCTCCAACTTTGAAAAAACAGCGTTATAAACAGATAAATTAAAAGCATAGGTGCTTAGCATATAATCGTTTCTCCATATTCACCTTCAAAAAATAGCTTATTCAATAATTAAAACCTCTTTTCTATTAAAAAAGGTTGTTTCTTTATATCCTCCAATTCTTAAAATTTAAAATCTTTTTCTGTTCAGTAAATAATTTAATTATTTACACCGCGAAACCTTACATTTTTTGGGCTAAATTCAAACTAGAACATACATACTTGAAAATATATGGACATTCAAGTTAGTTATTTAAAATAATTTATTCAGACTCATTTTAACTGTGAACTCAAATTTTAACTCAATTAAATGTTATTCCTTACAAATTGAATTGGAAAAGAAAACAAAAAATATATCGATTAACTAAAAAATGCTCTGCAGTCTTCTCTTATTTTGAAAGTATTAAATAAAAATTTATTTTAAAGTTATTGGAGTAAATGCATATTTTTGTGATAAAAAGAGGTCTTTTAAAAAATGTTCTTTACGCGCCCCTATTAGACAAAATCTATTTTAAATAATTCAAGAACATTTTTCATTATGAATAAATAAGAGTTAATATTTTTGACTATGTCTAAACTCAATTTTTGGTCTCAAATAAATTAAACATTTTATTAACCTATGTAAAAGTATAGCATAGATTATGAAAAAATATTTTAATTGTGTAAAAACTTAAAAAGTTTTTGCATATTAAGTTACATTTTTTTCAATTGTCAATAATACATTTTGCAACAGTATAATTGTATACTACTTTTACAAATAAAGATTTTTCGTATTTTTGTAACTTTGTTCGAATTTATAAACAATGGATTTATTCATCAATTACAAAAATATCATAAAAATGAAAAAACGGTATAAAACAAAAACGAATCGATGATTCTTAATTTTTTTTATTTCAAACTTTAACAAAAAAATAAAAAAGAGCTTTGAATGCGGCCAAAGAATACCGCATAATACTAAAAAAACGCTACCAATCCTTTGTATTATATAAATAAGGTCGAGCTGCACAGAACCGCCCATCGTGGTTATTTTCCTGCTGTCTAACTATTTTCTTTTAGTGACTTGTGCCCTATTGAAAATATATGGACATTGAATAATCAAAAAAGCCTTTTAAAATTAATTTAAAGTAGCTTCAAGTAAAATTTATGGTTACGGACGCGTTAGGTAAATACATTTTTTGGCGTTTCGTGCTTATTTAAATAAAGTTAAATAGGTAATATATAAGTCAATTTAGGCATAAAATGTAGTAAATTGTATGTAGTTTCATAATTTCATGAGCAGATCAATACTTAAAGTATATAGAATTAGTAATTAATACGTTAAAGCGTCGACCACGATATTGTCGATTTTTTTACTTTCACTCGCATATTCTTTTGTTGTTTGCAAACATATGAAGGAGTTTCTAAGCATACAGACATATGTAACATTCGATGGGTCTGTGGCCTTACTTGTTTCATTTACAATCTCGCAGTTCGCTACATGTGTGTGATAAACTAACCAAGGCCGATGGTTATGACAGTTGAGAGAATTTAGTTTGTAAATAGTGCCATTTCTCATATGTTCGAAGAAATTCGATATGATATCAGAGCTGTAGAAAGTGGTAAATGTAAGAATGTAGGTTTTATTTCACTCATGAAAGGTTGGCTTTCACTAAATCCTAGCCAGAGTTTAATTATTGAAAATGTTGGCTGGCTCGACGTATGTTTGAGGTACAAAATATACTCTGACAAACGCTGCATGAAGAGTCATAGTTAAAGGCCCAACAAGATGGATGGATCCAACGAGAAGGGAGCAGAACAAGAGTCATAGTTACAGGCCCAAAAACAAGGAATGATTGGAACGCTCTAACTTCAATGTTTACCATATAATGGATATAGGATTCTCAACCCATGACATAATTCATAATGAAAAATTAGTACCGGTATATCTTCATCATAATGGTACATATAAAGCTACATGAAAGGTTGGCTTTCACTAAATCCTAGTCAGAGTTTAATTATTGAAAATGCTGGATGGCTCGACGTATGTCTGAAGTAGAAAATATACTCTGACAAAAGCTACATGAAGAGTCGCAGTTAACGGCTCAACAAGAAGGATGAACCCAACGAGAGGGGGGCAAAACAAGAGTCATAGTTAAAGGCCCAACAAACAAGGAATGGTTTGAACGCTCTAACTTCAATGTTTACCATATAATGGATATAGGATTCTCAACTCATGACATAATTCATAATGAAAAATTAGTACCAGTATATCTTCATCATAATGGTACATATAAAGCTACATGGGCACTTAATGACGTTTATTCGTCATACTTATGAAAAAGTTTTACAATGATTATTTTAAAATGAAATGTTCATATATGGATTGGGAAAGTCTTGAAATTTAAATATCCCGTTTCATAAACAGTATTAACTGATTTTTACTATAAATACCAATTGAATCACGCTACTCGACTCATTTATATACCATACCTGTATCAAGATGGATCAAAATCAGAGTAGTGCAGGTGATACTTCTCTTTTCAAGAATAAGAAAGAAGCAGAAAAAAATAATGTACCTACGTATACAAGTGATTTTCCTGAGTTATACATTCTGATAAGAGTAAAAACTACTAGTAGTATTATAACGTGGGTTAGCGTGTTTCAATTTGTTTATTACTAATTTTACCTTCTTCTGCAGTCTCGGCCCCTAGAGACGAGAACACAATATACCACATGTATAGAAAACTATTGCTCCGGTTCACTCAGATTATTTTCGGAGATGAGTGATCCGTGTATGAGGCAAATAATTAGGAGTATGCAGGTTAGAAAAAGGCCCGCAAATAAGAACATTTGTTTGATAAATAAAACGTAACTAATTTAATTTATTCTATGAAATTTATGTTGCGATGTTTGTAATATTGTTGGTATTAATTGTTGTAGAACATTGTCAGCACAAGTGTTTGTCAGAATAAATTATCTTTTGCTTTGCACGTTTAGTCGGCACCAATGTTTTACCATAATTATCTTTATGTTTCGCGCGCTTAGTCGGCACAAATATTTGCCGTAAAAATGTAGACTCACACACGCATGGATATAATATTCACACTTCGAATAATAAACTAAATCGCGCACGCACAATATTGCTTTATCAGTCGCACTGAATTTTGAGAGTAATCGTCTCCCGCGTTAAGCTAACTAATTCTTTACGTGTATATCTTTATGCGCCTTTCAATATGCGCTCTTTATTTATTCTCGCGTGAGAGAGAGAATAGATTCGAGATCAGGGTGTAACGTACACACTCGTACTTCCATTCCGATCGGTGTTTGGCGTCGACGCAGCCCAGGATGTCATGAAGATGCACCGCCAAATGCCCTTCGCAGAAGGTCGCCCGCAGGTCTCGGTCCGGTCGAATCACATCCTCGCTGACGCGCCTATCCTTCTCTCTCTATCTATATCTCTGGCATAATTGTAAGGTATCAGTGTGGTGTGATGTAATGTTTTTGTGCGAGCCGGCTCCTGACGGCTCATTAGTGTGCGCGCGTATGTACATCGCGGTATTCATACTGTCCTCGCTTAGCGAGTCTGTAACGAGCCAAATGCCTTTTTAAAGTAGCAGCTAGCTGTGCTAGTTTCAACTTATGCGGTAGGGCTCAAAGTCACTGCGGGACGGACCAGGTGGGCTCCGGTGGGCTCGTAATCATCTATAGCATTATATTCTTTTAAGTCGGTACAATTTTTTTTTTAGAAAATGTCTAAATGGTTGCAAATGTGGGTGTACATAATTGAATAAAAAAATAAGGTGGTAAATGGGAGACTGCAAATATGAGCCGAACTTTCTTCAATATTTTGAGATCGCCAATTTACCACCTAATTTTCTTATAAATTTCAATTGAGCATAACTTTTGATCAGAATATCCTTCGAACTGCTGCGATAACGTACATTAAAGGTCTTCATGTCAGCTTTCATACAAAATTGCGTATAAGTATCTATGACATATTACCTGAAGTGAATTACATCAAACTATAAGAGATTCCATTTAAAATGTTAGTAAAGCGATGCATTAAGGGGGTAAACCACCTTTAAATTGTCAAAAAATCATTTTTTTTTATTTACCTTATTTATAGGAAATTTCCCGTAGAATAAGCTCTCGAAAACCGTTTTAAGATATCATAATTCCTTTTAAAGTTACAATATAAATACTGAGACAGCTTTTTTGCCGATTTTGCGTAAATTCGGTATTTTATCAATTATTATTTATTTTATTATTATTTATAACTAAATGTTTGATTGATTATTTTATTTAGTTATAAAGCAATAAAATATAATATAATAAGATCCGTGCTTGTATATTCAAATATTTGCGCGTTGTTATACGTAATATTGGCGCATGTGCGAATTACGAGCAACGTGACATGTCATTACGTCACAAGATAAAGGTCGATAAATCAGATCGAATTTTTGACTAACCTTACCCGTACATTTTTGCTACTTTTGACAGTTGGCTTTTATGTTTACAAACCACCTGTTAGTAAACACAGCTAATATTTTTATTGTACTGAACTTATACAGTGTTTTAATTGCATTTGACAATTTGTGAATGTGTGTAAATCAGTGTAGTGAAAACGTCTTCTAAAAGAGATAAAAAAGGAAGATTTACAAAAGAAGCCAAGACTATTGACCAGCTCAGCGAGGAAACTCAAAAACACAGCTAGTGCTAGAGACACCAGTGATACAACAAACAGAATCATTGACACTTCAATTTTATTTTCTAAACTTAGAAGTGTTCTGTGTTGTAATCGGTGCCATGGCAGTGTTCAATTAAGTGAATCTGGTGTGCAGGGTCTTGGTTTCAAAATAGATATTGTGTGCTCTAAGTGTGGTGAAATAGCAGCGATCAACTCCAGCAACAAAGTAGGAGCCAAAGGAAATGCATATGAAGTGAACAGAAGATCTGTGCTGTCTGCTCGTGCACTTGGACATGGACACTTTCAACTTTTTGTGGGATTATGGACCTATGCAAGCCAGTTGCCCAATCGGCTTTTGATTAAATAAATAAGCAGTTGAGTGAAGTGTGTGTAAGTGTCGCTCAAGAGTTTAGTATGATAAGTACAGTTTACTCAATTTATTCATTTTTGTGTTTTTTTTTTCATTTCAGGTTATTCAAGGAGGAGGAAGACTCATGGGACTCCACGCACCAGAAAATATTGATGTACACTGCTGCAGATGTTTGTCTGCTACGTTGAATAGAAGAAAAAAGTAGATGCAATTGATAAGATGATTATAAATTATATCTATTAGAACTTGTAAATTAATTGTTAAATAACTCTAAATGTTGTTTTTATCAATTTCAGCTTACTGTCCGTAAGATTCCAAGTGAACACATGGACAGATTGGCCTCGAAATTTATGGAGATACCCATTATAGTAGTACTTTTCATATGAGCGTAGGGATTTTGATTTGAACGAGTAGAATATTTTTTACATCTATAAAAGTGATAAAATTATTAAAAAATAAGTGTTATATTGACAATGTTCATATAGAAAAATACTTCTACTCGTTCAAATCAAAATCCCTACGCTCATATGAAAAGTACTACTATAATGAGTATCTCCATAAATTTTTAGCCCAATCCATCCATGCGTAGACTTGGAATCTTACGGACAGTGCTTAAAGTCTTCGAAAACAGTCTGGTTTTCCATGGAGGCATAGAAGGTCCAACGAAGGTAAAAAATATACAAATTGGTAGGTTTTTATGTATACTTTGAGGAAAAAAACCCTTATTAAAATAAATATCAAAATAAAAATTCTTAATTAATTTTGTTTCAGATTTTAAAGGTGGTGTGCCCCCTTAAAGAGACTGCTATAACTTCCATATTTTAGTATCCAATGGTGTGCTAATTTTTCTGTTGATACTGTTTGGAACAAAGATTCAAAATAATTTCTTACGCGTGCGTGTAATTACTTGTGAATTTAACCTCAAATTAGTGAAACATGGCGCGACTCACCATGTTGGGGATTCTCACACCTGGATTGATGTAATATTTACTGACGATGACAATATATTGCTGAATGTAAGCAACTCGATGACGACCTTTCTCAGCAAGTATGATATGATTGATGTTGAGATTTGCTTCCAGACTATAAAGACACCCTCTCTCAACAGGGCTTCACGTATAGGGACTTTAAGTCGATTAAATAAGGGGAGTTCTTGTTCCGCCTTTCTTCCTGCGATTGGTCGTCTGTCAATTGTCCAGTCTTTAGTGGTGTAGACTTTTGGCTAGAACATCTTACCCTGAACACCATGAATGCCATAGATCAACTAGCTCCACTGAACCAATTTAAACCAAAAAAAAAGGTGGGTTGACGCCGATCTCAAAGATCTGTATAATTAGCGTGATGCTGTACGTCGGTGATGCAAGCGTACTCGGGAATGTAATTTACGGGGGAATATCAGTCTCTCGCTACAGAGGCTGAACAACATACTACATAAGTGCGAGAAGCGTTCATCCATAAAAGAATTTTTGACGCTCTGGAGAACAATAAAAATATTTGGAGGGAACTTCGAAGTCTTCGACTTTTGCCTAAAGCCAATGAAAAACTACACAGCTTTACTCCGGATGAATTGAACACTCATTTCGCTGGGATATCCGTCTCCCATTCCGAGGGTGACTTGAATTAGGATGAAATTTTGTCGAAGGCGATGATGCATTCACTTTCTATGAAATCACTTTTTCAAACGTGGTTCTAGTCGTCGTCTATTTCTTGTCGCGAGCGAACGGGTAGGATGGAATACCTCAAATCGTCATCGCGAAGTCGTTACCGGTCATTGGACATCACTTGGCCACCCTCTTCAACTTCTCACTCTCTACTGGAGTCTTTTCCAGGGCCTGGAAGAGAGCTCATTTGGTGCTCCTTAAGAAGACAGCAATTCCATCTGCCGTCTAACTTTCGTCCAATTGCCCTTTTGAGTTTTCCTTCCAAGGTCCTGGAAAAGATACTTCACGAACAAATGTCAGAGCACTTAGTCACAATGAATATCCTGGACCTCGCCAAACTGGCTTTCGGCAACATCACTCTACGCAAACAGTACTACTAAGACTGACTGAAAACATTCAGACTGGTATTGACGATGAAAAACAGTTACTCATCATCTTACTACTGTTTGATTTTAGTAAAGCGATTTACACGATCTCCCCCTCAAAATTCCTTTTTAAGCTAATCAGGATGGGATTCTCTAGGCCTGTAGTCTTGTGGGTCAAGTCATACATTAAAGAACGTAATCAGCGAGTGGTCACTAAATTAAATATAGAATCGATTTGGTTTACAATCAACCTCGGCGTCCCACAGGGGCTCAGTTATGCGGCCCCTCTTGTGTAACCTTTACATAATGTCTTATTTCAAGCGTACAGAGGGAACATTATCCGACAGTGTCACACATCTACTATATGTGGATGACTTCCAAACCTACACGCAAATTACTAGAGACAATCTTTGTGAAGGCGTGGATCGTTTGTCAGCTGTGGCGCGTGCTGTGTCGGCTTGTACTTCCGATAATGCCTTGCACCCTGATACTAGTAAAACTAAACCTATTATTTTTGGATCGGAATATAATATTAATTGGTTACAGGGATTGAATTTGCCAGGAATTGAGGTGCAGGATAACGTTTTCGTTCCTTTTTTCGGTACGATAACTAACTTTTCGATCCTGCACCACCGATGCATTACGTAAGCAGCCAGCAAATGCTATCGTTATTTCTCACCTGGATATTGCTCTGTGGTGTATCTTGACTTGTCAGGGGAGCTTCAGACCCGACTGTAGAGAATGCAGAATTCATGTGAGAGGTATATCTGTGGTATTAGAAGGGACGAGCATGTTACTCCCAATAGGAGGAAATTGGACTGGTTAGATGTTGAGGGAAGAAGAGCGTACTTTACGTCGGTACTAGTTTATAAATCTTATTGCATGAGGCAACCGCCGTACCTTGCGGCTCTTTTTAAAAAGAATCAGTCGAGGACCTCAGGTAGAATGTCGAAGTAAATCTCAGTTCCAGGGTCGCGAACCGACATGGGTCTGAAATCTTTCTAGAACTCGATCTCTCAAACCATTCGAACTTTGACATCACTCCCGAAGCTTAAATCGACGATTCGGATATATCTGCACTTTTAGGTTAATTCATAGAGCAATTAGATTGATTATTGTCTTTGAAGCGTTGGATGCTATAACAACTTATTTCAAATTAAGTTGTTTTTGAAGCCACTTACGTATTTGTATTCTACAACCCTTAATTTACTAGAATACGATGTCAAACAAGTATTTTAGAAGATTTGTAGATGAGTTTTTAAATATTTCGAGGACTCGCTCATGCCTATGCCGTACCGGAGCGCGGGAGGAAGCACGCGAGTTGCGCGAGACCTATGCTGGCTCTAGCTCTTGTGCGCCTTTTCACAATCCGGACGTGCACGCGTATTGTTTTGTTACCATTTTTCTCTCCGTGTTTGTGATAGATATCGCTCAATTCGATAATGCTCAAAATTCGGCCATACCGAAGTTAAGTATCATCTTGCAATATTATACACGAATGCTCAATATATATGTATTTAATATACATTGTGTAACGTAGTAAAAATGCCGTTTTAAACGTAAATGTCATTTTGTTAAAGTCTTGTATAAAGAATCTGTTTTTCGTATTTTACATTAGCAATAAAATAGCGCGTACGTTGTAATGTTTATAAAATATAATAACTATTTTGTATCGACAAGATTGTTTTCAGCTCGATTTTCAGTGAGATACAACCTAATTAACGTCAGTACTCCGAATTTCCCCGGAATCTTGAAAAACGGATAAAATTACTTTTCTTAATGTTACAAATTAATTGTTCATAAATTATTGACTTCACTTTTAAGGTTTATTCTACGCTTAATCAGTAATAAACTTAAATAAATTTAAAAAGTTTAATATTTTAATTATTTTATGAATAAAAGTGAACTTTTAAGTTTAAAGTACCCGGATTTGTCTCGCATTTCCTTCAATATTCGACTAATATGAGTATTATTAATAAAAAGTTTGATGATAAACATTTGTCTACTATCAATTGATTATGTATTAGTATTATTTATAAAAATAACGTTTAATCAAATTTTTAAACGTTCATTTCAAACTAATGTATGTTGATCTTTAAGCGTATATCAGATCTCCATAAAAACAACTTAATTTGATGCAACTATGTTATTATTTAACTACATTATTTAAATAAAAAACTAATTTTATTGGCATATCTATACTGCTCAGTGATAGTACTAACTAATTATGCATAAAACTTTTACTTATTTTTTGTATACAAACTTGGGTAACAAAGGAAAAACATTGATCGCGATTTTTTCCCGAAAACTTAAGTCGAATTAAGTTGCTATTACACCCAACGCCTCATTTAATGTATGTAATATTTTGTGATCTAGTTTACTTTATTGTTAGTATTGACACGATAGAATAAGTCTTGTGCAATGTGTAATATTTAATACATATATATATATATATATGATAGACGTGTACCTGAAATTGTATGATCTGTGATATGACAGCTGTGATATCCAGCGATAAAACCTGACAATGTATGTATACTCTTTTTTGATTTACTCAAAATAGATACTTATTCCATTCTATTCTATTCTTACGTATATGCACGTTATTAGACGAGGCACTGATAAAACGGGGTACTGATCATGATTAAGACGTGGATATTATTAGGATAAGTCTTTCGCTTTCATTTAATTGCAAAGAGTAGTAAAGTTAGGTTGAATGATGCCGTGTGATTGGTGGAGACAAGCGACTTTAACAATGACCTCACTTTTACTAGTTATTACTAAAGTAATTATTTAAGATATAACAACATATTTTGATATAAGTTATTACCTTAGTAATTACTTTAGTAATTATTTTGTAATTACTTTAATAATTATTTAAGCTCGTGTTTATATTTTTCGAGTCTTTAGAAAAAAGTAATTACTAAATAATTGTTTAAAGTCCATCTAAATATTCGATATAGCACACTTCAATGATATAGTAAATGGGGAGAATATATATATATATATATATATATATATATATATATAAATGGAGAAAATGATAGGTAGCTCTGCGACACTGATTCTCCTCGGAAAAATAATATTTTGCGCCGAAAAAAATATCATTACTAGATATTGATACGTAGTTTGCACGGATCTCAGGTCAATTCGTGATTCTTCGTGAATTTAGTCAGAAAAATTATTGAAATTTGGATGTTGGCCGAGTTGTCAAACTAGAACTGATTATCCACATAATACGTCGTATGCGTCAACAGCTCCAACTTCATACTCGTCCAAACTTCAGCCGGGCAACACCAGCAGCAGTAAAATGATCAATGAATGACGAAAAAATAAAGAATATTTACACAGTAATAATCGTAGTTTGCCTTTAAAAGTAAGTTAGACAATTATTATTAAAAATTAGGCTATTATTTTTCTTTCTGTTTATTGTTTTTTAATTGATACGGTCGGTGAAGGTCTCAAACGTTGTCCAACTAACCAGTGTCATCTTTCTGATGATATGCGTAACCTTCGTATGCGCGCGCGTATTTTGTCGATGGTCAATTTTGGTTTGACAGCTCAATCGATATCCGAAATTCAATAATTGTTTTCATTGAATTTACGAAGAATGACGACTTAAGCTCAGATTCGCGCAAAATAAACATCAAAAGTTTGCACGGATAATTTTTTCAATGCAAAATTTTATTTTGCAAGAAAGTTTCTCCATTTAATATATATATATATATATATATATATATATATATATATATATATATATATATATATATTTGCTTTCGTTTACAAAGAATTATTATACCAAGAATTAGAACTCAGATCCGCGCAAACTACGTATCAATATGACAATATCTATTATTGACCACTTTTACAGCTCAAAATATTATTTGTCCGATGAGAATCAGTGGCGCAAAAGAGCCGATTGTTTTTCCCATTTACTATATATTTTTCCCCCCTTAACTATCAATTATATTTCCCCTTAACTATATGTATGAAGTGTACTATATTGAGTTTTTAGAGAGACCTTAAGAATGAACTAAAAATATAGTAATTACTTTAGTAATTACTAAATCACCGCCTGCTCCGCGAAAAAATCTTTGAAATACCCGGAATGCATGCGTACATATGTGCACGCCTACGTGCGTATATATGTATGCACGTAAATGTACGTGCAACTGTATAATAAATACCGACCTAAACGGCAAGATTCTCCTCTCGGTCCCGTTGATCTCGGCGGGCGGCAGTCTCACCACCTGCGCCGTGATGATATAAAAGACTACGGCAGCCAGGGACGATGAGCTGCAGTAGTACATCAGATAGCGCACCTCGATCTCGAACGACTTGACGAGCCTCGGCTCCTCGTCGATCAGCAACTTCCACAGCTCAGCGCAGAATCCCATCAGCTGGGTGAACTTCACGCGTCCATAGTAAAGAATAATGAAGCGTAAGGATACGTTGAGGCCGAGCACGATCTCGAAGACGAAGGCTATCTCGAGCTCGTCGCATACGAGCCTGCGCACACCGTCGCCCATGTACATCGTGCAGCTCATCATGTTTACCCAGTGAAAGTAGACGGCCAAAACGGAGGAGAGCATCGTGGAGGATCGGCTGGATCGAGCGAATGGCACAACGCCGACTGCCCGGTACAGGTAGGTGTAGATCTGGGTTACGTCCTCGTACGTGGGAATTTTTTTATTGTCTTTTTTCATCACTGCTCGCGTTTTGTGAATTTAATTGCTGGACGAAAACATTAAGACTACTGAACGTTATTAAAACCAGCTGAGTCGACTTGAGTTGCTTTATGGAAGAATGAAATAAAAGTTTGACAATGTGTTAAAAGTTATTTACAGTCATGCATGCTTTCCAATACAACATACTTATTATTATAAGCATGAAATAAAATTTCAACCAGGTACACCCGATCCTGAAAACAACCTTTCGAATGTGCCGTGAAGGAAGTTAGTGTCACCTGACGCTGGCTAACCTAAAGGTTCACGTTTCGAAGGGCGTTGCATTTGTCAACGCATCAATAGGTTATCAACGCCGAGAACGTCAAAGACTACGGTACTATGGTTCATAGGGTTCCGAAATGCAACTTCCTTCGAAACGTGAACCTCGTTAGGTTAGCCAGAGCCCGATGTTACCAGCTTCCCCCATGGCCCATTCGAAAAGTTGTTTTCAGGGTCGGACACTGGACGTGGGAAATTTCTGGTTGAATGCTTGGAAATCTTTCTATTGGCTTATGTCATCATTGCGAGCGTTTTGTGGGTTTAGTTGGTAGATGAAGACATTGAGGCTAGTGAACATTCAGAACGGAAAAATCAGCCGAGTCGACTTTAGTTGTGTTATGGAAGAATTAAATAAAAGTTTGTTAATGTGTTAATAGAGTACATTGTGTAACAAGTGCGGTAAAGTTGTCAATAAGCGCACGCGGGCGCGACATGCCGCCCAAGTGGCGCTATTGACAACACTACCGTACTTATTGTTTCACACACTATTTTTATCATAGGTGCGTCGAAAATGCTGGAGCATGCGTGTTATAAAAAAGAGTATTTCCAGACTCGAATGATAATTTTGAGCACTCGGGTACGTCTTGGGCGCCTTCGGCGCCCACGACTTCCACTCGTGCTCAATCATCATCCTCGTTTGGAAATACCTTTTGCCCCAAGTTGCGTACCGTATTTTTTATAACAAGTGCATATAGAAGGCCATTCTTTGTCGTCTACAAAATGGATTGAGAATAGAGTTTTTCGAGTCGTCCACTTTATTAAGGAAATGGAGCAAAAATAAATAAAGGCTACCGAAAATACTCATTTTCGCTACCGAAAATAAAATGTAGCGAAACTGAGTATTCTCGCTACCAATAAACGGTAGCGAAAATGAGTATTTTCCCTACCAATAAAAGGTAGTGAAAATAAGCATTTTCGGAACCCTTTATTTGACGCTCGGAAAACTCTATTTTCGCTGGACTTTATAGGCGCCAAAAATGGACTTTTTTATTCACGTGTTATAAAAAAGTTATTTACAGCCATACATGCTATCCAATAATAAGCATGAAATAAAATATTAACCGTGTAGGAAAAGTCACGCACTGACTTGCACTCGTTCGTGTAATTTTCATATTATTTTTTCAACACTAATACAATGTAGCAGTATATATGTTTATATATATCTGTATATTCAATTTTGTGTTAGGAGAAATTAAGGGAACAGATTCGAATCAAATTGTATTTAACTCGTTATAAACAGTTACTCTCGATTGCCTTTCTAAGGCCTCGTAAAAAATGTATAATCAACAAAGGAATTTTTTTACCAGTTCAGTCTCATAATATTCTTTATAAAATTAAGACATCGCCACCGTTAGGTGAAAAGAAACAAAATTTTCTATTACTACATAAAATTTTTTAAAAATATGTTAGCTGGAATTTGTGAATTATTGTTAACAGAGAATAAAATGTATACTATATGTGATTTTGTTAAGACTTCATCACCTGAAAATGGTCTTTATAATCCTTTACTTTTTCACTAATCTCCGTTATTGAATGTAAGCATTTTTACGGCTAGCCGAGGTTTTACATTGATTTAAATGTGTCGATTTTCAAACTCTGGTCCTACCGTTATACATGACACCGGTAACTCTTTTTAAAGCAAGTGTAAGAAGATATTTTGTTTATTTTTTAACGAGAATGAAATGTTCGTTCTTTTGCTCTATAAAACTTATTTTTCGATTTCTCTTTCCAAAGCTACAAGTTTTTAAAAATAATGTCTTTTATCTTTTATATTCTTGTATACGTTGTATTGTACACCAATCCATACGTTGCCGATTCAGCTTTTCATGGGCAACTCGATACAGCTTTCGCAAAAGTTTAAGCTTACGTACTTATCCCATAGCTCCATTAAAAATTAAATACGTATCGCATGCATATTTAATTTTAATATGCCCGTCCCATTACCGTCAACGACTAATATCAATAACTAATAACTCTTCGTTTTTCTCCAGAGCTTTATATTACAATCGCTTACGCGAAAAATAGCTATTAGATAGAACTCGAAGAATTATCATACATAAATTACTTACCGCGTAGGTAATAAATGTGTATCAAATAAAAAGTTGCATAATATGGAAAGAGGTTCGTAACTTTGCTGCGGTTATTGATGAATTATTAATTCCGAATATGAAGCGTTTTTATTTTATCTTTTCTATTTGCGCCAGTTGACTACCGAGAGTTGTGCAAATCGATGCTTATGCTTCGTTAAAGGAGAAAAACAGTAACAGTCCATAACGTATCAGTACCTCGTATCGTCTATTATAAAGAAATATCGAATAAATTTCTTAATATATATATAACATATCTTATAGAGAAAGATCTAATATATCTCTTTTAAACGTTTAGGACACATTATTGGCAATATTAATATTTATCGATTATAATTATAACGTAAAAAACATTCTGAAATTTATTTTGAGCCCTAATAATACTATACTGACACGGTTCGGAAGTTAGGGATCAAAAACGGTGGTTGACAGCCTTCTGACCGAATGGTTTATCTGAAATCGAAAAGCCAAAAAGATTTTGAAATTATAAGTAGATTCTAAGGTCGTTAGGTAGAGGATTTTGAAAATGTTGAATATCAACAAAATGGCGGCTTTAACAAACAAATGATTAACTTTATTATACTGCAATTTTAGTTTGTTTTGGCAATATTCTTATTCAAATATTAATACTTTAGCAGAGTACTTTCGTAAAGATAAGTAAATTAAAAGATTGTTTATTGATTAGCAAATAAAAAAACTGGTATAAGCTATGTTAATTGGTCAACAAACATTTGTTAAACAAAATAACTATTCATACAATTGTTCCAATTTTTTGAGTCAAAATAAAAAAGAAAATTAATTTTTTTTCTTAAATCGTTAATGGTCAGGATTGTTTCTCATAAAAAAATAAATAGAAAGTGGCTTCCCTGGTAGAAAATTACCCAACTAAAATGGGCTGTCTGCTAATTATTGGTCAATATTTTTGGCCAACACATAACGACAATATTGACGAACAGTTAGTCAATGGTTGATCAACTGTGCTAATATAGGTAAATCATTACAAATATTTTCATTTTTGTCCCTTATCTGTATAATTATTGAACATTTCAAACATAGAATAACAATAACAATAAAAAAATACAAATACGTACCGATGTGGCGACTGCTGATGAGGTCTAGGTACATGTAGATGTACGTACTGAACGCAGAGTTATTGTAGCCGATGACGAGGTCTAGGTCAATCACTCCGTAGTTTCTGGTATCAAAATGTACGTGCTGGTCGTAGAAGGTATCTAGGTAGTTATAGTAGACAATGACGAGGTTCAGGTGGTTCGCTCCGCAGTTTCTGACGGCTAAATGTACATAGTATTCGAGGAAGGCATCTAGGTGGTTATGGTGACCGATGACGAGGTCCAAATAGTGCGCTTGGTAGTTTTTGGTATCTAAATGTACGTACTGATTACAAAAGGTATCTAGGTGGTTATGTTGGCCGATGACGAAGTCCAGGTACTGCGCTCCGTAGTTTTTGGTATCTAAAGGTATGTGCTGGTCGTAGAAGTTATCCAGGTACTTGTGGTGGCCGATAACGAGATCCAGGTCGATCGCTCCATAGTTTTGATTGCCTAAAACTACGGATCGTACCGCCTGCACCTCGTCATCGGCCATCGTAACAACCTAGATGCCTCCCTCGAACACTATGTACATTTAGCCGTCAGAAACTGCGGAGCGAACCACCTGAACCTCGTCATTGTCTACCATAACTACCTAGATACCTTCAGTTGGCCAATGACAATGGGTACTACGTGACGAAATAAGCGAAATTTTTAACCAACCGATGGCTAAATCGTTGGTGACATCATTGCGATTTGGTATACACTTGACCAATGGTTGGGTACAGTTTCTATCAGGGTTGTTAACTTTAAAATTTCACTATCATTTACAAATAACTTATTCAAGTAAAAGCAAACTTTAAACTTACACCATAAAATTTTATTCACGTAGAATACGGTATTTTGTTCTTAAGGATGTGGCCCATTCGAAAATTGTCAAAAATTACGAAAAAATCTATATAAATATATATATGGGTGGTTCTCTGACAAATCGTCCGCGAAAAAAAATGGATTTTCCAAAAATATTTTTTTTATGTTCCTATAGTATGTATATCCCTGAATTTTTTCAGATTTTTTCCATCATTATTTTCCAAGTTACAGAGGGTCAAACTTGGCCATCTAAGCATTTTTTGCATTTTTTGGCCATACAAATTAATTTATAACTCCTCAGGGAAGCATTTTTCACAAAAAACGTATAGATACTTTTTTTTGTAAAATTTTCTGTAGTTTGCATTAAAAATACTTGCAAAGTCATATATATACGTTATAACTATCTTATATGCCAATTAAACCTTAAAACGCTGATTCTGAGAGGTCGATCAAAGCCTCGACCACCAAAAAATTCATGGAGATACCTTTTTATAGTGCAAAAGTCCCAGTATAGGTCCCAGAATGGAGGGGAGCCTGTATCTTAGTCTAAAAATTAAGATAATCATCTATTCATATATATATATGGGTGGTTCTCTGACAAATCGTGCGCGAAAAAAAATGGATTTTCCAAAAAGTTTTAACTATGATTTTAATCATTTTTAGCATGAATTGATGATTATCTTAATTTTTAGACTAAGATACAGGCTCCCTTCCATTCTGGGACTCTCTCTCTCTATATATATATATATATATATGGGTGGTTCTCTGACAAAACGTGCGCGAAAAAAAATGGATTTTCCAAAAAGTTTTAACTATGATTTTAATCATTTTTAGCATGAATTGATGATTATCTTAATTTTTAGACTAAGATACAGGCTCCCCTCCATTCTGGGACCTATACTGGGACTTTTGCACTATAAAATGGTATCTCCATGAATTTTTTGGTGGTCGAGGCTTTGATCGAACTCTCAGAATCAGCATTTTAAGGTTTAATTGGCATATAAGATAGTTATAACATATATATATATATGACTTTGCAAGTATTTTTAATGCAAACTACAGAAATTTTTACAAAAAAAAGTATGTATACGTTTTTTGTGAAAAATGCTTCCCTGAGGAAATATAAATTAATTTGTATGGCCAAAAAATGCAAAAAATGCTTAGATGGCCAAGTTTGACCCTCTGTAACTCGGAAAATAATGATGGAAAAAATCTGAAAAAATTCAGGGATATACATACTATAGGAACATAAAAAAAATATTTTTGGAAAATCCATTTTTTTTCGCGGACGATTTGTCAGAGAACCACCCATATATATATTTATATATATATATTTATAACATATATATTATTTTACACACGTAACTAATATATATATATATATATATATATATATATATATATATATATATATATATATATATATATATATATATATATATATAGATACATATTCCTATATTATATAACCGTAAGCGTTATTAAGTCACTCTACCCCTTCCCCTCCCCCTCCTTCACAACATCTCATATAGGGATTTTAAGTCAATTCGACTGGAGGAGCTTTTATCCCTTTTTGATGCTTGCGATTGGTTGTCAATCAGTTGCTCGAGTAAAGATGTCAACAATAGGCTTGAACAGCTTAGCCATAACATCATGGCTGTCTTAGACACTATTGTCCCGCTGAAGCAGTTCCAGCCAAAGAAGAAAGGTCACAGCGTGATTCTGTCCGTCGGCGTTACAAGCGAATGCGTGAATATAGGAATATATGGCATGAGTTCCAGTCTCTCCCTGCTCAAACAGAATAACGCTCGAATGAAGCACGTGAGACTTTTATTCAAAGTAGAATTTTTTATGCTTTTTGATAGTAATAAGAAAAAAATTTGGAAAGAAGTCCGCAATTTTGGACTGCTGCCAAAGGCTCATGAAAAGCTGCATGGCTTTACCCCGGACGAATTAAACATCCACTTTGCAGGGGTTTACGTCTTCCAGACTGAGTATGATGCGAATATGGACGACATTCTGTTAACGGCCAGTGATTACGGTTCCATGAAATCACTTTTTATGACGTAGTCCTGGCCGTTGCCCACTTCTCATCGCAGGCAAAAAGGGAGAACGGATTACCGCAAAATGTAATAGCAAAGTCTTTACCGTTTATTGGTCATTACTTGGTTAACATCTACAACTCTTCACTAGCCAAGGATGTTTTTCCGGATTTATGGAAGAGGTCTCAATTGATGCCTCTTAAGAAAAAGACGATTCCATCTTCCGTATCGGACTTTCGTCCAATCGCACTCTTGATTTTTCTCTCCAAGGCCCTGGAGAAGATAGTATACGAGCAGCTTTCTGAGTTTATAACTTCCAAGAAAATTCTCGATCCACGCCAACCCCGTTTTAGGCAACACCATAGCATGCAAACAATACTGCTGAGTCTGTCGGAGGACATCCCAGCTGGTATTAATATCAATAAAAAGCTACTTACTATCCTCTTGGTGTCGATTTCATCCAGGCTTCGATACATCAGCTTTCATACATCTCGCCCTCTAAACTACTTAGCAAATTAATTAGAATGGGTTTCTCGAGATGTGGCCTCTGTGGTCCTGTGGCTTAGGTCATAAATTACAGGTCGTAACCAAATAGGGGTTACTACATCCAACGGGGAGTTAGATTGGCTCACAACCAATCTTGGCGTACTACAGGGAGCGATTCTGGGGCCTCTTCTTTTTGTCCTTTACATCAATGATCTGTCTGATGTACTGGCGGGGTTCAAGAACCCAGAGGGTGAATTATCGGAGAATGTTGAGCATTTACTTTATGCTGATGGCCTACAAACCTATACGCAGGTTACCAGAGAGGGTCTGTCGGCTGTCGCGAGAGCAGTGTCGACATGGGCGACTAAAAACGCTCTTTATCTCAATGTCCAGAAAACACAGGCTATTATTTTTGAATTCGACTATAATATTAATAAACTGCAGGATATGCACTTGGGCATTGAGATTCAGGGTAACGTGTTCATCCCCTTTGAAGACACTGTAACCAACCTCGGCGTTGTTATGGTTTTTAAATTAACTTAGAAAGCGCAGGTGTATGTGACTAGCCGAAAGGTTAACAGAGTCTACATAGACTTAAATCATTTAGGAGAAAACTGGGCTTGTTAGATGTTGCGGCAAGAAGGATGTATTTTTCGGGGGTGATGCTTTATAAAGCTTTTCCTCATGGGGCAGCTACCGTACCTCGCGGCCCTTTTTGAAAAGAGCCGGTTTAGGATCTCCGGTAGGGACCCAAAGGAACTTGTAATTCCAGGGTCGCACACTGACGCTGGCCTGAAATCATTCAGAGCCCATGGTTATCGCCTCTGGAAATCGCTACCTAGAAGTAGTAGATACATTTCGTCTTTAAATAAATTTAAGGTGGCGTTACGCAGATTTTTATAAAGATGAGCTTTGACGTAATAGTTAAGATAAAATGAAATGAAAATTGTGCAACACTTAAATAACGACGAAATCTGTAACAACGAAATCTGTGATGAATTGTGATAATGACCTAAGATAATAATATGTAATTTATGACTTTGTACATAATGTTTTGACAAGTACAAAAATAAATCTTAATCTATCAATCTACATATGTATGTGTGTGAAATCAAAATTTGTGTCCATCATAACTCTTGCAGGGAAGCATGTCACGCGTTGAAACTTTGCAGACATAATACAAGCATATAATACGCACGCACGCACCCACACACACAAAGACACACGCATTCACACACATACCACAGACACACACACACACACACATACACACACACACACACACACACACACACACACACACACACACACACACACACACTTACGCGTGCGCGAAAGAGAAGAGAAAAAGTTGAAAGCATGTTAAGAAAACGTGGAAAGATCATTTTGTAGCATTGTTGGAAGGGTCTGAAAATAAAATAGTATGGAAAAGCAGACAAACTTGTATAGATAAGGAAGAAAAAGAAAAGGAAAAATTATCTACAAGGGAAATTAAAGAAGCATGTAGTATACTCAAGAAAAATAAATCACCAGGAATGAATGAGATTTCAAATGAGGTATGGTTATATGGAGAATATTTGGTTAATAAACTGATATGTATTTCAGATAAGGTATGGGATGGGAAAGGATTACCAGAAGAGTGGAAAATGGGAATAATAGTACCGTAACATAAGAAGGGAAACCTTGATGAACCAAAAAACTACCGACGAACCACTCTTATGTCAAAGGCTGACAAACTGTACACGGAAATAAATAGTTAGCAAATGAAATAGAAAAAAAGGGATTCTACCAGAAGGGCAGACAGGATTCAGAAAAGGAAGGCCAACGCTGGATAACATATACATAGTAAATCACTTGTTACAAAGAACAAAAGGAAAAGAAAAGAAACTTTACTCCATGTTTATAGATCTATAGGCTACCTTCGATCTCGTAGATTGGGACATATTGTCGGAAATTATGGAACAGTTAGGAATAAGCAAATATATAATAGCAAGAATAAAAGAAATATACACAGAAACTAAAGTTAGAATAAGAGTAGGTGAGGACATAACGGATCAATTTTTAACTGAATAGGGGTTGAAACAGGGATGCGTACTGAGCCCTATTCTTTCTTGTATATGTATAGCAGGGTTAGAAGAGGATTTTAAAGGAAGGAACATCGAAGGAGTAAATATAGGTAATATGAGGATATGGTCGTTAGCATGCTGACGACATAGTCTTATTAGTAGAAAGTAAATAGGCACTAATACATATGATAGGAACCTAAAAATAATTTCTTAAAAGCAGAAGAATGATTCTTATTGAGGAGAAAACTAAGATATTGGTTTTTACTAGGGGGAGAAATAGTAAAAACGGGGCGAGCAGATGCCGAGTGAGAGAGATAGAGATAAGAGAGGCGTGATATCGACCAAACACTCACATGATGGACTCCTCGGAATCAGGTCGCACTCACTCGCTAGCTGTCTTGTCCTCTGCGTCACTCACAAGCGCCGCACGCAGTCTCCACGGCTCTCGCCATAGTCGTTGCACTGGGCTCGCACACGCACTCTCGAGTTATCGCGTTCGCGCAACAGACGTTTTCTCTACACGGTGGCTCGAGCGTTTCTACCGAAAATTCCCCCGCCCCCTCTGCGGCTTAAATATACTCGGTCCGTCTCTCTCACCTTTCATCGGCTTCCTCTCCTATAACCGTTGTCGCCGCTGATGATGCCTATAAGATCTGGCGTACTTAATACACGTTTTAAATAAGAGAGAGAGAGAGAGAGAGAGAGAGAGAGAGAGAGAGAGAGAGAGAGAGAGAGAGAGAATACATTTTTCTCTTTTTCTATTTGTTTTTGTTTTTTAGTGGTTTTTTTATTTTTAGGCTTTAGTTTTGCACAGGTTTTTTAATACCTTAGAAATAATATCATCTATCCAGTGAAGAGGCATTTTAAAGAACATAAAATTACCTAACTGTTTTCAGACCTGAAAGTATGCATAAGGGTATTCCCTTCTTTTGTTATACACGAAAACGTAAATTTTGTCTAAACGATTATATATCAAAAACATATTATAAAGGAAAATTTTTTAAAAAATTGGAGATGATTAGAAATATGGAGAAGAATGTTTAAGTAAAATTTTTGAGTGTTGACCTTATTCTTTTGTCAAGAAAACAATAATTTTGTAAAAGAAATCGATTTTCTTTCTCTGACGATAACTGAAGTAAATCGGCAGCATTTTATCTGAAACTTTACAAAACATAATAAAATACAACCTTGCCTCCTCTAGGCCTGCAACGCCCTCGCGGTAATCGCCCATTTTCCGCTCTTGATACACAATATACTATTAATTTAGTAGTAAATGCTACATTAATAGTAGTTAATGCTATTTACTTATTAATATGTACTAGCGAGTGTAGGATAATTTGCTTAATAAGTATAGTAAATATAGTATATTTATATCTCGGCTCTGAACTTTCCCCATACGTTTGAGGTAGGAGCAGAAATACCCATGGTCTCTTAAGAATTGGGTTAGGTAGTAGTTAACCTCCCCATGATCTCTGTTAATCCAAGGGTCCAGCTGGTCTATCAGCCTTGCTGTCTATACACCCATGGTTGTGGTTCTCCAGGATTCTTGACACGTTTCCATGGTGCGTTCCTGTTTCTCTCTATGGACTGTTGTTCTGTCCTCTCCTTTTTTGTTCCGTTCATAGATTCGCTTGCGTTCCATCGCGTGTAGGTCGATCGGGATGATTCCCGCAATAGCTAGCACTGTGTCCATGATTTAAATCATGGTGTTCTCATTGAAAGAGTGATTTAGGAGCGCACAAAGATTCTTGGTTACGATCTTGTAGCCCAAGCTACAGCCAGACGACCCGATTCACTTCTTCGGTCAAGTCTTTCCAGCACTTCGCCTTACGCCGATTGATCTCGTGCCGGAGATTAATATTAATATACGTGACGCTTTCTTGTATTTATTAATATTATAAATATAAATTTTATAAAGACCTTCTGCCCGTTGAATTAATAAAATAAAAATAAAATAAAATAAATTTGGATTTCGTTTTATAACGATTTTTTTATTTTACGTTATTGTTAAATCGATAATCAATTTAGGATCATAAGCTTATAATTTTTTTTTGTAATTTATCTTTTGACGAACAATCAATGATAAAAAATAATTTTGTTTGAGGAAGCTAAGTATCAATTTAATGGCAACGGTTTTTTATTTTTGATGCATGAATGTGGCTGACATAATATTTTTAATTGTTTGATGCGGTTATGTTTTTTGCGATTTTTTTACTCTGGGTTATAGTTTTTCATGTATTTTCATAGTTTAAAATTAATGTAATGAATCCGGATAAAACGATTTAAAAGAGTTTAAAATTACCTATCTTTTGTGACTACAAATTAATTGTAATTAAGTGATTTGGAAAAAAGAAAGTAAATTGTTATGGCACATTCTACACATGTATGGCTATCGTCCGAACTAAAATAATATATTTTTATAAAAAATTAATCTATTTTTGAAACAATTAAAGTTTAAATAGAAAGTCGACAATTTTAAATATTTTTTGTGATCGAAAATTTTAGTTCAGACAATACCTACAAATTTACTTTTCAATAATCTTTTCGAATTCTTTGTTTTAGACGTTCCAAACTTGAGATATCATGTCAGCCAGATTTTGACAGGGTTAACTTCAGGTGGCCATACCAGCCATATTTACGATCGAAAGACAAAAATGTCTGTAGATTAAAACGTCATCTTTCATGTATATAAAGTTTCAATAGAATAAATAAATGTTACTATAAAAAGAATTCTTGAAAAAAGTCGTCAAGAATCATATTCTTTATATTATAAATAATGCATAATAATGATTTTACTTACAAAATGGATATTAATATTTATTTCCTGCAATTTATATTGATATTGATATCGTCGAGAAACGGAATTGTAACGCGCGTGGCGCATCTGAAATTCCTAGTTTTAATAAACTTTCTAATAGTATTAAAAGTATTTGTAAAATATCTAAACTATCAAATGAAATCGGCATTACCTTAATTATAACTTTATTTTATGTTAAAGTTTATAGTTATGTAAGCAATTTTACAGTCTCCGTATATGAGTTTTCTTCCGTAGATAAATTATCAAAAAATCGCAAACTAATCATTTATAACATTTATTATATCTGTTTAACTATAATTTTGTTAAATTAGTTTCTAATGTTATCAAATTAAATCATATAAGTGTGTAAAAACAAGTTGCACCTTAGTTGTCCATACTACGCAGAACGGTAAAAAACGAAATGGCACTCATGCACATCTGTAAACAGAAATTATAAATTGCCTTTGCTTTCTATATCATGTATTTTTTAAATGCATATGTATCCCTTACGGAAATAATCTGTAGATGTCTGCAAGATTATTTCAAAATTGTCTGCAGATTTCTTTCATGATTTATTGCAGATTTTCAGAAACTACAGGTTTTTCTGCAGGCTTTTTACGCAATTATTTACAAGGTTTTTGCCTGCAGATCTATATACAGAAACAGATTGTATTTCTGCAAATAAATTTGCAAGAAAAAAATTTAGTTGATCAACGTTTAGAAGAACCTGCAGAAAAACGTGCCCAAAAACCAGGTGTTTTCCTTAAGGGATCAGGATTGAATTCTCGATTTTCGATCGATATACGTACGTGCTTGAAAGTTTCGAGGGAGAGATTGATGTACCCGCCGGCGGTCATCTGTAACGGGCGTCCGGCCCTCAGCATCATGAAGAGCAGAGCACGATTGGCCTCGGACTCGTATTCCTGGTGCATCAGAGACGCGCTGTACGCCGCATTAACGATTGCCTTGCTCTTTCGCGAACATACATTATGTCAATGAGATGGTTATATTGGCAGTTGATAGATACCGCAACAGCGACGCTTAAACGAATACTCATGATTTCATAGGAAGTGACTTTATCGGCGATATTATCGAGCCAAGATCTTAGATTACTTTGTGCATTTCTTACCTCTCTAGTTCGAGAGCCTAAAGAAATTTGTATGCCAAAGGTATTAAATAGTATATTGTGTACCTAGGGCGCAAAGTGGGCTTTCTTAGACCGAGTGTGGAGATTGCAGAACGAGTCGAAGGCGAGCTAGTACGAGCCGAACGCGAGTGCGTTTGCGAGCCGAAGACGAGTACTGCAACCACAAGAGGTCAAAAAGCCCACTTTGCCCTTGGTGCACACCATATTTTTTGTAACGCATGTATCGATTTTTGCGTTTTTCTAGCATATTAAGCGGGGCTATATATATAATATAATTATCCGAAAAATTTTAGCGGGCGCAAAAGTTACTTTTGCGCCCGCCGGTCTAAAAAATTGTCCTTTAGGCCCGCTTAATAGATACAGAAAAATGTGAAAATCGTGCTTGTATAACAAAAAAATCTTTCGTTATCAGATTCGCTAGTCTGTCGATGGCCAAGAGGTTAAGGTACTGACTCGGAAAGTCAGAGATCGGTCAATCAAAACCACCCCAAACGTTGATTTTTATCTTTCTCGATACTAATATAAAGAAAGATTTCTTAAGACCTTTGGCATACAAATTTCTTTGGGCTCTCGAACTTAGAGAGACAAAAAAGGCACAAATAAATCGAAGACCTTGGCTCGATAGTACAATCGATAAAGTCACTTCCTATGAAAACTTTTCGACGAGCGATTGATTTCAGTTCAATTACCTTCTGAATTAATGATTGCTCATACTTTTCATATCTGATGATTAATTCTATTTTAACTATTGCGTAGAGAATGAAATAGTGGTGCTCCAAATCAATTGTCATTTTTAAAACCCGTGTGCATTGAAACTCTTAAAGTTATTATCCGATTGGCAAGAAATTTAATAGCATATCGTTTATGCAATAGCAATTTTTATAGGCAAATTTTAAAGCTAAAGTACAAGATTCTGTTAAAACAAACACAATTTGATATACATAGTCGTTGACATGTAGTTTCATTTGTCGAGGATTAACCGTTTTATATCTACAAACATGCACACGGTTTTTCTACGTGAATAAAAATGCTTCTGTATTGAGCTAGAACGCTTGTGCTTTGGACATTAAAAATAAGTAAAGATAATTTTCTTTTATTTCTTACAACATGTATAATAAAATCGTTAACAAATTTTTCATTTATTTATACCCTATCAAATATTAAGTGTAGGTACAACTTTTAAACATTTACCGCGGCGTAATCAAATATTATAACTTATAAAAGCAATACAACCCAATATATCTTCTAGTCTAGACAGATTTTTAAATAGACCTATAATTGTAAGAAAGTATCATTTATCTCATTTGTTGGTATATATATTTACATCTTGTATCTTTTTAAAAAATATACGTTTTTGCCATAATAGCATCACGTAATCTTTTTAAAACTAATACAAACGTTTCTACAGTCGCACACCTCGGTTAGCAGATGCTCGGAAAACCATTGACAACTGAAGAATTCCAGCACATTCAGAAGTAGTACGGGCACGTACTTGACTGTGTTTGGATCGTTCTGCACAAGTGTCAAATAATATTATATTTTGAGTGTTTCTGTTAAATGTATACATACAAATAAAATTTTCATAATGTCTGGCAGAGTGAAATTGTACTTTGAGAAGTCTTAGTCCTATGAGAGATATGTTGTACGCTGTACCCATAACCTGGAATATGAATAGGCTGCGCGTAAAATTGTTGACGTTCTGGCAAAAACTAATGAAAGAATTTTACTAATTACATATTTTAGAAAATAATAGATGAAATTGTCATAAATCTTACATCAGTATTTTCTGATGAAATTGAACGCACTCGATGACGTTTTGCATCGACAGTTTATTCGTATGATTCTCTGTGGATCGAATCATTCTATCGTCTAACGAAACATCGAAACTAGACGTACTTGTCTTTACCATTGCCAGAAGTCTGTTTCGGATAGATCTTAGATAAGCGCTGGCCATCATGATAAAGAAAGGTCCGGCAGTCCCGGTCGTCACTACGATCATCGTGTAGCTAAAGGTGACCACGTCCACCAGCACCGATACTATGTCATACCAGGGCTGTTCTTGAACGTCGACGTAGAACCTGAAAGCAATGTTCGATTTTCATTCGAGCACGATAAGGTTTTCGATCCGATTTTGCTTTTTCGAAGATGAATCTTTACGGGATAATAATTGTTACTAAAAATATCGTCTTAAATATAACTTAGAGACTCTAAGAGTAAACAACCCCTATTTGCGGGAAATATCTATATGGATTCGAATATTGTATGTACATTCTTGCATGTGTGCGCATATGAACGTATTAGTACCTACGCATATCTGTGTGCACATATAGTTACGCATACTATAGACGGGGCACTGAGAAAACGCGGGCACTAATCACAACTGAAACGGTTGCAGTCTCTTAGGATAAGTCTCTCGTTTTCACCTAACAGGAGAGAGTAGTACAGTTGTAATGTCCACTTTTACTATATGCACATCTCGTTGTACTAAAACATGAATTTGAAGAAAAAATTTTACCCGTCTGTGTGCGACGAAGTTTGAGAAATACGTGGTGAAACTTTAAAAAAATAAACAGTTAGTCCTGAGTACGCCCGTATGGAAAAAACCGAGTGAGTGTGAAGTTGAGTGTTATTTCTCACTCTCAACTGAATTTTTATATTGTAGGTTATGAAATAACACTCAACTTGAGAGTTTTTTCCGCACGAGCGGTTAGACTTTAGACATGTCTTTAAATGGGACAAATCCATAGATACTATTTTCTTCAGCATTCCTCGCACTTAAGAGGTCGATTTTTTCCTTAAATTCTTATTAAAATGAGCTTTAAACGATGGCTTTGGTTTCATAAGTTCCCTCAAGGGGTTCCTCATGGGCATCCTCCTTTGACAAGCCGGTTGGCGAGACTTCCATATTGCGAAGTACCATCCAGATGATACAACTAATAAGGTAAATTTTATATCTATAAACCTATATACTCCTCTCCTTTTTATCATTCTTTGTTTAATGTTTACTAGAAACATTTATGGGCGCTGCCGCGCATTCGTACATTTATTATATATTTGTACGTTATATATTTTTATTTAATTGTATAGGGAATACTATACTTAAAAATCGCTTTTATCTATAATTTAATTTTAGCCTATGCTATAAATTGATTGATTTTAAATAAATATTATTTAATTTTTATTTTTAAGAAAATATTCTAATGTGACGGGTCGGAGAAATCGATTTTTTTTTCATTTTCGATAGATTTTGGTCATAGAATTAATATCCCACAATCAATCTAGGCGATTCTGGCGTTGCTGATTAGCCGGAAGGGTATATTTTTTATGAGTTTCCAATCAAAAAAACTTTGAACACGTTTTTCTCAAAACGACATTTTTGCACGTGGCGCAGGTGATTACTCAAAAACGGTTGAACATATCGACTTCAAAATTTAACACAATATTCAGCACACTTATGGCTATGTCCCTTACCTCAATCATGTTCAAATTTTGATTCAAATACATAATTTTGCCTCATTTATAGCGCAAAAATATGAGCCTTTTTTTCCACTTTTGCAAGAAACACCGCCAATTTGTTAATTTACAGTGAAATATAAAAATTGAGGTACAGGCGATAACGATGATGACACAGATTAAGAATTTTCTTTGATTTCTGTTTCAAACATCCAGGAGGTCCGGAATCACCTTCGCCAGCATGTAAAATATTTTTTTCATTAATGTGAAAGTAGCATTATAAATAAATAAATAAGTATTTTTCAATGATATAAATTCTTTTTTCTACTGTTCTGAATCATTCATTTCAAGGAAAAAAAATTTGCCCAATTATATGCAATAATTGTTTAATAGAAAGTTGTTGAAAATGTGCTGTTTTTTAGGCGTTTACACTAGAATACTCCCTTAATTGAAAATAAAATTTTTTAAAACATTTACGTTGTTAGTATTTATACTGCCAACGTATCGTTTATTAATTGTTTTATTTTTAATATTTATTTTTTAGCTTTTTTGATTTAACATTTAAAAAATACGGTAAAAAGAAACGGTTTTAAAAAATTGAATATAAAAAATGTAAACAAAACAGCTGTGTAATAAATTAGCTGTTCCCTGTATATAATATACAATACTTTCAATTTTGAAAATCTGACTTAGATTCATAATCAACGTTCACAATATTTATAATAACGTATTTGATTTACTTGTGAATGGTTTACAATATATTTGGTTTTCAGAACGTCGATCTTTTCTTTCACTCGTCCTCAATTTTACCCCACAGTAACATTTAAAATGAATAAACGATATATAATTCGGGAAATAAATCAATATGTAGATTTTTCAGATTAAAAATGTATCTTAAACGATACTAAATTTATTTCAATCTTTTAAATATAAGGTGGGTGTAGGTTATGTTCCCACCTATACGAGATCTCGTTGTATGTGTTATTCTGGGCCGCCGTAACTCCTACAGTATTTGTATAGTGATAATAGATATTGAGATTATAAGATTGACTTTCTGAAGCACTTATTATATGCCTTTACCATAAGAACTGATAGATGGCCACTTTACCAACCTTTCTGAAAATGTTTAAATGATAATCAGGTGAGAATCAGGCGATAATCAAATTTAGAAAATATTTTTTTTGCAAAACGCACATGAGATAATGAGAGTTAAAGGTTCAAATAACATGCTCAACAGTTTTCGAACCCCAAAACCCGATATATATCTACTGGGAATTGAAAGTTCCTTAAGGTGGCCACATTACCTGCACACCGCTTAATTAAAAAGTGAACATTAAAAATATTCTATAAATATTTTCTAATAAAATTTTTGAAAATTAAAGTATTTCCGATGTACGTTTTAATCAATTCTGTATTCTGAAATATTAGGTACTATCAAAACGGAAATCCAAAAATTGACATTCCTAAAGGCGCCCTGGATTTCATTTAAGAGAGACCAGGATAGTATACACGCCTTACACGAAGACACTGTACAGGAATACATCAAAAACCTCAGAGCGCAGAATCTAGACTTGATTTTTCGTAGTGCATAACACCAGGACCTCATCTTCGAGAGCCTCAGGGGGTATACACGCCATACTCAAAGAGAATGTGAACGTTGTCATCAAAAGCCTCGAAGAGCACAAATTAGACTTGATTTTCGTCGTTACACATCATTTCCTCAAAAGTTACGGGTGAGCTAGGTACTGTACTAGGTACTATCCACGTTACTCTCGAAGGGATTGTCCATGTAAACATCAAAAGCCTTGGAGCGCACTAACTAGCCTGGATTTTTACTGGTGCATAATATCTGGATCGCATCTCCGAGAGCAACTGGTAGTACACACGCCTCACTCGAAGAAAATGTCCACGTAATCATCAAAAGCCACAAAGTGCACTATCTAGGCTTCATTTTTCTCCGCGCACAGCACCTGGAGATCTTGTCTGGGACACCCGAGTCGTATACACGCTTTACATGAAGAGAATGTCCACATAGACATCAAAAGCTTTAGAGCGCACTATTTAGACTTTATTTTTATCAATGCGTAAGGCTTAGACCTCGTCTTCTAGAGCCTGGTTACATACGCTCCTTAATCAAAGACAATGTCCACGTATACATTAAAAGCTTCGGAGCGAATAATCTAGACTTAATTTTTCCTGGTGTGTAACACCTGGACCTCATCTCCGAGAGCCCCGAGTATTTTACATGCCGTATTCACCGACACTATGCACGTAGACATATTTATGCAAAAAGCCACGGAGGAGACAACATTATCGGCAACCTTTCACATCATAATATTGCATTTTACATATTCATGCAAAGTCCACGAGGAGGTATTCTCAAACACCATCGTCGGTGACCTCACACACTTGCACATTGTGTTCAGTGATATTTCATAGGCATGTATAATTACAATGTTGAAAAAAAATAATTTACAAATTTAAAACTACAATTTAAGGTTATATAAAACCAAACTTAGCGCTCTTGTCTGTTTCGTTGATCGACGTGAACTTAGCTGCATAAATATCTCGATTATTAATAAAAAATGAAGAACTAATATCAGTGTATCTAATAAAATTAAATATGTTAATAGTTAGAGGCGGGGCAAACACTCTCTAAAATGAATCAGTGAAATTTTCACTGATTGTCTCAGTGAACAACATTTCCACTGATTAATCAGTGTTTCTCATTGAGAATCAGTGAATTATTTTGTCAAACCTTAAGTTACTATTGAATCAGTGAGTTTCACTGTTAAATCAGTGAATTGTATTGCTGAAGCTCATAGTCACTGGTAAATGAGTGACTTTCACTGTTGAATCAGTATCATTCGGAAATGTTGAGTAGCAAAGCTTATATGCTGCGGCAGGTTGGTGGGTTATTGTCTATTAAAATTTATTTACAATTATAATGCAAATAAACATTTACTTGTAGGTATTATAAACATATGTTTAATAACATTGATAGAGAAACCGGGGTTAATAGTATACAGGGCTAACTTAGAAAATACGAATATCTGGAACTAAAGTAATTATTTACAGTTGTGTCTTGGATATTAAGACATATATAAAATTAAACATTTAAAAAAAAATTAAGTAATGAAATTGAGTTCCATTTTTTAACAATTATTTATAGATTATTCCACAGTTTTCTGTAAAAATTTAAAATCGCTATAAGTTCAATATCTGAAGGAATATCATAAGAAGGTGTCGGTTACCGACGCAGATTCCTACTACACCACAAACCTTTTTTGTTTTCTATTTATACAATAATTTATTTCATGAAAAACTACGAGTTACCTTCGCCTCGTTTGAGACTAAGTAATATTTTGAGTGTCAAAAATCACCTACCATTGTTTAGCCTTTGAAAAGACCATGAATTATAAAATCAAGGTCAAACATAACCTCATTTGTTTAGAATTCAATATTTTCCCAAAATAAAGTAACGATAGGCAATCTTTTAGCTCTTAAAATATTCCTTTTTTACACAAATCGGATACGAGTCTTAGTTTTTCGATAAAGAAGTTATTATTTAAATGAATAGCGAAATATTTCATCAGACTAGAACATAAATATTTTGCGTCCTCTTAAATGACTATAGAAATAAGAACATTTACTGTACAAATTCTTTTTCAGATCAAAACTTTTAACATTATAAATATATCATGTGCGCGGAAGCTGTTAAAACATATACAAGTTCCGAAAATGTAGTACGTAAGTGTCTCAATGGGTGAGCGGTTAAGGTATCCGACTGGCGTGCAGAAGATCGAGAGTTCAATTCCCTCCAACATTAAAAATATTATTCTAATATTATAATAATTTAATTTAATTCTTAATAAATATGTTTCTACTATAATCGCTATGTTTCAATTATAGTGTAATAAATAGCTAATTTATATAAATAAGGGTGGGCGCGTAAATTCAACTTTTCTCAAACAGTGAGAATCCACTATTTAGACAGTGAAAATGTCACTGATGAATGAGTGAATCCCTCTGTTGAAGCTGTAAAAAATTCACTGATAAGATCAATGAATTAGTCACTAATTGAATAGTGAGCTTTTCATCAGTAATTGAATCAGTGGCTATTCATTGTTTCGTAGTGGTATACTTGGTACTATTCGAATCAGCGACTATTCATTTACTTTAAATGCATCTTCATTGATTCATTCTTTGAGAGTATGTAATAAAGAAATACATAGCCGTTATAAGGGTAAGTTTAAGGTAAATCAAAGGTAAGTTTATGGTTTATCAGAGACGTTACAGAAACGCTCTAGGCACGTTCCAGCGTGGCGTTACAGGAACATAGTAAGACGTTACATTGCCGTAACGAGTTGTGCTATCTGGGTGTGTGCGTATATCTGAGTGCAACTACGTATGTATGTGTGTATGCATGCACGTGATTGCGCGTGCGACTGTATAATAATTACCGACTACCGACCTAAACGGCAAGATTCTCCTCTCGGTCCCGTTGATTTCAGCGGGCGGCAGCCTCACCACCTGTGCCGTGATAATATAAAAAACCACGGCAGCCAGGGTCGACGAGGTAGAGTAGTACATCAGATAGCGCACCTCGATCTCGAACGACTTCACGAGCCTCGGCTCCTCGTCGACCAGTAGCTTCCACAGCTCAGCACAGACTTCCATCAGCCGGGTGAACTTTACGCGTCCGCTGTAAAGTATGATGAAGCGCAAGGACAAGCTGAGGGTGAACACCATCTCGAAGACAAAGGCTATTTCGAGCTCGTCGCAGGCCAGCCTGCGCACGCCGTCGCCTATGTACATCGAGCAGTTCATCATGTTCACCCAGTGGAAGTAGATGGCCAAGGCGGAGGAGATCATTGTGGAGGATCGGCTAGATCGAGCAAAGGGCACGACGCCGGCTGCCCGGTACAGGTAGGTGTAGATCCGGGTCACGTCCTCGTATGTAGGAATCATTTTGTTGGCTTTTCTCATTACTGCGAGCGTTTTGTGGGCTTAGTTGACGGATGAATACATTATTGCTACTGAACGTTGAGAACGTGAAAATTAGCCGAGTCGACATGAGTTGTTTCGTAGAAGAATTAAATTAAAGTTTGATAATATGTGTTAAGAATAAGTACTGTATTGTTAGGGTGGTCCAGAATTTTCAAAGATTCGATTTTCTTTCTTGTAATCCATTTCAAATTGTAATCAATTTCAAAAGTTGACAAATGTGAGAAAAATAACTTTCCTGTAAGACAGGCGCTGGACGTTGAGATTTGAAGGTTACTACCTCGATTTCACAGTTTTTAAGTGCATTTATGAACTACTCTTTTAAATAAATTTGGTAAAAAAATTATTAAAACTTTATAAAGCAAGGCAAATTTTTTTTAGTAATTTATCATATCACTAAACTGGAAAGTCAACCACATCCTGGTCAAAAGTCAAAACAGGCTGTTTGAACATTTTTCAAGACTCTAATTTTCGATGATTTTTCAAAACCCAAAATTCTTTTGACTCTTTGTTCCCTATAGAATCTACATAAAACTTGGCAAACGTATATGTATATAAACATAGAAATGGTTCCAGTATCAACAGTGTGCAACTTTTCTAGAATTTTAAACGGTATAAGTCATAGATTGATGTAATTTACTTCCAGTAGTTTACGTCAAGAAGAGTTGTACGTAATAAAATTTAAAAGCGGATAAAAAGACCTTTAATTTGAGAGGTCGCAGCATTTCTAAAGTTATTTGGATCAAAAGTTATGCTTTATTTAATATTACAAGAAATTTAAGGTAGTAAATTGGGACAACGCAAGATACGGTCCTACAACATGATCCTCAATTTACCAACTCAGAATTTTCATATTATTAAAACATACATAAGTTTTGATCCAAATAACTTAAAAAATGCTGATATCATACAAATAAAAGATCTTGTTACCAGCTTTTAATTCAAATTATGTACAAATCTTCATAATGGAAACATCCCGAAGAAAATTTCATCAAACTATGACATAAGCCATTTCAAATGCTAGAAGAATTGCAAGAATTGCACAATATTGTAATAAACCGATTAGATTACGATTTTAAAATATAAAAATATAAAATAAAGTAGGAAAGAAATAGAAGTAAGAAAAGAGAATGAGAGAAAGAAGAATAAACAGTAGATAAATAGAACAGAACACGTGATCCGTAAAGAGCACCGATCACGGGAGCAAGCAGTGGTCGAATTCTCGGGAGTAAAAAGTATATATATATATATATAATTAAAGCACACCGCATCGACTAGAGCAGAGGTATACCAAAATAAATACTCGCGTGCAGAGAAAGCAGATAGCAAGATGGCGTACCAGTATATAAATCTTTTTCTTTCCAACCTGTATACCCCTTCGGGTTTTTACAGGATACCTTCACCACCTATGTGTGGAGGTATTTGATCCTAACATCCCACCTTCCCCACACCGATCCCGCATTCACCTAAGTTACCGACATGGCAGATTTCTACCTATGCCGATAACCTGTGACGGAGGAAAAACACGTAGAAAAAAACATCCGCCAGGACCAGTGCGCAGTCTGCTTCCTTTCCGGCAGGAAACAGAGAGAAAAAATCCTCGTCTGCTCCTACCGGGAATCGAATCCAGGCCGCTCAGGCGAACGTATCTCCGCTAGATGAGGCGTGCGCCTTAACCAACTGAGCTACGCAGGCCCCCTGCGTACCAGTATATATATATATATATATATATATATATATATATATATATATATATAGATATATATATAATTAAAAAATACGCGCAGCGGAAAACCAGAAAGGCGTACACACACACACTTATATATATGAACCCTCTCAGAAACATCGAAAATTAGACATGAAAATAGTGACTGCCTTTTTCGGCACTGGAGGCCGGTTAGATGCAGAGCAAGTACTTGTAAAGCTGATCATAAGCATTTTTTTGTTAAAATTTGACGTTTATAGCTCTTGACTTGGGAAAAAAGAATTGTTTTTTGGCACTTATGTGGTTGACTTTCTATTCTAGTGATATGTTAAGTTACTAAAAGCTTTTTGCCTCAATTTATAAAGCTTTAATCATTTTTTCCCCAAGTTTATGAAAAATATGTATATATGCAGTTAAAGATCTTTGAAATCGAGGTAGGAACCTTTAAATCTCAACATCCGGCTCCTACCTCGCACGAGAGTTATTCTTTCCATAGTTTTCAACTTTTGAAATGGTTACAAGAAGGATTATCGAAAATTTGAAAATGTTGGACAAACCTACTATATTGCGTATTAAAGGCGGAAAGTAGGCGATTATCGCAAGTGCAGATTGCACACACACACGCACACACACTTACACACACATACACACACAGAGACACAGACACACATACCCATATACGCATGAACACACACATACTCACATATACACGCACACACATACACACACGTGCACGCATATAGATACATGCACGTGAATGCACGCACATACACATATGAAATCAATAAAACATTTTGACAGGTGTTGTCTGTAATACTATATGTGTCATTTTTATATGATTTCGCCACATCAAAATGGTCTTTTTATAATCCTTTAATTTTTCACTAATTTCCGTTATTGAATGTAAGCCTTTTTACCATATGCCGCATCTTTATATTCATTTAAATAAGTAAATTTTCAAACTCTGGTCTTATAGTTGTGATACTAGTAACTCTTTTTGAAGTAAATATAGAAATAATGTTTGTTTAATTTTTTAATGAGAGAGATAAAATTGTAATTTTTTTAAAACTTATTTCTCGATTTCACTTTTCAAAGTTACGTGTTTTAAAAAAGAATGAAAAGTACACGAATTTAATGTGAAAATTCAGGGTGGTCTTGTAATTATGAGATGCATTGCATGTGTGTTTCACTGATTGTAGAAAACTTATACTTAATAATTGAGGTTAGTGTATCATAGGACTATAAAGACCACTTAAAGATAGCAAAATATATAAATGGCATACATATTTAAGATATTAAAACTTGCATTAACTTAGATTACATCAAAATATTGTTGAAGTTTAATGAATTTTTACAGGATTTAGCCTAGACTGGCTCGTTTAACTTACAGTCAATAAAAGTCGTTTAATTAACTTTAGTTTTTTTTTCTTTAAAATGTTCGTTTTCGCATAAATTGTAAATATAGAAAATCAAAACGTTAATATATCGTATATGTCATATTATCCACGTATAAAAGGTATCTAAATTCGTACATCAACTGCAATATTTAGTTATCGTTTAATATATTTTTGTCTATATTACTATTGTGCACAGATCAATACGTTGCTGATTCAGGGGCTTTTCATGTGTAACTCGAGAAAGCTTTTGCAAAAGTTTAGGCTTACGTACTTGTCTCGTAGCTGCATTAAAAATTAAATACGTAGCGCATGCATATCTAACTTTAATATGCCTGTCCCATTACCGTCGACGACTGATATCAATAACTAATAACTTTCCATTTTTCTCCAGAGCTTATTCCAATCGCTTAAACGAACAATAGCTAATATGCTAGTACTTGAAGAATTAGTCATACATAAATTACTTTCCGCGTACGTATATACGTTCCACGTAAATGCGCGAAGCTAAAGCAGTATACAGTTTCTAGTAGAAATAAATGAGAATAAAATGCGAAGTTGTATAATATGGAAAAAGCTTCGTAACTTTGTTGTGCTTATTCATTAATTTTTAATGCCGGATATAAAGCATTTTTATTTTATTTTTTCTATTTGCGTCAGTTGACTGCTGAGAGTTGTAGCAAACGATGTGTAACCTTCGCTAAGGGAGGAAAACAGTAACAGTCCGTAGCGGAAAGGTACTGTGTAACGTCTATGATAAAGAAATATCTAATAAATTTCGTAATATATATCGACTCTTATAGAAAACAAGCCCTTTTTAGATTTTCTGATTAATACCGACACTTTATTTGATCCTCTAAGAATATTATAGTTTTTGTCTAAAATTCATAAAATTACTAATTTTTGTAGGAGATTTCTGACAAAAATAGCATTTTTGAGAAATCTGAAATATGCTAGTCTTTGAAAAGGACGTTGATATATGGGTGATTCTCTGGGAAATCACAAAATTTTTTTCTGGAACTTAGGCAAAAATGTGCCAATTTGTGCACAGAATATTAGGAAGTTTGCATAAAAATGTTCTTTTTCTGCCCTCCGGCTGGAAAGCGCCAAATTCCCGGCCGCTGCGTGAAATGAAGTTGCCGCTTTTCAGCGCCGTCGAACAGAAAAATAGTATACACACCTTGGCCAGTAAAAAAGAAAGCCTCAGATCACATGTTTGACAACCTCGGCTGCGCCTCGGCCGACAATTACATGTGATCTGAGACATTTCTTATTTTACTGGCCTAGGTATGTAATATACTATTTGTAGGTGTTCATTATACAGATAGTTAATAGAGACACTAATCCAATTTTAAAATTGGTTTAAAACTTTCAAAAAAAAAGAAAAATCTAAAAAGTGAATATTGAACTCATAGGTACGAGTACCTACATTGAAGTAACACGAAAGGTTTTGTAACGCTGTATCTTCTGAGACTTTCGTATTCAGGAATTTAGGTATATGTATTGTAAACATGCAAAATGTTTACAAAGAAAATATGCTAACGATCTATCAGAATATTATATAAAAATTCACGCAACTTTTCTATTGTTATTTTTCACTTTATTTATTTTGTTTTTCTGTTTCTCATTTCTGACCTGAAACTTTCAGGAAATTTTCAGATCATCCTTTTGTACATCCTGCAGTAATAACATTCGATGAATATATTGTAAACGTGAATACCGGGTCTACCAGAACTCTCCTCGCGAAGAGGGCGGTGTTAGTATTTCTTAAAGTAATTACTTTATAGTATAATTATAGAATAGAATAGAATAAGCTTTATTTATTTTTCTTCTTTCCAACCCGTATAAGCTATATGCTTGTTTACGGAACACTCTTACCACCTTTCCCAAGAAGCTTCAGACTACCGCGTTCCAGAGTAGTCGATGGTCGCTTTTACGGTAGAGCTCTAACATTACCTGTCGTCCCTATCCAGCTACTGTTCCCACATTTGCTTTCTACAATCGTGTGAGGGAAACCATGACGAGGACATGGAAACTTAGACTAGGAACAGTAGCCTGCCATCAAGGTATTAAGCACTTAACAAATTTTTCTTGCGAAAGAAGTCAGAGGTGCCAGCAGTGGGAAACGAATCCCAGCCCTCCGCGTGGAAGTCCGACACTCTATCCACTATGCCACCGAAGGGATTTAGAATAAGCTTTGTTTTAAACAAGTCAAAAATAATATATGTACATAAATTCATATCATTTAGAACTGGGTACCACTCAAACCCAGTTAGTACATGGTATTAATTAAATTATAAGCGCTGAGTAGCACCCAGTCTATCACAGTTCGTACTTATATCAGGTACTTGTCAAACATTGTACCATCACTTATACTATCGCGTGATGTACAAAATTCAGCGCAGTCAAAAACAATCACATAAGGTATGAAGCATAACTTAGTCATATTTATTTTAACTTAATCAGTTCTTTTGTTCATCACGCACTTAGTGAAAATGTCTGCGAATCACCGACTTAAAACTAGATACAGGGATCTAATGCTTGGGGGGAGTAAATTCAAGAGCCCCCCCCCCCAGCACGAAATGACTTCAGGTCCACATCAGTTCGCGACCCTGGAACTGAGATTTCTTTAGAGGCCCCTGAGGTCCTAGACTGATTCTTTTGAAAAAGAGCCGCAAGGTACGACGGTTGCTTTGTAAGCAAGAACGCATATATCATGGAGTAACCGTCGTACCTTATAGGCCTTTTTCAAAAGTATGTAATGGTTCTTGAAGTCCGTCGAACCGTACCCCAACTGTTTCCACTGAATCATTTGAACTGAGCGTACGTTACGCGCCGTACGAGCTCCGTCGGACAATTATCCGAATCAGGTGTCCTTAAATCGAGGACCTTACAATAGCGCCGCTCGGCCTCGCGCAGAGAAATCGCGAGTGCTCAGCCTCTTTCGCTCGGGAACCGGCAACGACGACACACCTCCAACACAACTTCTCCGCACCGTCCCGCATATCCCAACGAAAACGGGGTTTCACGTTGAGAGGCAAACCGTGATTCAGCAAATCCGAAATTGCGGGTCAGGGAGGCGAGATCCGGTCGTCGAAGTTCGCTCTGCAAGGGGAAACCTCATCTCGACTACACAATTCATGGCTTATGTGTGTGGATGTCTCGCCACGTTAGATTAGGTGCTGTTAAGCCTATCCAGTTCGAGATAGGAATAATCGATTATGGTGGGGTCGAGAGTCGTCAAAGCATGCGCAGATACGGTTGAGGTGAGAAATTTAAATTCGTATCTAATATGATTAAGGGTTATGTTACTTTTTTGACATTCACAAGAATTACTGCTGCTGGACGCAGAATCACATAACAGTACTTTTATATTCTTCTTTTAAATAGAAGGAATAGTATATTACGCATCTTCCTATATTAAAAAACCGTAATAAAATACCTAATTTACCTGAAAAACATAGTCACATTCCTAATTTTCATTATTCACAACCTCTCACTGCACAATAATCACTATTGAAGTTTTTCTTACGTGGTGCAAACTCTCCGACCTCCATAATAATTATTTAAGTATTAAAAATCGCAAATTATACGCAAATCGCTATGCTAATCAATGCAAAGTCCGGGCTCCAAACTTCTGTATTCTTAATACCTAATATCAATAAATTGTCATAATAGCTTTTCTTTATTTTTTTAAATTAATTTAAATTTTTTTATTTAATTTTATTTGTTTCTTATTTAAAACATTTTTATTTATATAAAAAATAAATATATCTATATTAGTGTGCATAATTTTCTCTATATTATTAAAAGAGTTTCGCTGCCGTCGGTTCAAGAATTTTACTGTCCCTCATTTGCTCCCCTCATAGGCTCCCCCCCCCCCCCTCACTGGCTCACTCTCATGAGCTCCCCTATGGAACTGCGCCTCATTGAACTTCTCCTCATTGTCGGCCCTCATAGACCTCTCCCTTATGGATCTTTTTCTCATAGACATCTACTTATGAAACTTTTTCTAATTTAATCTCTGAATCCCATTCAATTTATTTTCATTGTTTAAAACGGTAAATAGATCATACTTTCTCTAGGCATTATTCGGGCTGTAGACCGACGATGTATTCATTTATTTGCTTCTCTGATTTATTCCCACAGGTGTTACGTAATCTCATAGGTGTATACGTAATAGAAGTTAATAAAGACTAATCGATTGGGATACCTATAATCGCAAAAATCAAATAGACATTGTTAAACTGTTGCTAAATTAGATAATAGAGAATGAAAAAAGACGTCAAGTGGAATTAAAAGGGTTTTTTTTTAATTGTGTATTTGCTACAACAGGTCAAAATTAAAACTTTTTACCTTTGTTACTTAAATTCCAATAACGTAGAAAGAAATGAGATTGATTGAAGTTCATTTGAAGAAGCTTGTTGCAGTTAGATGTTACGTCAGTGATATAGTCAAGGAATACTACTCTTTATACTTATATCTATATTTAACAATTTCATCTCCGTCGTGGACTTAGAATTGAACCAACGAATTTTTTTATTTGGCCGTATACTTCGGGTGTTTATAAAAAAAATGAAGTAAAAATAAATATTATATATCATATATTGTAAATTAAAAATGTTTAAAAGAGTTTGATTAAATTGTTGATTTTAGTATACTTTAATTAATGTTGTTAACCCTTTCACTGCGGCATGACGCATATGAGCAAATCCGAGAAAATTTAGACTTTTATGTTACTCTTAAGTTTAAGGCTTTAAACGTTAAATATTGTCTATCTTTAGGGAGGGATTTTTCAAAATAACACACATTTTTACAAGGCAATGCATTCTCAAATCATTCTGCTCTTATAAAAAAGTTTAAATAATTAAATACCTCTCAAAAGCGTCAGTTTCCGCTGCGTATTAAGCAGGTTTATTTTCATTATGTGTATGATATAGCCTTCAACGAAGTTTTTAATGATCTCAGACTCATATATATGCTTAAATATCGGTTAATAGAAGTGAAGAATCTTTGAGTTAAGTATATATGTGCCTCTTAAAAAAAGCAAGTGCTGAACAAGTTTAATATCGTAACTGTGTTTTCTTAAAAATTAAATTTTGATAGTATTTCATCTGTAAGTTTTTCAACGATCAACTTTAATAATATGTAGAAAAATATTTTATTCTACTTAGTGTAATAAGAACATTAAATCTCGGTAAAGGAGTGTGTCACACAAAAAAAGTTATACGATATCAAACATTAACATTTAAAACGTAACTCGTATAATAAAATAACATTTTTTGTTGACACAAGTTGGTACACACTGCTAATATCTTCTAACCACGCGTAATCGGTGCTTCTTAATAGTAGAATTATACAAAAAGTTCGATAAATGGACACCTGGCTCCATAGAGCTTTTTTGGTACAAAAAGTCGGTTGAGTGAAATCCAGCACTTTTCAAGCTATGCAGTGTATTTAAATAAAATATTTTAAAAATAGCATTTTGTTCAAGAGAAATGTTATTATTCCAAAATTATATAAAATATTTTTGTAAAATTCATGGGCAGGGTTTTTTTTTTGCCAATGATTACGAATATGAAGTCAGAACAAAATCAAAAGTCAAAAGTTTGGCGGATTTGCCCATATATAATGCGTAATTTATGAAAATTTCTTTACGTTTTATATCATTACATAATCAAAACGTTCTGAAATAATTTTCTCAGACAATTTTAATATTATTTACTATGTTATTGAAACAGTAGTCATGGCATATATTTCCTGGAACTTTTCTATTTTTCTATCTTTTTAAAAAGCTAAAAAAATAAAATTATACATTAGCCGCAGCCAGACTCTTAGCAAAGCGGTAAACCGAAGTCTCCTTATTCTGATCACACTTTCGAAGATGACTATCAGTTCCAAAATTTCACTTCTCGTACTAAAAGAAACGGTCAACTTGTAGTGCAACATCTAATAAACAATATCTAGATAGGGGAAACTGGAGTAAAGTGAGCACACGGGTAAAGTGAATCATACTTATTATTTCATCAATAAATTATTAATTATGCCATATTTTATTTTTAGTAAAAAGTAAATATTCGAGAATGATAATAAGAAAGTTTCACTACATAACAATTAATATTCTACGAAAGAAAAATAATTGTATTTTTCGACCTTAAAAGAAAGTTAGTTTGTTGAATTTGTTATAACGATTAAAGATGTTTATAGTCAGATTTATTGCTAGATTTTTTTTCTAATTACGTGAAATACGTTTTACTTACTATTGCCAAGAATGAAAAGCTTTAAAAGATGTTTTTCTGCTTTTAAACAAACATTTTTAAGAATTGACTTCTGGGGGTAAAGTGATCCGGAACAAAAAAAGATAGCAGTAATATATATATGCGGCCGGATGGAATATTTAACAAAATATTGATCAAGGTGAGTATTAGTATAGAACACAAAACCTTTGTTGCAACTCATCTCGCATTTATACCAAAATGAGCTAACATAACCTCCATATTTAACTGTTTCGTATATTACACTATTTTAAAGGTTTTAAGATGTCCTTTTAGTTTTATTATTATCTAAATTAACGTTTTTATTTATTCCTGTACAAAAACTAGTAAAATATTTTTTAAATATTTAATTCTATCCTCTAGTTCGCTTTACTTCGCACTGAAAGGTCCGGGTAAAGTAAACCGCTATTTTTCAAAAATATCTAAATAATATTAAACTTAATAAATGACATTTTTAAGTTGCTAGTATGTTTATTAATGTAAGAAGTTTCTTGTGCAACTTACAAAGTAATGTTTTAAGTCTGCAAAATACGTTCTTTTCGACTTTTACAGTTACTATAGTCCCTTTACCCTGGTTTCCCCTAGTAATTTAATAGTGTTATGGAACTGACCACTACTGCATTTTACTGAAATTTGAAGTGAAAAAAACTACTTATACTCTTGAAATTTTTAATTCTCATATCTTTTTCCGGATGTTTGATAAGTATAACATATATTTTGAGAATCCACCGTCAGGATGGTCAAACTACTGCACTTTTTGGTGTAGATACTGCTGTCATCAATATTTTATCCCAAAATGATGGACAAAAACTATGTACCTTGCTTTCATGATAATTATTGAATTTTGAGTTTAAAATCAATACAAATATGGATTATTAACCCTATAGTTTACTATGTATACAGAGGAATGTTGTTTACCTACCTTACTCTCTTAATTTGAAATAGTGAATTTTTCACTATTTTAGCTAGTGAAAATAATTCCAATGGCGAAACAGTGAAAATTACACTATTTTGTCAGTGAAAACTATATTTACTAGAATAATAGTGATTTTTCACTAGTTTGGTAGTTAATACATAAGTAGAAACCGGTAAAGTAGGGATTGAGTTGGTATTTCATAACCTAATTTCAGTTAACATTATTTTTATTTCATAAACTCTAAGTATTATTTTTATTATGTAATAACAAAATAATTAATTAATGAACTAATAAAAATGGTGCAAATAATCTCTTAATTATGATTCTAATCCATATTTCCTTTGTAAGAATTTGAAAAATGCCTAAAACTATTCATTTTTCATAATTAAATTATAATTAAATTGAACATTAATTTTTGTTGTAATGTGCAACTAAAAAATTTATTTAAGTACCTTTGTATCAATATATGTATATCAGTTAAATTCGCAGACATTGGACTGTAAACCTTGTGGACAAGAGTTCGATCCCCATCGTAGAAGTTTTTATCACATTTTATTTCTTATTTTAATATATATAAATGTTCAAATGAAAATCTAATACATAATCAATATCTAATACATCTCATATATATTTACATACGCGTTTAATAACAGCTTTATTTTTTTAATTTACTGAATGTTAAAATTTCACTATTTCGAGAGTGAAATTTCACTGTTTCAAGTAGTGAAAATTTATTTCACTATTTCAAATAGTCAATATTCACTGTTTTTTAGTTGCTGAGTTATAACTATTCAAAATAGTGAATATTCACTGTTTGCCAGTGAATTTTCACTATTTCATAATAAGAGAGTACTTCTTCGTAGAGTGCCCTATTATATCGAAATTTGAGTTTTGGACGTGTTACGGAACTGACATTTAAGACCTAATTTATTCATTTGTTTTAAAAGATAGCACTTATTTTTTCTCCGAATGTATAAGTATGTAAGAGGCTTGGACGCAAAGTGGGCAAGTTACGGTGGAATCACTCATCTACAAAAATATTATCCTAATAAAAAATATTTAGACAATGATCTAACACCTAACAAATATTCACTAAAAGTTTCAAGGCATTTGATTAAGTACTACTTAAGTTATGGGTGTCAAAAAAATACATTATATTGACATTTTTATCTTACAAAAAGAGTCTTATGACTTGAAAGTTTACAGGAATATACCTCTATATGAAACTAACATTCAGTAAAAATATCACTGACTTTTATCGTAAAATTTTTGTTGAGTTAATGATGTTAGAAGAAAATATTGATCATATGATATAATAAATGAAAAACACATCAAATCGTTTCCGGTTGTAAAATAAAAGATTCTATGCATACTTTATTTTATAAAAAATTCGCTTTCCAAAAAACTTTCCTGCACTGAAACATTTTTAGACTTCAAAGCGAAATTCGGTAAAGGTATACGATGGATTGAACAAATTGTAAAAAAACGTACATACATACACACACACACTCACGCACTCATACACACCCACACACACACACACATACACACACACGCACACACAAACTATCATACAGACATTTTTTAAGACTAGCAAATACGGACTATGTTCATATTATTCATACGTTATAAAATATAAAAAAATTATCATCGTAACAAAGCTTTAATTCTCTTTGAAAACGCAAAAATGGTAGCTCCATTTTTTACAGATACCCCTTTGTTTCTGGAGGCTAACTGATCGCAACCTAATAATCCAGGATAATAACATAAAAGAAGAAGTACGTAATATTTTAAAAGCTGTTGTAACTTCAACGTAATTTTATTTTGTATTGTATCAACGTATGTGTTTGCGTTGTATCAACGTATGTAGTTACCCCTTTATTTCTGGAGGCTAACTGATCGTAACCTAAAAATCGGGGATAATAACATAAAAGAAGGAGTAGCTAATTTTTAAAAAGCTGTAGTAACTTCAACTTAATTTTATTTTGAGATGTATCAACGTATGTGTTTGCGCCTAATGCTCTTTTGTGTAGTTTTAAGGCGTAGCGCGATTTGAATCTCGCGCCTTTTAATTAGTTGTTATTACAGTGCCCTGAGCGAGAGCGCATTTGTCAGCTGGAGACCGGCGAGAGCGCATCTGTCAGCTGGAGACCGGCGAGAGCGCGGGCAGATACGTTTCGACAGCGATCGAGAGTACCGGTCCGTCGTGTAGCTTTCGACTCGTGTTTGCTTTGTTCGCGTTTTGTTTGTTTTCGTTAATTAGCCGCATTGTTTATTTATTCTCCGCTGTATATGGTTGTGTATAAGTTGTTGCGGTTATTGTTCTGTGCGCCTGTAATTTGTTGTGAGGACGAGACACTACATCGAGCTGTCCGAAGCCGTTTACTGGACGAAGGGTGCACATGTTCCCGACACGTCGAGATCCGGTAACGTGCTGGGCTTTTAGCCATCCGGGAAGCCTATATCCCCTTGTCCGATGACCTAACCCGGAAGAGCGGGCGGTTTGGCTTTGACAGTGCACTTTTGTATTGCGGCGATATAACTGGGGCAGTTCCCTAGATTAGGTAAGAGAGGTCTCTTAAATAAGCGAATGATCATTCAATCTGCGATAAATTACGTTATAAATTAATTAATTAAATTAATTAAGTTATGAATTATTGTAGCTTATTCTTGTATTTTTATGTATTTGAATTTTCTCTTCTGTTTTTGTATAATAAATTTAATATTATTCACAAGCTTGCTCGGGCTGTTCCCTCTACTTCGTAAGGGTTTTTACGCATAAGCGAGTTATTGTTTATCCTTAGTTCATCCGCGAAATAGCTGTGTTTTATTTAAAAGACCCGATTGTCCCGAGAGCCTTATATTTTCGTCATAGCAAAAAGTATATAATACCTTAAAAACTAACAAATTATTGCATAAATACATGTTTTACCACTGTAGGGACACATTTCAAGCACTCATTTAAATATATGTATGGATGTATGTAAGGATGTAATCATATTCCTCGATTAACCCAGCAAAACGTAGGTGAAACTGGCTGGAACTTAAAGAGCTTACTTGTCTCATCATAATAAGTAAACGTATCTATTTTGAGCCATATTCGTTGAACGTATTGCAATATACTATAAATATTGAATATATTGAAAATTCGAATTATAGCTGTATTATGAATAAGTTTCATGTTTTTATTAAATTGTCCACAGTAAAATTGTAAATCTCGAAAAAATACAACTTTTTTGTATTTAACATTTTTTATGAAAACGTTGATGAAACAAAGTTTGTCGAGAAAAATCTAAATTAAAACGCAAACAAGCCATAAAAAATGAGTTATAACACGTACATTATACGCAAAAATTATCCACAGTAAAATTGTAGAATTCAAAAAAGTACAGCTTTCTTGTATTTAACATTTTTACGAAAACGTCAATTAAACAAAGTTTGTCGACAGAAACCTAAATTAAGGGGTTTTATCCCCAATTTTTTTTGTTTTTTTCCATTTTTTTTTATTGGCTTAAATCTTGCCAAAACAATCCTAGAATCAAAATCTACAACGCCAAAGTACCGATTTAAACTCAAAATTTTTTTAAATCAATTTTTTCCAAACAGCTTTGATGCTCTAAAATCACAATTTTCGCTTATTTTAGCGATGCTCGCTTTTTTGAATTTCGCGGCTTTGGAAATTAGTAGAAGTTACGTACGATCGATATCGTGTTTTAAATTTGAATTATAGAGGTCGCTACATGACATTACGACGGTTACAGCGTCTTTACAGCACGTGTTTACTCACACTTGCCCTGTGTTTAGTCGATCAGCCGTTCTCGTTGTTTACGTTGTTATTTTGAGTTTTGCTTTACTTTTTAACTGTGAATTATATTTACAAGTACTTAATTATGAGTGAAAAGGTGTACAGTGGCCGCAAAGGCAGTAAAACAAGAAGTACAAGTACAAAACGGAGTAAAATTAGTAATCGACGCCCGTCTAACCGCCCTTTGTTCGAAGGCGATTCGGAGTACGTTAGTACCTCGGCTAAGAAATTGAAAACTACTGATTTAGACCGTTACCGCGATGTTGATAATAATTTCGGTTACTGTTTCATCAATTTTTTCGCTATATTTACTGCTCTTTCTGAATTAGTAGTATGCAAAAAATGTAATGGTGCTGTAGTGTGGTCAATTGTTCCAAAGACGGTGTCAAGCGGTAAGACTATAGTTGACATTGCGATTGACGTAGCCGTTATTATCTTCAATGACGGCTTCTCGGGTCTGTTTGTCGTTTACGATGCTCTTGGGTTGACTGTTGGACCAAATATGTACGAGTTTTGCGTGGAAACGGACGCCAATCGCGTCAAAACCGCTGAGCATCGTATGTCCGATATCGCGAAAGAGGCCAGGCGCAGCATTACATCAGGCAAAAAAAAAAAGTAGAAGAGGAAATGCAGGCCCTGGAAGGACAATTATATATGGCAGGGATAGCAGACTGAAGGTAAAAAAATTATTATGGACTATATGTTTGCGATTCTTAAGATTTATAGCATTTTGAAACTTCAAACGCGTTTTTCTCGAAACCATGTTTTCAAAATAGGCAACTCAAAAAGTTTACATTCGATTGACTTAAAATTTTAACAGTAGCTTCATTGTTTGATTTTCTAGTGAAGTACACACGATTTTAGCGATTAATTAATAAGAAAAAAGTTATAAACAATTTAAGTCGATTTTTTTCGACGAAAACACGATTTTTTGTTAAATCAATCGCCATTTCGCGAAAAAAAATTCTAAAAATATAATCATGTGTACTTCACTAGCAAAACTCTTGTAGATAATAGAAATTTTTTTTTGTTATAGGTAGAGTTGGACGATACTTGTACTGCTCGCCGCGGAAGACCTTTTTGAAAAAGCGGTTCACGATAATCACTGCACAGCCGCCATTTTGTAATAAAAATATCAATAAAAAATTGTTTTCTCTTCTTCAAGAGTTGCTTAATCCAATGTTATATTATTTGTATACCTTTAATCTCAAATGTCCTTTTAAAAAAATAATTAACAAAGCCTTGTTTTTTAGAGCATAAGGGGGATATAACCCCTTAAAGCTCAAAAAAGTATCAAGAATTGATTTAAGACCACAATTGTATTATAACCCAATTTATTCTAAAAATATCTACAGTAAAGTAGTAACTCGAAAAAATACTTTTGTGTATGAAACATTTTTTATGAAAACGTCAATTAAACAAAGTTTGTCGAGAAAATCGAAAAATAAAGCGCTAAAAAGTCCCACGTACCCAATGATTCCAAATTAAACTACAGAACTTACTTACTTTAACTGCAGAAAGTAGTGTATTAGCCAATACAGCATAGCAAAATTATAAAATATTTTTATTTTCTATATTACTTAAATACAAAAATTATATTTGGTTTAAAGTTTCGAACACTTTATTTGTGTATCACACTAGCGTCATAGAATTGCAGAATACAGAATCATCCCCCTTTCCCCATTATAATTCTTTACATTTACTGCATTAAATACATTTCCTCAAAGAACCCATCACTGGTTACAACTAATATAAGAATTCGAGTCACAATCTCTAAAATAGACAGAAATTTAAAATGCAGTTAAATATAATTCTCATTAACTTTTAAACTCACTCTGTATTGATCGGTTTTTAATTTTACCGACTAAGTGCGGTTAAAATAATAAAATAAAGCAAACATTTTTGGGCCTGCGGCGGCTCAGTCGGTAGAGTGTCGGATTCCCACGCCGGTGACCCGGGTTCGAATCCTAGTCTCTGCCGATTGATACAAGCACCTCTGTAAAAATTACATGTGCTTTGTTTACAAACACACCGCAGACCCCCGTCGTCGATTAGCACCACATGGAAGCACAAACATGGCGACGTTAAATAATAATAAAAAAAAAAAAAAAAAAAGCAAACATTCGTTTTGCACCAAGTTCTCGGAATCTCGATAACTAGTCGATAATATGATTTTACCTTCCTGATCCTACTTTGTCGATAAAATACATACATAAAATGCAAACTTAAATATCATCTTTCCTATATCATCCTAAAACGAAGAATAGTTTTTGATTTGACATAAAGTATCATTTGTGTAGAAGAAAAGCTGAATTATTAGCCATAGAGTTTATTGTTGGACGGTATCAGTTCGATATTTGCACAATATATTAACCATTATTATTTCATCAACTGAATAAAATAATACACAAAATACTGATATGTTATAATTAAAAATATCTAGAATATCTATATCAAAATATATATATTTATTTATTTATAATAATTGTATATGTATAATTATTTCGCGAGCGAGAGCCGCATCGACGCGTCATTTCTCTCTCTCTCTCTCTCTCTCTCTCTCTCTCTCTCTCTCCCTCTCCCTCTCTCTCATGCACCTTTAGGAAAAATGTAAAACGCGCAATCATTTGTATACAACTTAAAATAGAAATAAATATGGCTAGATATAACTTCTTAGCTCAAGCATTGGTAGCTAACTGTGATAAATCTAAATGTTGGTATATTTTAAACAAATTCGGTTTACTTAAGAGCAAATTACCATCACTATTAAATACTTTTTCAGCTGATGAACTCATATGTTATTACTCATCAGCAATTTGCTGTCACAATCCGTGTTCTGAAGAAAGACTCCACGAAATACTTTCCAACCCCATTCGCTTAAACGAATCAAGCTTTGCCTTTAATCCCGTCGATCGAGAACAAGTCTATCAAACTTTTCTGTTATGTCTACCAAAGGCTAAAGAGAGAAGCTGTGATGGTCTTTCTCTTTCTTATTTCCGGGAAAGTATATTCGTTATTATTGATTTTCTCACTGATTTATACAATGCTTCAATATTTTCTTGTATCTATCCTAACGAATGGAAGAAGTCTATCATAGTTCCTCTAAGTACAATATCGACGCCTCGTTTGCCTTCTGATACTATAGGACAGTTGCTAATTTGTCCCATTTTGCTAAAGTTTTTCTCTCTTCTGTCGCCTTTACAGTCAGGTTTTAGGAGTAACTTTAGCACCCAGACGACATTACTATAGTTTACAAAGGATATAAGAAAAGGAGTTGAGAAAGGGGTGGTAACGCTTTTGCTACATTTTGACCTAAAAAAAGCCTTTGACTCTATCGATCAACAAACAATTGTTTCGTCGAAGTCTCCAGCTCTGCTAAAAACTGGTCTACCGAATCGACGATGCTGTTCAGCCTCCCTAATATACGATCGGCTCTATGCTGCAAAACATGCTCGTAGTCGGTCGTAGTAGAATTGACAAAATATGGGGAAATCTCCCAAACCTTTAACATATATGACTCTAGGTTTCAATCAGTTTTTTCTTATATTTTAACTGTATTAAACTGTTTCACATAGGCTTATGTTATTGTTTAAAGTTTAAGCTTATTGTTTATTACATTTTTATGTTTATTTTCTGTCATAAATTAATTAAATTTATCAATCAAATGTCTAAACTGTCACATTTCTCGTATATCGTATTCCCGATTACAATTATAGTTTCTTTAATAGTGTTTAAAATTGACCTGATAAAAATATAAAAAAAAATTATATCTTACTAAGAAATAATCAAAAAATGAGATAATATTGATAATATCTTCATTTTATTCATAAAATCGGAGTTAAATACATTTTAAAATTGTCATAGGATTTTGGTGCCGCATCCACAACACGAACAATAATAAAAAAAATAGTAATTGAATTACCTTAAAAAGTAAATATGGGTGAAATATATCAATAGTATTATGTTATATTATAATCCCTTTTTGTTATTTTAGTAAACATAATGCCCAAGATTTAAATAACACCTAAGTGAGCCAAACTAAAAAAACGATAAAAAAAATGTCGCATCTACAACGCACGTTTCTGGTATATATATTAATTAAAATCGATTAAATAAATGACCAAAATATAGTGTTTGATAAACTTTTGAGAAATAGCTGTGCATTGTACCTAAAAAACTAATATGTATTAATAAAATAGCAAATTTACATTGATTTGACGCATCCACAACGCGCCGTCCGCAATGCGCGTTTGTTTAAATATCATAACATCTTATTGCAACTAGACCTGTTTTGAATGAAGTAAAAGTGAGAAGGAAGAAAGAGTAAGAGAAGAGTTAAAAAAACGGGAAAAAGGAGTGAACAGAGCAAGAAATATAATGATACAAAAGTGTTTTCGTCGTCTAAGAGGTAAAATTAATCAATTTAAACGTTTAAATTGTTGATTTCAATAAGCCAAATTTATAATTTAAATTTAATAAATGCATAAAAAGTTGAATTTGTATTAAAATAATATTACACTTCCGATCTTTTTATTCTATAAGCGAACTATAATAAATCCCTCAATTAAAGCATACAATTTTTGTAAAATAACATTAATGCAATACAAATGTTTTCCCCATATAAGCGTGAGAAATATATATATAACTTATACAAGAAAAGAAAAATGTACAACAACACTGAAGAAATACACCTTAGAAATAATATCATCTATCCAGCGAAATGGCATTTTATTGATCATAAAATGACCTAACTTTTCACGCCTGAAAGTTTGGATAAGGTTATTTCCTTCTTTTGGTACACAATAAAATTTAATTTTTTGTCTAAACGGTTATATCTCGGAAACATATTATGACGGAAAATTTTTGAAAAAATCGGAGATGATTAGAAATATGGAGAATAATGTTTAGTAAAATTTTTGAGTCTTGACCTTATTCTTTTGTCGAAAAAAAATAATTTTTTAAAAGAAATCGATTTTCTTTCTCAGACGATAACTGAAGTAAATTGACAGCGTTTTATCTGAAACTTTACAAAAAGGTAACTTTTTACTATCTGATGCTCTACTTGTTTTTTCAGATCATGAGATAATTTATTTTATGAAATATTAAGGTTATATGTTTTTTAAAAGTTTGTTTTGACCGCTTATATCTTGTGAACGGCGCGGTCATTTTTTACCAATCAGATCTAATTTTTTTCGTTTTAAAATGAAAATTCAAAATTAAAAAGAAATTTCAAGATTTATCGATTTGCTTTTGTTTGATAACGATTTTTCGATTTTTTGATATTTGAGTTTTAGATTTTCTGTTTTTTTGGTATACCTATTAAAAATATTATGATGGCTCTTTTCTTTCTCCTAAATAATTTTTAGAATAAAAGAAACGGTACTGCACGGAGGGAAATAGTCTAGCAAAGATTACTTTTTTGTCCTAACTGTACCGAAAGTATTTTTTTCGTGCGTATAAAACGGGCGGAAAGTGCATTATTATTCCGCCCTCCGGCGCAAAGTAGCAACTTTTCGCCCGCTTCATATATGCGCAAAAATCATCCTTTCGGTCCTGGTAGGACAAAAAGTCTGCACCACGGGCGGAAGGCGATTAATGCTCGTGGTGGTTGCAGCCATCGTCTCGGCTAGGTCTGCAACGCCCTCACGGTAATTGCCTATTTTCCGCCTTTAATACATACTATACTATTATTTTAGTAATAAATGCTACATTAATAGCAGTTATTGCTATTTATCTATTTACATGTACTAGCGAGTTTAGGATAAATTGCTAAATAAGTATAGTCAATATAGTGTATAATACAGCATTGTTTCAGTTTTTTTCTTTTTTTTTAACGTCGCCATGTTTGTGCTCCCATGTGGTGCTAATCGACGACGGGGGTCTGCGGTGTGTTTTGTAAACAAAGCACATGTAATTTTTACAGAGGTGCTTGTATCAATCGGCAGAGACTAGGATTCGAACCCGGGTCACCGACGTGGGAATCCGACACTCTACCGACTGAGCCGCCGCAGGCCCCCATTGTTTCAGTTATTTCTCGATTTTTAGACTTTTTAGATTTAGTTTTTCTGTTTTTATTATGCTAAAAATATTATGATCAATTTAGTGTCACTACATTAAATCGTATTGATATTTCAACACAGAATTAAACAGAATAAATAATTTCATATTGGAACAATTTATAAAGTTTAAGGAAGCTAATTGCCGATGAACTGGCCGCGGTTTTTAATAATAATATATAGAATTGTGAAAAAATAAACTCACTATCTACAATAGCAATTAGTTAATTGATTTCAAACTAAATCTTTTAGAGTCGGTGCTACAATCGACAATTACGTTCAATAGCAACATTTTAGCTAGTTGCTTAAATTTTTGGCGCCGACTCCAAAAGTTTCAATTTAATTGACCAATTGTTATTGTAGATAGTGAGTTTATTTTCTCACAATTACATATATTATTAAAAAGAATATATTATTTTTTACTTTATAGAGGGTTACTTTTAGAAGTCGGTTCTATTTTTTAAAAGAAATTATTATTTATCAGTTTTTAGTGTTATGTTTAAAATGACTACATGAAAATTCATACTTTGCCAGTACTAATAGTACCGGCTCAGTACTGGCTCAAAGCAATATAAAGTGCAACTCAAATGGCTGCATCTGTTGATAAGTTATGCAGAGGACTCATCAATTAAAAAGTCGTTAAATATAGTATTCCGACAGTACTGGCATTTCTGCACAGGCCCAATACTGGTACAATCTTGTATTAGACCATGTATAGGGATATCCTTTATTGAATGAGAAAATAATCATCGAACTTGGTACAGTCATTTCCTATGTAATCGATATAAACATTATAGAGGATTATTCACAAAAATATGGTTTTTTGGTTGTACTGGCGTTGTACTGGCTCAGTATTTGAAAATTTTTGTATGTGACCTTAGTTGAACGATACCTAGATAAATAAAAAAGTTTCATGTTGAATGGTTCAATATGATACAAAAAATCGCGGACAAACATACATACATACGCGTCAAACTGAGAACGTCCTTTTTTGAAATCGGTTAAAAATACGATCAGATCTTATTAGTTGCTTTACAAAAATACTTGCTTTTTTAATTAATAGAATAAAATTTTAGCATCGAAGACAACGTCAATATTCATAAAAAAGTTTTTCTTAGAGTAGCTAAAATATTATCACGTGTACAATTTATTGTCAGTTATTATATTTATAAAAATAGTAAATACTCTCGAAAATGTAAATATATTGAGTTAAAAAATAAACTCTTCGAACCATCCTTTGAACATTATTATCAGTCAAAGGACATCGTAAACGTACTAATACAGAGATTCATATAAAAATAACCGAAGGTCAAAGCGCAATAAATGTGAAAACATTTCTAATACGTACGTCGAGTTTTTTCGCCATCCCGACAAACCAAAACACGATGCATTACACTTGAAAATATTGTAAAAGAATCTAATACTATTTTATATTTTAATTTCAATGCTCACACTATTACAGCATTTTACAACATATACAAGAACAACTTAACAACTACTTATATACGAAATCATTCTCATTTTCCTATATAATTCATAAGTTTCAGTCAGTTGAAAATACCTTCGTAATAGTAGGAACATAACGGGTAACTAAAATACACAACAATTAAGAGACTTCCTACATACAATTTTCTAATATAATGACAAAATATCATAAAAATGCTTACAAAAAAGAGAGACTGTGCGCACACAATAAAATTTACAACTTGCACGTTTCGTCGTTGGGCTCATTATGCATTAGTCGCTCATTGTGTATATAAACACAAACTTCACGGCTGAATTTTTTTGCTTTATACCGTGCAATAAGACCTTTAAAATTTTCAACCTCGGTAAGATCATTTGTTGATCTGTTGATCAATCGTTTTAAAATCATTATAAATTCTTAAATTAAAATCTTAAAACGCAATTGCGACATTCGGATGCCGTAGGAGTGAAAAGTGAAAGGACTATAGTGAACAACATCTCGTGACATTATGATACAAAATATCACCAAAATAAAATCTTATAAAATACCACTTGTCAATTTGATGTGACAATTTGATGACACGTCACATGACATGTCACGTGATGAAATGTACGAGTTGTTAAAAAATATCTGATGTTCTCAACTTAATTTACACGTGATTCTTTTTTTCAGTAGATCAAAAGCGAATCTACGCGACGGAGGCCAAAAAAGGCGAGTAGCCCAAATGCAATCGAAGGAAAGAGCACGCGAATTACAATGAAATAATCGCGCGCACGCGACGTCTACGCCTCGAACTTGTCCTCTTCGATGAGCTACTGAGTCTCCTTGCCGGAGTCAACGGCGGAGTGGAGCTCTCGCCGCTTCAAATGTAGCAGCGGCGGCTCCTTGTGCTGCACGCTCGAGGGCTTCATCTCGGCTGACTCCTCGCAGATAATTCTCGCCGGCCTCGGCGTTGTCGTCCTCTTCGTCGCGGTGGTGTTGTTGCCCGACGCGGACGTGCCACTCTTCGTCGTGTTGCCGGCAGGGTCCATCGCCGTCTCCATATTCACAGCATCGTACACTCGATCTGAATAAATTCTGGGCCGATGTTTTGAAATTGTGTCACCATATTGGTTAATTCCTGTGATTCGGACAATCTCATTGGAGCATTTCAAAAACGTTGGATCAGAATATTTTCAGGTCGAGTGTACATCGGATTGTTCAAGTCGCGGTTCTTGTTGGATACTTCGTCTAGGTTGTGTTCGATGTCCAACGGCTCCTGCGGAGATGATAGAGAGATGAGATTGGAGTATGGGTTTTGGTTTTCTTCGTTTGTTCTTGTAGGTTTTTGTGGGTGAAGTTGTATAGAAAAGTGGTCAGAAAGGTGCAAGGAAGTTGGGAAGCATTGAGAAATTTGGAAATACTATTAGAAAGAGTACCTATATATACTCTGAAAAGAATAAGTAAATAAGGTATTCTCTCATTGTAGGTGCTGTAGTAGCTCATAGCGCAGAGCTGCTTCAGACAATACTGCATAGTTCCAATGCGTGAAGCTTCCGCACAACTCGTTGTGTGCTCCTGCAGACCGGTCGGGGGCATGCGACGCTCCTTCACCAGGTCTTGAGCAGCGCCTACGCTTACTTTTTTCAGAGTAAAAATACAAAAAAAGCGTAGGAAATTGTATAGATGTACAAAAAAGTAAAACAAATTGTGTAGAACTGCAAAAAAAAGTACAAGAAAGTATTAGAAAAGTGTTTGAAAATTCGAAGAAATTATAAAGTTAGAAGAGGGATTAAAAATTGTAAAAACATGATATAAATCTTAATAAAGTATAGTATAATGTAAAAAAGTTTAAAATCATGTCACAATTTGGACTATTTTTACACTATTTGGTACTTTATTCCATTCTTTTACACTTATTTAAATGTTTTACAGAAAAAATTTTCGCAATTCTTATATCATGCACAATTAGTCTTACGATCTTATGAAGTCATAATATTATACGAGTAGCCTTGATAGTACTTCTACTTTAGTGTAATGACTAGATATAAACAGTCTATTGATTTTGTATTTTTCATTCCAAAATTTGAAATCATTCACTTTATCATAGTAAATAAAATATAAAATAGGAACAAGCAGGAATTATTATTCTGATAATTTTTTACTACGTGTAATAATACTATTTTGTATGAATTTTCAATAATTCGAAAGGTTTTACATCTTTCATGAATTTTGTATGTTTCAATGTGAAAGATGAAAGACATCTTTAAATCGATTAAAGCTCCTAGGTCATTGAACTTTGATAATTCGTTCAAGTTTTGGATAACTCATAAAATAGTCATGTAACTAATATGTAGATCTATAGAAGGGAATAATACTACTATTTTGTATTTTGTAAATGAAACTGTAGCCAATTTTGAAGAGCTGAATTTACACATATGCAGAGTCATTTGAAGAGTTCATAAATAATTTTGAAAAAGTGCATATTAATGATTTTCTTAGTTCTACCTACATTGCTGCCGGTTGAAAATAATTTATCTCTTACCATTCATTTCAGCACCGAGCTCGACGTTGTTGCCTTGTTGAAAGGAGACACTTTGAGCACCAATCCTTACAGGATGCAATTCAAGGAACACTTGTTTGAAGAAAAAGAAGATTTTTTTTCATCCCTTGAAGTGTACTCTAACCTTAAATATTCAAAGAGGTATTTAAGAAAGAATAGAGGAGACTATTTCGTAAAAACTAATATGTTCGATTCAAATGCTTATTTAGAATTATTTATTACACGTACGAATTCCAAAGTTCACTACATTATTATCTTTTGATGCTTTAACATTTTTCTGTAACTTCTCAAGATTCTAATAACGTTTATAAATCCCTATAGGAAAAGAATAAATGTTAAACGCGTTATAACTATGACATAGTACTAAGTGGGTCAATGTGGAGATGACGGAAGGGTGTGGTAGCATAAGAGAAAAACATAAAGATAGGTAGGAAAAGAGTGGTGGATTATGGGGAATGTGGTGGGGGTATATTTTTAACAAAACAATGATATTAATGTTATCGGTATTGTAACAGTAAATAAAACGTGCTATTGCTACAACGTAGTTCTAGACATAAGGCGCTGTCATAAAGGAGAATAAACGAAAGTAAGGCAGACAAGCGCAGTAGTCACTACGTGCAGACAGGCATGCGTAGTAGTGACTACGTGTAAGCAGGCATGCGAAGTAGTAACTACGTGCAGACAGGCATACACAGACATGCACAGTTTTCAATTATAAAAAGTAATCCTTTTTATAAAAGAATGATTTTAATCGTTTATCGTAAAGCCGAGACTGTTAAATAGACGTGCAATTACTACAACATACTGCTTGGAGGATCAATATGAAAGTGGCAGGAGGTGCGGGAGCAGAAGAGAAACAAAGAAAATGAAGTAGAAAAAATAGGAGGGGTAATGGGAGGACGCGAAGGGGGTATTTTTAACAATAAAATCATGATATTATTATTGATTTGACCGGGTTTAAAAAATCATTTTGTAATATAAATCGTTTTTCTGTATCAATTTTATATACAGATCATGAGAAGATTTATTTTTCAAGATATTTGAGGTTATGTTTTCTTTTTCAATAAATTTTTAAATGCTTATTTCTTGGTTATCACATGGTAATTATTGACTAAAAAACGCTTATATTTTTCGTCGCTTGATAAAGATTTGCAAACTTGGCCATCGTGGCGCTACCGCGCCTCTTAATTAAAGAGAATTTTCAATATTCCTCGAGTCGTTTTTGTTTTATAACTATTTCTCAATTTTATGATATTTTCATTTTCAAAAAATTTTTGATCGTTTATTTCTTGGGTATTACGATGTAAATTTTGATCAATTCAAGATCATGTTTTATGTTTTTATATGAAGTTTTAATATATAAAAGAATTTTTAAGCTTTATTGATTCACTTTCATTTTATAATGTATCTTCATTTTAAAAAATTCATTTTTTTTCAAAAAAGTTTTGATAGATTTTGCTTTCTCAAAATTGGCGTTTTTTTAATTTTTATTGAAAGAAGATGTTAAAATTTAGCATTCAAAATAGAGGCCTGAGCAAAAAGGTCCAGGAGGCTCAAAAATAGTGGAATGAGGGTTAAATTTCAATATCGATACAACTCTAAATTTAAAAAATCTTCACAAATCTATATAAGCTCCACAATAATATATACGTTTGAAAACATGTCAGGTGTATACATGAAAGTTAATACACTGACACATCTAAAATTCATAATAAAGAATTTTATATTGAAACAATTAATGACGTTTAAGGAAACTAAGTGCCAATGACTGGGCAGCGTTTTTTTATATGCAAAAGTCTACTATTAATTGGTCATGTGTATTGAATATAATCTCCAAACATTTATTAAGAGTTATTTAATATTTTTCGCTATTTATAACTAAAATATTACATTTTAGTAAACATGCAATATTGTACTTTATAAAGCAATTTTTGAATGTCTATAAATTAGCTATATTCTTAATATATATACTACATTATTAGTTATAAAAATGTTGTGAGTACCCCCTGAAATCATTCAGAACTCAAAATTGACTAAAAATGATAATTTGTCATATTGTACGACACTTTTATGAAATCGCAAAATCGTAACTTTATTTACATTTATATTAATAATTAATTTTTATGCTCCAATTTGTCCCTAGCTAAGTTTTTCCGTGATAGAGAACTATTCAAGAAACACATCCTTCCATAATGGAAATGACAACTGTGAACAACTGTGAAAATTATGAAAGAAATGTGAGAAAATGTCAAAATACACACACATTTGGAACATCTGTTAGGAACAAATATACACATTTTTTCACACTATCTCACACTTTTTTCATAGATTTTCACACTTTTTCACACTTATAAAAAACACGTATTTTCTCTAATAAAGTTGCACAATTTTTCCCTTTTATCACAGTTTTTCACATTTTCTTACTTTTTTTTCATTGCATTCTCTTACACTCTCAAAAAATTACAACTGTGATAAATTGTGAGAAACTGTTAAAATACTGATCCAAATGTAAGCCCAATTTAACAGTTTTCTACTAAATTCTCTTGGTTTTACACACTTTTTCATACATATTTCAGTTTTTCACATTTTTAAATTCCCACTAGTGTTTTTTGGGATTTTAATTTTCACGGTGTCAATTAAAAGTTATACGCAAAATAGCTATGGGTTCCCATACTGTACGACTCTCCCTTTTATAGTTTCAGAATTAGAAGATAATATATATGAAATGTTCGATTGCCACATGATTCTAAAGTAATAGTATTTGAATTCGTGTTTTTAATAATAGATTAAATAAGATCGGTAAACTATCATAAAACGTTATTAGAACAAACGCGTTCTTTTTTACTCATGGAATCTATTTTTTATTACATGCACCAATAATATTGCATATCCCTTACCCTTATTCCTTGAGTTCTTGCAATATTCGACAGTCGATGTAAATTTTTCGTTTCTGTTCAGAATAATAACGATCCTCCCGCTGAAACCACTTTAGGTACAAGTGCACGTCTGATACCAGTAACAATAAATGCTGTCACTAGTACGAGAAGGCAGTCGAGTGGATCCTTCTTTGCCAAGTGCATATCCTTCTGTGCCGTAAGAGGCAGATCCTCGTCGAATACGTTTACAATGACGAATCCGTTGTTTTTTCTATTCCTTCCGGGATGATAAAGAGTACTCATAACTTCCCCGCTTATTTAGTAATCACTGATAGCACGACAGTCTTTATATATGAACACTGACGCGTAAAAATGTCTTATATTCTATGTAAATATACAATTTGTGTATTAAACAATTGACAACCGGGTTCTTTTTGCTGTTACGTGCCGGGTGTGAAACAGTAGCTATATCGAAAACATACAATCGGGCGAAAGTTCAGCCTCAGATGCGTAAGCGCACTGCTATGATAACAGAGACATGCGAATGCGACGCGAGTGCGATGTCCGAGAGGATTGTAAAGGAGAATAAAGAGATACAAATATGGGGGTGGATTTTCCCCTTTCTGTGACGGGGAGTCGTGCGCAGGCGCCTTTCGTGCTGCTGAGGGGAAGTTCAGGTGCTGGTGGTGGTACTGTTGCACGAGGATTTTAAATGAACCTAAGTGTAGGAACGCCTGTTAAATAAAAGTTAATTATTATTGTTGAATTTGTTTGAAATACTTGTGATATAACAAGATAAGGATACAACCCTTCGAAATACAGTACATATCTAATTGAGTAAGTGCTTGGCTAAGTCTAAGTTCGATAATGATATAAATTTTTGCGCTGACCGACAAACTGCATAAGTGCAGGTTTAAACGATCGCATAGGTAGGAAAAACTGAACAAATAGCGATTAAAGGAGGGTGACGGAAAAATGTAGGAGTATTTTTAATGCAGATTTTACTTGTATTTTTTAATAAGATGCACTTATAGGGGAGACTTGATTACAACGGGCCACTCGGTATAACGTCCCACTAGTCATTGTTCCTATATAAAGAGATAAAATGTTTTGTTTTTCGTGGCGATCTATTTGTGGTGGTAGTGTGAGGTCTCTACCTGGGCGATCTATAATGGCGATTCTCCTCAAAGCAGATAAATTTGACAGAACAAAAAATTTTTACAGTCGTAAAAATTATAAAAGTTCGCATGCTTAGCTAATCAATTTTGTCTTTAATTATAATTAACAATTTAATTTTGCATGCATAGCTAATAAATTTTCTCTTTAATTATAATTAAAGAGAAAATTTATTAGCTATGCATGCAAAATTAAATTTTTTTCTCTTTAATTATAATTAAAGAGAAAATTTATTAGCTATGCATGCAAATTTTCGTAATTTTTACGACTGTAAAAATTTTTTGTGCTGTCAAATTTGTCTGCTTCGAGGTCTATAGTGGTTGTAAAGTACCTCAGATCTATTATTAATATCCATGAAGCATGAAAATAAACATTCTACCGCTCTCTTAAGGAACTTCCTTGCTCATAATTAAAAAAGACCGCAAACGTAGATTTATATTCTTTAATTGGATAATAAACTAAATACTATTGTAACTTATTTAGAATTATGCTTTTTTATAATTTCTAGAAGCCATTGCATTTTAGTAAACATCCTGTTTACGACTTTGTTATCGTCGTGTACTATTGATCTGCCGACTAGTATCTCGTTGCGGATGCGGCCTCTTTTCTTCTTTCGCATTGAATGAGATGGTACTTATGGAGGGTAAAAATCTGCCATGCTGTGTATCAATAGTACCGCAGTCTTATTGTTCCTAGTAACAGCCCGTGGCCTAAAGTCAATAAATTAATTGCCTGACTTGCTAACGCTATGTTCGACCTAAAGGGTACACGATGTTTCGAATTTCTAAATAAATCGTTAAAATTGCAACAGTTTCTAGCCAGTTTGTTAAAAATAGTTGAAAAATGGTATCATACACTATTTCTTGTCGAAAATCAAATATTTGTATAGAGTACAACTATTTTGTAATAAATATTAAAAGAAAATAAAAGGTTATTAATCATATTAAGATTATTTAATAAATATTCTTTTATACTGCTTAATATATCTATATTTTAAACGCTTATAAACCTATGTATATTAATTTTTGTATAATAATTGAATTTTATTACAAAACATGTTTAACATCAACTGAAGTAAATAATAAATTTATTATAAATATTTCTGTGGGTAGTTGCAGCAAACTTGACCAGATGAACTGGTCAATTTTCTACCAGGGATCCGTTAACACTTTTTTATACTAGAAATGCCAGGTGCGCTACTTCTTAATACATAAGCGATTACAGTATTAATTTGAACTGCATGAAATAGATATTACTGTCTTCTTTGTATCTCGAACCAATCGTATGGATTACTTATAATATACAGAAGGTAATGGTTAAAGTTATTGGTTAGATATATAATAATATACTTTAACTTTAGAAAGAAACCTTAATTAGAGGGTTCAAAATATCGATTTCTTTTATTCTCTTAATGAACAGTAATACTATTCATGAATATAATCTTAAAGTATCAAAGCGAATTATCCCGCTAAATATAGCTATTAGAATGCGCGTATCACCAGCGTAAGTATATATATACAGCGACAAAAACTTTTAAATTTGTTTTTATAGTTTTATAAATTTTCTGTATACTAGTAAAAAACCGCTGCTAATTCATTGGCACATAGCATATTCAAACTTTATAAATCGATTTATGAATCTACCAGTTTTACAAATAAATTTAAGATGATAATATATAACTAAAAAACCTTAAAAAACCACTGCCAATTCATTGGCACTTAGCTTCCTCAAACTAAATAAATCGTTCCAATATAAATTACTCTATTTTAATACATATTTTAAAATGCTCTATTTCTTTCTTATTAATATCTCAAAAAAGCTGTGTTTTTTTATCATTGATAGTTATCAAACAATAAATTACAAACCATTATAAGCTTAATCGTTATAAAACAGAAACGAATCGAGGAATCTTTTTATTTTTGATTTCGTTATGTTCATCAAAAAGTAGATACAAATTCGTCTGTTTAATAAATAATTATATTTCAATTTAATCCCTTTATAAAAGAATGATAGTAATAAGACGCTTGAAACGTCACGCTGCATTGAGCGCGATTTACTACGACGTAGGGCTTGGATAGTAAATGGATGGGTGGGGCAGCGTAATAGGATAAAACTAGGATGGGTAGGAAAAGTAGTGAGGGCAACGGTGAGCGTAGAGGGGATATTCTCCGAAATTAATCATCATATGAGCATCACGGTAAACCATCACGCTGAAATACTGTAGGACAAAATTAGGAAGGGAGGAAAAGTGGTGGGGGTAATGATGGACGTACAGGGGGTATCCCTTTATAGATCAATGATTGTGATCACTTGGACCGTCACGCTAAGATCATTGCGCTGAATTACGTGCGAGTTTACTAAGAGATATTGCTTGGAGGGTGAAGAATGATGTGATTGATGGGTGTGAGGGCAAAGTAGGACAAAATTAGGATGGGTAGGGAAAGTGGTTGGGATAATGTTGAATGTTGAGTGGATATTTTTCAACAAAAAATCATGATATGATTATCATGTTAAAACCATTAAGCCAGTTTTCTATGATGTCGTGATTCGGGGGTAATTGAAGGCATCGATTCTAAAACGTCCTTAGCGCTCGGCTCGGGTTGCCGCTATATACAAATTGACGTCATGGTGACCAATTTTTAAATTTGCGGAAATGAATTTTTAAAAATAGCATCGTATAGAGGATAAAAAATGGCAACATTTTATATATATACTTTGTTTGTACAATGTTTAGTGTTTGAAAAAAGAAAAATAAAAACGGCAAAATTTTAAATCTTATTTACACCACGTTTTTTAAACTTAACTCGCTGCAGCTCCGACAAATATGAACGGATCTTGCTTATTTTTTGCATAGACTCGTAAAATAGTCTAGCGCTGCTGATAAACTCATAGATAGTTAAATATTAAATATTTTTCTTTCAACAATTTAATTGCAAACCAGTGAGTTACCTTTTATATGGTTAAGTATATTCAACGAAAAAAAGTATCGAGGGAAGTTTAAGACTCAGTGAACTTTCAACGAGACATTTGTTTGTTAACATTTGAAGAAGTTTCTCAGAAAATTACAGATCAATTGGATGAAAAGTGGCAAAGATAGAGCGATTTTGCCAAACTTGCACGCTCCGAGCGAACATTAGCGGGTCTGCGCGATACATGACGCTCGCAGCGTATGTCAGTCATATAATGCCGTTTACTTGAAGATTTGCTGTCCTTTTTTTTAAAAAATACATACTTAATCAAATCATACTATTTAATACTGTCGATTTATAGTATAGAAGTTAAGAAAAATAAGTATCTGATGAAACAATAAGAAATTAAATAAACAAAGCAAAAGCAAAATCAAACGGCAGTTATTCATAAAGTTGTTGAATTTTTAAATCTTTGTACGAAAGTTTTAGAAATTATTGTTAATTCTAAATGTTATATACACTAGATAATAAATGGTTATAATAAAGCGTTCAAATGAAATTCACACACATTAAAAAGAATATTGCAGCGTAAATGAATTGAATAGTAAATTACAATCTTTAAAAATATAAATTTCTGGAAACATATAAATTTCACAGATTTTTGACATTGTTCAGTAAATTAGAAACTTCAAATAACTAATACTTATATTTATTTATATTTCTACATTAAGATTTATTTACAATTTAGTCGCAATACATACAACGCGTTTCAAAAACATATTACTTTTTTTTCCTTTTATTGTTTTTGTTTTCTTTTCTTTTTTATTAATTTTTAATTCTAATTTTTGCTTTTGCTTTTGTTTGTCGCTTACTTTTCTTCTTTTTGTTGAGACAACTTCCGTTTTTCGAACTTTTTTGTTACCATGTTCTTCTTTCACATTCTTTGTTTTACTGACAACAGTTTTAATAGAAGTTGTTTTTAAAAAATTTTCACCAAAATGTTGCCCATTAGTAATACAAAATTGCAATAAATGTTTAAAATCCTTTTCTTTTTCTTTCGTTATTCCTACCTTTTTAGCTAATGATACTTTCGACAAATCTACTTCACTGCTGTTTCTTAGTTTAATTGTAATTGGATTGCCATCATAATCGTAATACAAATCAATTTGTCCGTTAGGAAAATATACAATTCTAACAACTTTGCTTATTTTAATTACATTTTTCTGCAAGTCTTCGTCTTTCGCAAACAGTTTTTCATAATCTTTTACTTCGCACTGTGAAATAGCAACCATTTCGAATGGAGGATTTCTAGAATTTTTTATTAGTTGCACATAATCATTTTCTGTTTCAATTCTTTCTTGCTTTTTTTTCTTACTACCATACAAACCGAAATTTCGGTCACACTGGCAGTAGGAATGCCCTCTAACAGGAAATAAATGTTGAATTTCTAATTGCAATTTGTAAGATAAAAATGAAAAGAATTTCAAATTAATGTAATTTCGATTTTGACCTCCTGCAGCATCAGAAAATAAAAATATTTTATCGAAGACGTTTAGTTGTAGTTCTTTCCTTATCGCATACTCAACCATATTACATACGCTGTTGGCGCCCTTTTTTAAAATCCCTTCAAGGAAATGGAACATGTAACTTCGATCACTATCGAAAATGTGAACATTAAACAAATACATCCAAACTAAACGACGAAAAAATTGAGAATTAACTAGTAATTTTGGCAATGGCAAGTTTTGACCAAAGTCAAATTCACATTTTAGTACATTTACAGTGGACAACATTGAATTTTTTAAGATTTTATACTTTTCAACTTGCACGATATGTTCAAAATACTCATTTTCTCGTCCTTTGTTAGTTTCATAAGTAAAACAAAGATCACATACATCAGTACGTGGCAGACCAATAGATAAATTCACAAAATGATTAAAATAATTAAAATATGTTGTTTTATCAATAGGAATAGCTTCACCCCCTGTGACAGCTGCATAAAAATCCAAAAAGGAAAAATAGAGTGAATGTAATGTTAACGATGTACGAGGGTAGTTCAATAAGTCTTTAGAATAAAGTATAAAAACAATTTTTTTTGGGTAAATTTTTTTTTATTTTTCAACATAATCTCCTTGGAGCTCTATACACTTGGTCAATCGCTTTTTAAGTTTTTTTAATCCTTCAGAAAAGTGCGTTTTCGGAAGTTCCTCAAAATAAGCACTTACAGAGGCAATGGCGTCTTCGTTGTCCGTAAATCTCTGTCCACCGAGCCATTTTTTCAAGTTTGGAAATAAGAAAAAGTCACTGGGGGCTAAATCTGGTGAATACGGTGGGTGTTCGACCAATTCGAATTTTAGTTCTTCAATTTTAGCCATTGAAACGAAGCATGTGTGAACTCGGGCGTTGTCGTGATGAAAGAGAATTTTTTTTCTCGCCAAATGTGGTCGTTTTTTTTTAATTTCTTCTTTCAGCTGCTCTAATAATGATGCATAATACTCACCAGTAATTGTTTTACCCTTTTCCAAGTAGTCAATAAGTATAATTCCACGTGCATCCCAAAAAACTGTAGCCATAACCTTACCAGCTGACTTTACGGTCTTTGCCTTCTTTGGAGCTGGTTCGCCTGTGGAAATCCACTGTTTGGATTGTTCCTTTGTCTCAGGAGTGTAGTGGTGTATCCATGTTTCATCCACAGTCACAAATCGACGAAAAAATTCCTCAGGATTCCGACTTATGCGCGCCAAAAGAGCCTCAGAGGCGACCACTCTATTGCGTTTATTCTCAGCTGAGAGCAAACGCGGCACCCATCTTGCCGATAGCTTTTTTATGCCTAATTTTTCATGTAGAATTGAAACAACTGCACCTATAGATATCCTTGTGGCCTCAGCTAACTCACGCACTTTTAATTTTCTATCCTTCAACACCATATCGTGGATTTTATTGATGATTTCGGGAGTAGTTGCTTCTACGGGCCTTCCTGAACGTGGTTCGTCACTTATTGATGTACGACCACGCTTAAATTCATTTACCCAGTTATAAACCGTTGCTAAGGCAGGGGCAGATGTGCCATGAACTGAGTCCAATTCATTTTTTATCTCATATGGAGTTAAACCCTTTAAATGAAAATGTTTAATTACCGCTCTGAACTCGTTTTTTTCCATTTTTCTTAACAAGCAATTTTTTTTTTTCAATTGGTTATAAAAACACGTAAACTCAGAAGATGTGGACTGTGACTGCACCATATATCTAGTCGGGAGTGATGCTGACTGAAAACAGATGATTTGGAGCGATTCGCGCGCCATCTGTTGGTCATTCTAAAGACTTATTGAACTACCCTCGTATCAAGAAAATAGTAAAGCTTTGAGCTTTCTCTAGTATAATGTGACTCAGAATGCGGAAGGCTTTTACAATATTCCAGAATTAAAGTTTTGACATCTTCAGTTAGCTTTACCTTGTGATTATCTTGTTTTCCTCTATTATCAGACATCGTTTTGCCACTTACTATTTTTTCTTGAACCGTTTTTATTCTTCGTTCTCCAATTTGGAAAATACTGCAAACAAATTTTCGACAAATATCAATACTAGTGCTTTTGTAGTAACAATGAAATTGCCACTGTAAACGTTTTAATTCTTGTGTCGATTCTTTTCTTACAATCATATTTTCTAATATTGTATTCTGTACTTGAAAATCTCCACTGCGCCAACATTTATGAAACATACTTTTTTGCCATTCATGATCTACTTTTAAAAAACACTTTTTAGGACAACAATTTTTGATTTCTGTGAACGTCTTTTCAAGCACTTTCTTTCCACTAACTGATTCATATTCTAATCCCTATATAAAAGACGTTTGGAAATCATTTTATATATACGTATTAATGAAAAAATTTATTTTACAAAATTGATTACAGCTTCATTTTAAATGATTTGAAAATAGTGCATTTTGACACGGGTGTGGAAGTTGATTAACGCATGGGATGCATAAGTAATTAAAATAATTAACCTCAAATTGTTTATTTACATAATATTTCACAACAGCATAAAAATTTAGAGAGTTCTTCGTTTTAATTAATTTCGAGTTTTATATACATGTCATTCAATCATATTTGCAACAGAAATTCTTTTTTATAACACGTCTTACGATATTTTACTTACCTTATTTTTACAACTTTTATTAATAGTTTTTTTTCCATGCATGCTCATTTCTAATTCTTTTACGTCCTATATTGATCGACATTATGCTTATAATTTATTTAACAAGTAAAACGTTTTTTAAAAAGATTAAAGAAATGAACAAATTTGTGAATAAATGCAGCTTGTAAACGAACAAGAAAATCAGTGTGATTTCAATGCGAAACGAGATCGACTTTGTTTTGTTTATTTCAGGATAACTTTTATCATGTTTCTTAAATTATTTCTTATTCTATGACTGACATACACTGAGCGTCATGTATCGCGCAGACCCGCTAATGTTCGCGCGCATCGTGCAAGTTTGGCAAAATCGCTCTATCTTTGCCACTTTTCATCCAATTCATCTGAAATTTTCTGAGAAACTTCTTCAAATGTTAACAAACAAATGTCTCGTTGAAAGTTAGTTGAGTCTTAAACTTCCCTCAATACTTTTTTTCGTTGAACATACTTAACCATATAAAAGGTAGCTCACTGGTTTGCAATTAAATTGTTGAATGAAAAATATTTAATATTTAACTATCTATGAGTTTATTAGCAGCGCTAGACTATTTTACGAGTCTATGCAAAAAATAAGCAAGATCCGTTCATATTTGTCGGAGCTGCAGCGAGCTAAGTTTAAAAAACGTGGTGCAAATAAGATTTAAAATTTTGCCGTTTTTATTTTTCTTTTTTCAAACACTAAACATTGTACAAACAAAGTATATATATATATAAAATGTTGCCATTTTTTATCCTCTATACGATGCTATTTTTAAAAATTCATTTCCGCAAATTTAAAAATTGGTCACCATAACGTCAATCTGTATATAGCGGCAACCCGAGCCGAGCGCTAAGGACGTTTTAGAATCGATGCCTTCAATTGGAGAAGTGATGTCTATACGCCTATGCGTTGGAGCATAATAAAGTAAAATTAGGGTGGGTGGGAAATTAATACGAACATCATAATAGGGTAATTCTATGTAGCGTAAGTATTTCAAAAAATCATTATATAATCGACTCGCTAAACGTATCACGCCTTTTAGTGCTTATAGCATATCAGTGCTTTTGTTTATTATGCGATTTCAAAAATTATACTTTTCTTTAGTTAACGTAATAAGTATCTTGTTTTGATCATTTATTGTCACCAAATTCAGTAATTGTAAAATTTTAAGGTTATTAGTTACCAAAGTTATCTCAACTCGCTCATTATACATCGTCTTTGAGTACATCCAATTTCTCCTATTTCTGTAGTATAAAATATTTTTTAATTATAAATGACTTCGGCTATAAAAATTTAATTATAATAACAATATTTAAGAAGTAATTGGAACCTCAAGAATTTCTTATGTTTTAAACAGGGTTTCCATGCTTTTACTTAAATTATTATCATAATAAATTTCAAAACAAAATGTAACAAATTATTCGATTTATCGTTGTACAAAAATTTATTATTCTATTATTTTTTTTTCTTAAGCAATGAATCTTTTGAATAATAAATGATATTTAAAAAGAATCTTAATCAGGTGGTATATAACAAGTTAACTACAATATACATGCATCACGTCATTACCGCTTTAAAATTAGAACATTTTATGGGTATTATATCTTTTTACTTTTTAAAGCGTCTCTTTAGAGTCGGCATTATTTTTGTATTAATTTGTATTTAACACTTTTAGTGTTATTAATTATATAATGACTGTAGCGATTTTTACTCACACTCACATACACACACGCATATACGCACATATACGCACACACATACACACACATACATACATATAACGCGTGTAGATGTGTGTTTAAGTGTGTGTGTTTCCGTGTGTGTCAAAATCGGTACAGCCATTCCCAAGTAGTTAATCGGTGTAAAAATTGTAGAGACATTATTGACAAAAACATGGTTTTACGTTTGTACTGGTATTATACTGTGCCATTACTGACTCAAAACCCTATGAGACTATTATAGGCTGACCCTCTATCAAATGTAAAAATAAATTTTAAAATCGGTTTAACCGTGTCTGAGAGATTGCTGAACATAGGAGTAAGTAAGACACTAGAACCATCGATGAATAAAAAACTGTTTTTTGTTTGTACTGGCCGTGTATTGGCCCAGTACCTGTCGAAAATCTTATGGGACCACCTCGGTGTGATCCTCTATCGAATACAAAAAGAATTTTTAAAATCGGTCCAATCAACCCGGAATAATCCGTGAGCATATATAAAAAGAAACATACGAGTCAAACATAAAACCTCCTTCGTTTTGAAGTTGGTTAAAAGAGGATAAAGCGTGAAACAATATGTCAGGGAGAATATGAATGTATGTGAGAGTATATGTGTAAGAAAGAGAAACATAAAAAAAGTGATAGCATAATAAAGAAACTCATTAATTGCTTTGTTGTACTTGCACCCACCGACAGTGCTACTACCCTACTTCATGACCGTGCTTCATGCACCCCACCACCCACGTACTCCACTATCCTCGCACTTTACTATCCACACTAATTTCTCAGTAAAAAATAACTTGTATTCTCATATAAAAATCTGAGAAAAAATTGCCTTTTGAGATAAAAAATCACCGTATATCTGATTTAAAATTTGTATAACTTTCGTAGGTGTATGCTATACTATCACTATTATCGTGTTACAACCTCATAATAGCACCCCTCATTTATAAATATATTTTTATGCAGATTAATAGATTAATCGATAATTTAATAGTAATGCTTCAGATAAGAAGTCAGGTGAAAAATGTGATAAAATCTCAGTTGTTTTTTCACATATTACTTCAGTTGAAAGTCACCTGATTTTTTCCAGCAGAAAAATTATTTAATTCACGTTATCCTTTATTTGCATATTTCATTATAAAAACATTATCTTATTTCTATATCATTGCACTGTTTAATGATATGAATGAATCTATATATAAGAATATTAATAAATTTATATATCTATTTCTCGTAATTCATATTGACACGGTTGACGACTGAATTGTGGCGCGCGTAGCGGGCCTGAAATGCCCTAGTTATATAAATAAATGAAATATTCTGCATAACTCTTAACTTTTAAGAAACTGCACATAAAATTCAACGCTTTTCCATCGTAAGATACAACCGGTTAAACTGAAAATTACTTTTTTGCCCATCTGAACGAAAATGGCCACTTTTTTCCCTGAAAAGCGAGACCAAAATTACTAGAAATTAGTTCAATTTCCTTTATTTCATCAAGTTCTACCAATAACCCTGATTTTCGATTGTCTTTTAACAATATTGTCATTTAACAGTCCATTAGTCCCGCTTTCCAAGTCAAAAAGTGGCCGCAGTTAAGATGGGCATAAAGTACTATATGTAACTCGAGAAAAACTCGAGAGGAATGATAGGTAATTCTATGCTCTTTTTAATGTATCTTTTTAATCATTTATACTAAATTAATCGTAATACTTCTAAAATATCAAAAAACCCGAAAATCTAAAACTCAAAAATCGAAAAATCGTTTCAAAACAAAAAAAAGTCGATGAAGTTTGAAATTTCTTTTGAATTTTGAATCTTTCTTTTAAAAATAAAAATAATGAGACCTGATTGGTAAAAATTAACCGCGCCGTTCTCGAAATAGATAAAAGAAATGTTAAAAAATACATAACCCTAATGTCTCATAAAATAAATTATCTCATGATCTGAAAAAACATATAGGTCATGAGATAGTAAGAAGCTACTATTTTGTCAAGTTTAAGCTAAAATGCTGCCAATTTACTTCAGTTATCCTCGGAGAAAGAAAATCGATTTTTCTTACAAAACTATTTTTTTCTCGACAAAAGAAAAATGTCAAGACTCAAAAGTTTTAGAGAACATTCTCCTTCATATTCCCAAGCATCTCAAAGTTTTTCAGAATTTTCCGTCATATGTTTCCGAGATATATATCGGTTATCCGTTTAGACAAAAAATGACGTTTTCGTGCATAGCAACAGAAGGGAATAACCTTATCCAAACTTTCAAGTCGGAAAAGTTAGATAATTTTATGCTTTTTCAAATGTCTTTACACTGGATCGATGATATTATTTCTAAGGTATTAAAAAATCAGAAAAACTAAAAATCAAAAAACGACGGTAATCGGCATTAACTTAATTCTAACTTTGTTCTGTGGTATGTAATCAATTTTATAGTTTTCATCGCACTCGCAGAATGTGGTAGAGTAAAAAATGTAGTGAAATGATAAATAGGACGTAATAAAATGATCAAAATATCGCAAACAATTCATTTATAACATTTATTATATATGTCTAACTATAACTTTGCTAAATTCGTTTCTAATATGATAAGAACCGGCTGCACCTTAGCTGCTCATACTCCGCAGAACGGTGAAAAACGAAATAGCGCTCATACACATCTACAAACAGAAATTATAAATGCTTTTACTTTTGACGTCCTGTATTTTCCAAATGATTACATTAGGATTGAATTCTCGATTTTCAAGCGATATACGTACTTGCTTAAAAGTCTCGAGGGAAAGATTGATGTATCCGCCGGCGGTCATTTGTACCGGGCGCCCGGCTCTCTGCATCATGAAAAGCAGGGCACGATTGGCCTCGGACTCGTATTCCGGGTGTCTGAGAGTCGCACTGTACGCCGCGTTAACGATTGCCTTGCTCTTTCGCGAACACACATTATGTCAATGAGATGATTGTTTTGTAAGATGATAGATGCCTCACTGGTATGGCTAAATGAATACTCATGATTTCAGTTCAGTTTCCTTCTGAATTAACAATTGATTATACTTTTCGTTTTTGATAATTATTTATAATTATTTATTTTTTTAATATTATGCAGCAAATGAAATGGTTAATCTCTAGCCCAATTATCATTTTAAAATCCATGTACATTGAAACTCTTCCAGGTTTCATCCAATTGTCAAGAAATTTTATATGCAAATTATTTAGCTAAAACACAAGCTTTTGTTAAAACAAACACAATTTAATATATATATATATATATATATATATATATATATATATATATATATATATATATATATATATATATATATATATATATATATATATATATATATATACAAATAATAATAATATATATAAATTGTGTGCATGTTTGTAGGCAGATTTGTAAATCCTTGACAAAGAAACAAAATTCTCTGTTATCTATATGTCAAACATGCACACCATTTAACTAATTGAAGAAAAATAATTCTACAATTGAGAAATGCTTCTGGATTCAACTAGAACGCTGCCATTTTGCATATTAAAAATAAATTAATATAATTTTCTTTTATTTCTTAAAACGTTCATTAAACTATTTATGTATGCCCTATCGAATATTAAAGATAGGTACAATTTGTAAACATTTATCGCGGTGTTGTAAAATATTATAAGTTATAAAAGCAATATAACCCCATATATCTCCCACTCAATCTAGACATATTTTTAAATAGGCCTATAATGTGTAAGAAAGTATAATTTATCTCGTTTGTTAGTACATATCGAAAACCCTTATAAAGACTAGCACATCTGAAACTCCTCAAAGACTAACACATTTCCGTTTCATATAAATTAGTGCCGTACGAATAAACTTTCGATGAATCAGGATATTCTTTTTTATCAGATTCGGGTCAGGAACCGGATTCTTATGATGTTCAAAAAATTATCGATTTTTCCGATGAAATTAAGTTATCCGAATAAATAAAAGTAGTCCAAAAGATCAGGCGCCTGAAAATCGCCAAATGTAGATTCGGGAGAAAATCATGAAAAGTGCTAGTCTTCGTGATCAAAATCTAAATGTGTTTTTCTTCGTGGGGAATACTGCAGGCGTGCTAAGTCTTCGTAAGGGCCATCGATATATTTACATCTTATATTTTTTTTAAAAATATACGTTTTTTCCATGACAGCCTGATGTGATCTTTTTAAAACTAATACAACGGTTTCTATAATCGCCCACCTCGGTTAACAGATGCTCGGGAAACCATTGGCAACTGAAGAACTGCAGCAGATTCAGAATTAGTACCGGCACGAACTTGACTGCATTTGGATCGTGCTGCACAAGTGTCAAAATATATTATATTTTGAGTATTTGTGTTAAACGAATACATACAAATAAAATTTTCATAATGTCTGGCAGAGTGAATTTGTACCTGGAGAAGTCTTAGCCCTATGAGAGATATGTTGTACGCTGTACACAAGACCTGGAATATGAATAGGCTGCGCGTAAAATTGTCCACGTTATGGCAAAAACTAATGGAAAAATTTTACATATTAGGTATTTTAGCAAATGATAGGTGAAATTCTTAATAATCTTACTCCAGTATTTTCTCATGAAATTGGACGCACTCGATGACATTTCGCGTTGACAGCTTATTCGTATGTTTCTCCTCGAACTGAATCATTTTATTTTCCAACGATACATCGGAACTAGACGTACTCGTTTTCACCATTGCCTGAAGTCTGTTTTGTATAGTCCTTAGATAAGTGCAGGCCATCATGATAAAGAAAGGTGCGGCGGTCTCGACCGCCGCTATGACAAACGCCATGCTAAAGGTGATAACCTCCTCGAGTGCCGTTACTATTTCGTACCAGGGCTGCTCTTGAACATCGACGTAGAACCTGAAAGCAATTGCTGTAGAAGTGAGCTTTTTAATTTGATTTTCATTCAAGCACGATATGGTGCACAATTCGATGTTGCTTCCTCGTAAATCAAGCCGTGCGAGATAATAATTGTTACTAAAGGATAATATAAAATAGTACATTATGTAACAAGGGCAAAAAAGCTTTTTATGTTTAAATGCAATCATTCTGAAATCATTTATGCTATCAACACACAATAATATCTTAAATTGTGCCATTGTAAAACCTCAAAATCTTGACCCAGCACGTCACAATAAATCACTGTTTTCGATACCAAAAAGAGCAGAGCACTTATTTGTTAAAATTTTTTTTTTATTTTTTTTGGAGATCCAATAAATTTTTTGACAAAAATTATTTAATATTTTTTAGAAAAATTAATTAGATCACCGCAAAAATATAACAAAAAAAATTTTAACGAAAAAGTATTCCGCTCTTTTTATAATGCATGTCAAAAGGGGTAAAAAACCGTGGGAAAGAAATTTCGTTCACCATGTCACCTCGAATCGTGTGAGAACTATTAAAATACAAACTTTAGCAGAAACAATAGGTGTTCTAGTAGCGACTTGCCCAGCAATAGCTTATGGGTGGTTGTATTACAAACAACTAGAATTGCTTAAACGACAATCCTTAGCCCTGCATAATAACAATGTAAATAAAAGGGTAACTCTTACTGAGGCAACTAGGAGTGGTATATACGATGGTGGATTTCTAACATTTCAAATTCAAAAAACAAAATTAGGTAAAATATTTATAATATTGAAATTTATAGCGATGCTTCAGAAACAGGCTGGGGTGCCATTTGTGGAGAAGAGGACGCACACGGGTTCTGGGATGATTCCGAACAAATAATGCACATAAATTACCTTGAAATCAAGGCTACTTTTTTAACACTAAAATGTTTTGCAACAAATTTAAATAATAAACAGATATTATTAAGAATCGATAATATAACGGCTTTAGCTTACATTAACAAAATGGGTGGCATAAAAACTAAATCATTAAACGCAATAACGAAAGATCTTTGAGAATGGTGCATAGTTAGAAAGATCTGGGTATTCGCGGAATATGTGGTCTCCAAGAACAACTTAGCGGATGAAGGTTCCCGGATAACCAATGAATGGGAATTGGCAAATTATGCATTCCAAAAGATATGCAGTAATCTAGGATGCCCTTCCATAGACCTTTTTGCCACTAGGGTAAACGTGAAATGCAGGATGTATTGTTCGTGGGAAAGTGACTCAGGATCATGCGCAATTAATGCACTTACTATAACCTGGCTAGAAGATTTTTGGTATGCCTTTCCTCCTTTTTCTTTAATCTCAAAAATATTAAAGAAAGTAAGGGACGAAGGGTCAACCGGCATAATGGTTGTTCCACTATGGGAAAGTCAACCCTGGTATCCCGAATTTAATGATCTTCTTGTTAGTCAGCCAATCATCCTTTCGGCATTCACTAAATTATTATTGTCTCCTTGCAGAAACAAAACACACCCGCTTGCATCAAACCTTACCCTGGTCAAGCAATACAACTCGACTCTCAAGTACTGGTGGAATTTTTGTATGCAAAAGTCCCAGGATCACTTCTTTGCTCAAGAAAATATAATCATCTGTTGTCTAACAAAAAAATTCACGGAAGGAGCAACATATGGTACCTTAAATTCCTTAAGATCTGCAATAGCCTTGATCAATACTGTTAATATTTCGGATGGTTCGCTGTTAAACCGTTTTTTCCATGGTATTTTCAAACTTCGCCCAACAGCTCCAAAATACAATACAACATGGGATGTAGATATTGTTTTGAGACAAGTAGAATCCTGGGGCGTGACTGAATCTTTAGATTTAAAGAAACTTTCTTATAAGGTAACTATTTTACTTGCATTGGGCTCGGCCTTTAGGGTTCAATCCATAAGTCTTATAAAGATAAATAATATTAAGAAACTAAGTCAAGGAATAGAGATTAAAGTATCAGAATTGATAAAGACTTCGAGACTGGGTTCTAATCAACCATACACGTACTTTAAATTCTTTAATAATGTAAAACTTTGTATTGCTAGAACAATAATAAGGTATCAAGAATCTACAGAATCTATAAGAGGTAATACTAAAGAACTCTTAATCTCTTTTAAAGAACCGCACAAGGGGGTAGGTTCTCAAAATATCAGTAGATGGATCAGGGAAGTCATGCACGAAGCTAGTATTGAGGAGGAGTTTACTGCGCATAGCACTAGACATGCATGGACTTCGAAAGCCCAAAGTAAGGGAGTTAATCTAAGTACAATTAAAAATGCAGCAGACTGGTCAGCGAACTCAGAGATTTTCGCTAGATTTTATAATAGGCCAATTAAGCCCTCAGACAATAACTTTGCGGAGTCTGTTCTTACTTAACTATAATAATTAATATTATTCAATAAGTTTTTTACTATTTATACCAAAATAAAAAGACCGACGTAGTTAGTACAATTATGAGATTATGTACTGATACTCAGTAAGAAGGTACATCGTAAATCAAAATTAAAAATATGTTCTAGTAAATTTTATACTTTCTGTAAATAAAACTAATAAAATACCAACAAAATTGGTCTTTTTTCTCTAAACATCTACATATCATTATATCTTCGAACAAGTACAATGAAATATAATTGATGATTAAACGAACTTCTAGTGAAGTTCAATCATAATTATATGAATAACTTGTTCGAAGATATATAGTCCCACCCTTCTTATAACAGCTTTTGTTTTATATTTCAAAAATTGTATAAACATATATAATCCCTACCCATCAAAATTTTTTGCGCTAAACTAATGAAGCAGAGAGCAGCGCGAGAGCGGTAGGGTAGGAGAGTGGGAAGAGGTAAGAGAGAAAACGCCTTTTTTCACGGGAATCTCTAAAACTTGGCGTCATCTGGCAACAAGTTGCGTTACTACATAAATATGATATTGAAAATAGTGATTTATTGTAACGTATAGGATCAAGATTTTGATGTTTGAAAACTGTAAAATTTAAGATATTATTGTGTTTTGATAACATACAAATTTTCAAAATGATTGCTTTTAACGTAAAACGTTTTTTGGACTCGTAAAATAAAAGTATTTTTTTGGGTTTAACCCAGGCCTGCCCCCTTAATAAACGAACAATTTTGATTAAAGAACAAGACAAAAAATATCTATGGTCTTTGAATTAATAGTTTAAAAGTATTATTTAGTTTTTTTAATAAATTAAAGATTTTAATAAAATATTAAAACAAAAACGTTATCAAGTAAGGTAATGAAAAAATTTGAATATATGATATTATTATATGAATGAAGTGCTTAAAACTAATAAAGTAATAATAATATTTAAATAAAATTATATCACTTTATATATAGTATATAGATCTTTCTTATGTATACATACGTATGTACATACAAAAGTAAAAAAAAAACAAAACGTATAAACATTCAACATAGATTATACGCACCATTCTACATAATAGTATCATAAACTCAAATTTTTTCACTACCTTACTTTATAATGTTTTTGTTTTAATATTTTATTAAAATCTTTAATTTATTAAAGAATCTAAATAATACTTTTAAAATAATAATTCAAAGACCATAGATACAGGTGTAGATATATTTATTCTAAAATCGGACTCCACAACACAGCACAGCACAGCACAACAACAGAACGGGATTGGGTTATGTGGACTCTCATTAAACAAGCCCTTACCTCTCGAAGTATGTTTTGAAAAGATAATTCTTTGTAATACATTTTTCTAACTAATCATCTTCCTTACCGTAAATCTGACACACGCAAAGTTTGTCTGTTAGTTATAATGATATTGTTGTACAATGAATCATACTACTATAATAACTGTCTATAACTGTAGTCTATAGTGTATAAATCAAATAAAATTTGAATGCAATTGGTAAAGAATACCTAATTTTTTAGATTTTGGCGAAGATACAAAAATAAACTCTTTCTCTATATACATAAATAAAATTGTGCTTTTACGTTATCTTAAGCTTCTTTCATCATTGATAACTCATGAATACATTTTGTCAACATCAATATTTTATTTTATTTTATTTATTATCTATCGGTAAAACTACCCTTTGAATACGTTAAAAATATGTTAAAAACATTAAAGTTTATACAAAAATTTCGCTTTACAATTAAATTTTCTAATTATTTTTATCTATTTATCTTATTACTCGTAAAAGTAAAAAGTAGAGGCTGGCGAGCGGCGCGAGCAGGAGGAACCCCACCTAGTATATATATATATATATATATATATATATATATATATATATATATATATATATATATATATATATATATATATATATATATATATATATCTCTGTGCACCCCTACGTACGTACATGCACAGTAATGGGCGTACAACTGTATAATAAATACCAACCTGAACGGCAAGACTCTCCTCTCGGTCCCGTTGACTTCGACGGGCGGCAGTCTCACCACCCGCGCCGTGGCAACATAAAAGATAGTGGCCAGCACAGACGACGTGCCGCAGTAGTACATCAGATAGCGTACCTCGATCTCAAACGACTTGACGAGACTCGGCTCCTCGTCGACCAGCAGCTTCCACAGTTCAGCGCAGACTCCCATCAACTCGTTGAACTTCACGCGTTCCCAATGAAGTATGACGAAGCGCAAGGTCACATTGATGACAAGCACTATCTCGAAGACAATGGCTATCTCGAGTTCGTCGCGGATCAGCCTGCGCGCGACGTCGCTTATATTCATCGTGAAGTTTACCGTGATCACCCATTGGAAGTAGATGGTTAAGATGGAGGAGAGCATCGTGGAGAATCGTCTAGATCGAGCAATGGGCACGACGCCGACTGCCTGGTACAGGTAAGTGTAGATCTTGGTCACGTCCTCGTACGTGGGAATCTTTCTATTTGCTTTTGTCATCTTTGCAAGCGTTTTGTGGGTTTACTTGGTAGCGGAAAACATTGAGGCTAGTGAATATTGAGAACGGAAAAATCAGTTGAGTCGACTTTAGTTGTTTTATGGAAGAATTAAATAAAAGTTTGTTAATGTGTTAATAGAGTACATTATATAACAAGTGTAGTAAAGTTGCCAATAAATGCACGTGGGCGCGACATGTCGCTCAAGTGTCGCTATTGACAACCATACCGTACTCATCGTTTCACACACTATTTGTATCATAGGTGCGTGGAAAATGCTGGAGAATTCGTTATTTTCATAATATAACGCCGTCGTGTGTGTTATACAAAATAATGCACGCAGTGCATAATTGGACATTTAGCGTACTCAAATCCCCCACGCAATGTGGCATTTTTCAAACACGTATGATAAAAAGTTATTTTCAGCCACGTATGTTATCCAATAATAAGCATGAATTAAAATTTTAACCGTGTAGGATAAGTCACGCACTGACTTGCACTCATTCGTGTAATTTTCATATTTTTTTTCAACACTAATACAATGTAGCAGTGTATATGTTTCATCTATATCTGTATATTCAACTTTACGTTAGGAGAAATCAAAAGATCAAATTCGAATCAAATTATATTTAACTCATTAAAAATAGTTACTCTCGATTGCCTTTCTAAGGCCTCGTAAAAAATGTATAATCAAAGTAGATTTTTTACCAGTTCAATCTCATAATCTTCTTTATAAAATTAACTCATTGCCACCGTTAGGTGAAAAAAAAAACAAAATTCTCTCTTACTACCTAAAATCTTTTAAAAACTTGTTAGCTGGAATTTTTGAATTATTGCTAACAGATAATAAAATGTATACTATATATGATTTTGTTCCGACTTCATCACCTCAAAATGGTCTTTATAATCCTTTACTTTTTCGCTAATCTCCGTTATTGAATGTAAGCAATTTTACGGCTAGCCGTGGCTTTACATTGATTTAAATGTGTCGATTTTCAAACTTTGGTCTTACCGTTATACATTACACCGGTAACTCTTTTTAAAGTAAGTGTAAGAAGATATTTTATTAGTGTTTTAACGAGAATGAAATGTTCGTTCTTTTGCTCTATACAACTTATTTTTGATTTCGCTTTTCAAAGCTACAAGTTTTTAAAAATAATGTCTTTTATATTTTATATTCTTGTCTACGTTCTATTGTACAACAATCCATACGTTGCCGATTCAGCTTTTCATGGGCAACTCGATAAAGCTTTCGCAAAAGTTTAAGCTTACGTACTTATCCCGTAGCTCCATTAAAAATTAAATACGAATCGCATGCATATTTAATTTTAGTACGCCCGTCCCGTTACCGTCAACGACTAATATCAATAACTAATAACTCTCCGTTTTTCTCCGGAGCTTTATATTACAATCGCTTACGCGAAAAATAGCTATTAGATAGACCTCGAAGAATTATCATACATAAATTACTTACCCCGTAGGTAATAAATGAGAATAAAGTTGCAGAATATGAGAAGAGCTTCGTAACTTTGCTGCCGTTATTGATGAATTATTAATGCCGGATATGAAGCGTTTTTATTTTATATTTGCGCCAGTTGACTACCGAGAGCAAATCGATGCTTATGCTTCGTCGAAGGAGGAAAACAGTAACAGTCCATAACGTAGAAGTACTTTGTATCGTGTATTATAAAGAAATATCAAATAAATTTCATTATCTATATAACATATCTTCTAGAGAATGACCTAATATATCTCTTTTTAATCGTTTAGGACACATTATTGGCAATATTAATATTTATCGCTTATAATTATAACGTAAAAAACACTATTAAATTTATTAAAACCTTAATACGAAACTGTCACGTTTCGGAAGTTAGGGCTTCGAAAACGGTGGTTGACAGTTTTTGACCGATCGGTTTATCTTACAACATTAATAAAGGTAAGAAAGGTGTGGGAGGGTATGGGGGTCGTGGAGGAGGTATTTTTCTTAACGAAATAATGAAAATAATGATATGGACATCTTAACACTACATTAAACATATTATCACCTTAAGATAGTGCTAAGAGAGTCAGTGTCGAGATGTTGGATGGGTGGAGTAACATAAGGGGACAAAATTAGGATTGGAGGCGGAGAACATTGTCTTAGTAAAAGATTGCTTGCAATCGTTAAAAGCCGGTCAGAGATGAACTTGAAAATTTTTTTTTACATTACTGATTTCAGGAAACAATATGTAACGGATGACAAATTTGATAAATTTGTACACTTCCTAATTTTTAAGAGATATTCGATGTAAGATAAAAGTTATAAAATAATAACGTTTACAAATTTTAAGAAGTTGTTTTTTACATTTAGCTTGAGTTAAATCTGATCGACTATCTCCTCGAGGTGCTTATTGGATAACGCTAAAGTCGACGGTAATATTCGTTTCGCTCGGATACGAGTTTTCGATATCGATTTGATCAGAATCAACCAAGAAATAACATTCAAACCCGTGCATATGGCATTTTCAACCTGAGATATCGATCTACGAAGTCGAGTCATTCTACACCGCTGATTCAATCGTAGGGTGGATCGAAATTATCAAATTACTCACGAAAAAACGCGTTTTTTTAATACAATTTTTAAAACGCTGTAAAATTGTCAAAAAAATCGTAGCGGGTCAATTTTTTTTTAAATTAAAGGGAAAGAGTTGTACTTTAAGATGCAATGATCAGAATTATCGAAAAAAAATCACCCAAGCGCGGGCGCACTGCGAAAGTTTACGATTTTTGAGCTTTAAAAATTGACCTGGAAGTCAAGGTCACGTAAGTAGGGGTTGCGTCAAACCGAAAATCGAGTTCCACCATCTTAAAGTAAAGACTTCAATCTTTAATTTAAAAAAAAAATTTACCCCCTTACGAAATTTTTTACCTGAGATATCGATCTTCGAATTTGCGCCCTTTTTTAGTCGGAATTAGGTGTTGCGTTAATTTTGTTGCGGAGTGTATACCTTTACTATTTCTAATTATTTATAAAAATGGCGCAACAGAATGGCTTTATTAATTTGAAGTTTCCAGCGCGTAAGTCGCGCGATATTTCGAGTTTTTCAAATTGATAATTACTCTGTTTCATACAGTTCGAATTAGTTCAAAATGACACAAAATGGTTTAAGAAACCAAAAAAAAGGCCTTTCCAATCCCTTAAAACATCCCTTAAAAAGGATTGAAGAATGACGAATAAATAACTATAGAAAAACGATTTTTTGAAATTCCGTGTGCGAAGCTCAGTTTCTCTTACGTGGATAGCGTGCGCGAAGCGCCCGATTCACACATTTTCACCATAGCGTGCGCAAAGCACTATGCTTCGCGCACGCATTTTGTTTCGTGCACGCTGTGTGAAAACAAAAATTTTGTCGCGAGAAGAATTCTCTAGACACCGTCCTTCCGCCCCGCCATGCTCCTGAACTTTTATTTTAATCTTCTTTTATATATCAATATTTAAGTTAAAATTCTACTTTAATTTATATACCTCACGTCATCGACCTTCTCACACTCGTTCGAAAATCACCTGCATCGCGCACTAGTTGCACAATATACTATTTCCTCGTTCAAAAACAAAATTCTTTTCGGCAATTTAGTTTGCAATCGACTCTGTATGTGCCAAGGGTGATATGTAATTTTTTCATGCTACATCCATTCTGCATCTGCCAAGGGTGTAATGTAATTGTTTTCGTTCCCCGGATACTACTCCTAGTATTGACAGGGGGGGGGGGGTGCAAAGTGGCAGATATACACAAAATAATTTTTCCTCGTTCAAAAACTAAATATTTTTCGGCGATTTTGGTTGCAATCGACTCTGTATGTGCCAAGGGTGTTATGTAATTTATTCATGCTCTGGAAACTATCTCTAGTAGGGACAGAGGTGGTGGAAATTGGCAGACATACTCAAAGTGATTTTTCTCGGGCAAAAACAAAATTTTTTTCGGAGATTCGGGTTACGATCGAATCTACATGTGCCAAGGGTGTTATGTAATTTTGTTCGTTCTCCAGAAACTAACACTAGCTTGGACAGAGGGGATGGTAGTTGACGAAGATTTAGGACAAGGAGAAATCACTTTGTGTATATCTGGCAATTTCCAATACCCCCTGTCCATACTAGGGGTAGTTTCCCGAGCACGAGGCAAATTACATAATACCCTTGGCACATGTAGAGTCGATTGCAACCTATTACATCGAAAGAAATTTTGCTTTTGAACGAGGATTTTTCCTCTTTGTGAATTTCTACCACTTTCCACTCCCTCTGTACGTACTAGGGATAGTTTCCGGAGCATGTATAGTCGATTGCATTCCAAATCACCGAAAAAAATTTTAGTTTTTGAATGAAGAAAAATCAGTTTGTGTATATCTGCCACTTTGCACACTTGGAACACTTAGAGTAGGGTGATCCAAATTTTTCAAAGTTTCGATTTTCCTTCTTGTAATCCTTTCAAAAGTTGACAAATGTGAAAAAAATAACTCTCCTGCAAGACAGGCACTGAACGTTGAGATTTACAGGTTCCTACCTTGATTTTAAAGTTTTTGAAATGCATTTATGCACTTTTTTAATAAATTTAATTAACAAATGAGTAAAACTTTATAAATCAAGGCAATGAAAAATTAGTAACTTTCCATATTATTAAAATGAAATGTTAGCCACATCCACTTCATCAAAAATTTTTTTTTTATTTTTCATAATATTAAAACGGACATAACTTTTGATATATATATATTTCGTGTACTTCTCATTTTATTTTATTTACGCATTAGTGTGTATAAGAATTCGGAGAATTTTCTTTTCTTATAAGTCTCTCGGTTTGTTTTGACCGAATGTCTCCATCTAAAGCTTTGTTAAAATACTTTTTTGATTACGTACGCAGCTTGATTTGTTAGAGGGCTATTGGAATGAATTCACTCAGCGACGCAAGGTACTGATGGAGAACGAGACTGAGCTCGCTGTGAACGTTTGTATCAAAGCGGATCAGTATTTCATTACAGAGGATGATTACTCGGAGGCCAAGGCGAAGGTTTTAGATCGTCTAAAATCGTTTCTAACGCCAGAGAATCTAACGGCGGCTGTAGGTTTGTCTTCACCTTCCTCTTTCGAGCACGGCTCCGTCCCAAAGACGACTGTCCCCACTTCCAACGAGAAACAGTCCGAATGGGAAACTTTTGAGGAACTCTTTTGCTCTGTAATAAAAGACAAAACCAATATTAATGCAGTTCAAACATTACAACATTTGATGAATAGCGTTGAGGGGGGGGGGGGCAAACAGTCGTTTGAAGGGAATGAAGAGGATAGGGTCGAATCTTGAGGTCGCGTGGAATAAGCTTTTATGGAGGTACGATAACCCTAAATGTTGGATGTCGGCTTGCAACTCATCTCGAGAATTTAATTCATTTGAAACCAGCCTCTTGGAAAAATGTCGCGGAAATAAACCGCTTACTTGATAACAGGCATACTGCAAGTTCATGGAGGCGTAAATCAACTTAGGCCACCTGGAGCCCGTCGATGAGGGTAACACGCTCGGTTGCTGCTATCTGCCGCACCATCCGATCTTAAAAATCGAACCAGATCCAGATCCTGACGCTGAAGAGCCGCTCAAGATTTGCCGACAAGTAGTTTTCAAGGGTTCGCAAAACTACGGTGAGGGGGCGTCATTTAACGATTGTTTGTTTTCAGGTCCGAAACTCCAGACGGATATATCCGCCATTATGACGAGATGGAGACTCGTCGGATACGTTTTCACGACCGACATCAAGAAAATGTTCTGGCAAATTCTCTTGCACCCGGACAATAGGGACTGGCAAAGAATAGTTTGGAGAAAAGATCGCGGCCAACCAATCCAGGACTTCCGATTGAAATAGGTGACATATGGGACTAAACCTGTTCCGTTCCTTGCGATTCGTGTCCTTCAGCAGCTAGTTGAAGACGGGGAGGGGAAGTATCCGGAAGCAGCGAAGGCACTATGGCAGCATTGCTACGTCGACGACATCCCCACAGGAGCGGACGATCTCGCAGCAGCTGTCTAACTGAGGAATCAGCTGATCGACCTTCTAGCCTCTGCCTGCATGCAGCTCGGAAAATGGAGCGAAAATCATCAAACCTGCTAAAAGGTCTCCCAGAAGCAGGTGGAGTCGAGTACTCAATCGACTTGGCCGAGGTTGTATCAACTTTAGGATTAAAGTGGATTCCGCAGACTGATCAATTCTGCTTCAAAGTGTCTATTTCCAGCTCTCCGAGAGTCAGTTCAAAGAGGCACATTGCCTCAGAAGCGGCTAAACTATTTTATCTGCTTGGTAGTTAGCGCTTGGTCTAGTAAGAGCAAAAATATTGTTGCAGGATCTCTAGTGCTACAAACTCGACTGGGATTCTCCTGTCACCGGCAAACTACTCTTCGACTGGACGACATTTCGCACTCAACTGGCGGAGCATCCGGATTCAAAGGTGATTCGGTGTCATGCGAGCATCAAGCTGGCAAATTCATGCGTTTGCTGATGCAAGCAAGCGGGCTTACGCTGTGACGGTCTTTATCGTGCAGATCGGATGTCCACCTCGACTCATCGCTGGTGGCTCCCAACAAGACGGTATCGTCGCCACGGTTGGAGTTGTGCGGTGCTGTACTAGCAGTTAGTTTGCTAAAGAATGTGCTGGATCAGCTACCGAGCCAACCAGACGCTCTACATTACTGGTCGGACTCTAAGGTTGTACTGGCGTGATTGGACGGCCACCCATCGCGGTGGGACACCTTTGTTGCCAACAGGGTTACCAAGGTGCTGACAACTTGTCCGAATGCAACTTGGCACCACGTACCGTCCGCGGACAATCCCGCCGATTGCGCGACAAGAGGTTTCACCCCGGGGCAGCTGCGAGAATCGACACTGTGGTGGAGCGGGCCTCCCTGGTTGTCATCATCGTCAAGCTCGTGGCCAGAGCTTGCGAAAAAGGAGTTGGACGAGCATGAACAGCTCGTCATCCATGCTCACGTGGCCCAACACACAGAGAAACTTTCAATTCTCTCTCATATGGAAAAGTTTTCATCATTAATTAAAATGCTCCGCATTCTTGCTTATGCTTTTAGATGGAAGTCAAACGCTAAGGTGCCCAAGCCAGCTAAGAATGGTGAATCTTAAATGGTTGGCTGCGTCCGAGCTCGATGATGCACGACGTGCACTCATCAAGATTGTACAAAAGGAATACTATGCCGCTGAACTGTCGTGCATTCTGCAAGGGAAAGCGCTCACTAAGAACAGCGAGCTTGAGCGCCTCCTTCCGTTTGTTTGCCAGAATGGACTGTTGCGCGTTGGAGGGAGATTGCAGAATGCCGAGCTCTCGTATGATGAGAAGCACCCAATCGTCATGCCGAAGTCATGCTTTGTGACAAAGCGATTGGTGGAGGAAGCCCACGGGCAGACGTTGCATGGAGGTATCCAGTTGATGACCAGCCATGTACGTCGCTCGGTATGGATTCCAAGAGGCGTGAAATGCGCGCGCTTAGCAGCTCAGCCTGGCCAACAGCAAATGGCTCCGATCCCTGCGATTCTGTGAGAGGCGGCTGTAAAAAGTTTGAAATACCACTTTGTCAAGGTGATTGGACAAGCCGTGCTCACTTATGAGGAGCTTGCTATATATGCTTGATTATAAATGTAACTATTATTATTGTAATAACGCAGTAAAGAAGGGAAGCGTATCATGAAAGAGAAGTTACATATACACACAACACAAAACATTCACACAGATACGCGTACAATAAGATATAAACATACAAAATAAAAGAATCGCGCATCTATCCGATCTATCGTCATGTATATTAGCTAGTAGTTTTCGGAGAATCTTAGTTTTAAATAAAAAGTCGATCTCTTACAGGAGGATCGGTGATCGATAAAACTAGAGACAAAGATCACTTGTTTGTTCGGTCTTCGTTTGGCTGGTTGGTGGGTAAGTGCTTTAAAGCTAGATAACTTAAAACGAGAGAAACAGAATCCCGTAGTTTACTATATCTCCACATATCTTCGTTGAGTACGTGCGATTCTCCGCTGTGATCGGACGACGAAAATCCATTTTTCACTCGCTTCCCCGCACTTAATACGGGGTCACAAAGGCACTTCAAATTTGTATACGTGCGATTTTGAAGTTGCGCGCATTGCGCAATCGTGTTTTCGTTCGATCCGCAGAGTCGCGCGCGAGTAAGAAGCAAATTAGTTTGACCACGCCCAAAAACTGTCTACATATCAGTCTTTAGCCAGCGAGATTAGTGAAAAAAATCGTTCTGTCTTAATAGCGAAACATGTCCCTTTTATCAAACTAGTAAGATGCATCAATTTTTAATATAAAAGTTTTGTGTGATCCGAGAAAGCACGAGCAATCCGGTTGACATTTCGGTAAGGAATTTCGAGATATCTTTCGCTCGTAACTTTCTCGCTAAACTTTGTACTGATCCAAGTGCGATATTCGGATTTACCTGCGGGTTCTAATGTGATGTCTCGCTTCGGTCGAATTTAATCCCTATCCCTCATACTATATATATATATATATATATATATATATATATATATATTGAGAAAAATAAAATGTTAAGCATGTAATAATGTACTTCTACTATACACTAATTACCGAAATCTAATCTAAGACAGCTGCAATTTAAACTGAAAAATGAAATGCCAAAATCAATGAAAATCCTACGTCCTCATATATCACTTTTACGCGATATACCTATAACAAAAGTTATAAACCTGACGCAGAAATTTTGAGGTTTGATAAACGAACGAAGTGTTTGAAAATCAAATGAATTTTCGCAGCACAACAATCACAAGAACTCGAAGAATTTTATGCATTTACACGCGACTTAACACTTGATTCAAACCTCTAAATTATCGTCTGTTATAAGACCAAATACAACAAATGAGACCATGATAAAGCCATATAAAGAAGACAAACTCCGTACACTGTACCGATAAAAAGTAACCGTATAGTATCTTCTTGTTTCTCTTAAAAAATCGCAAGAGAAAGGGAAATATCTAAGGATCCAAACCCCAATAAAAGTCATTCTCGTATTTCGTTTGATATCGTGTGATTAAGTAGATAAGAAGTTTTAAAAGATTAAGAAAAGAAAATGTATTCTTTCGAGCTTTTCCCGCGTTATGCGCGGACGATTGTGATATATGCGAGGAAAAAGGGAAGATAGAGCGAAAGAGCGAGCGAGAGGGAGAGAGAACAAATTACAAATTATTAATTACTGTATACCTACGGTACGAATAATGATACGTGAGTGTGTGAATAAAAGAATATGATAGCGAGGAATTAGTTTTGACGACTCGATAAAAAAAATGTTGTGAGTATAGAGCAAGGATGATGATGTTCTTTATAATTAACCCTTAAATGAAAAAAGGACAGCGCGTGATTTAGTCTGTCGATGAAAAAAAAATACATATTGTTACGTATATTTATATTCAATTATATACTTTTGATCAGGGACCGTTGCGAAACTTTAATTTTGTTTAATTTCGTTTTTTATTTACAACAAAAGTTTTGTTTTTCATTTCATTTCGATTTTTAAAATCGAAACAAAAAGCAATACTAATTTCGTTTAATTTTTGACAACAAAATAGAAAGCGAAATTTTCAAGGAAATTGTATTGTTTTCTTTTAATTATCTTAAACGAAACTTAAGTATTTCACTTTCTTTATTTAGCTTTTTAAAAGCGAAATCAAACGAAAATAATTTTCAAAAGCGAAATGAAATAGCTATGTATAATTTGCTTTCGCTTTTAAAAAAATGAACGATATAATTATTTTTGTTCTGATCATAGGAGTACAAAAATAAAAGCTTAGAAAATGATAATGACTTGTCCAAATTTAATAATATTGAGCATTTAAAATTATAACAGGTTGCCTTAACAAGAGTCAACAATTTTTAAACTTTAATATGTTACAATTAGCGATGTCTTGGAATATTTTAATAGGTTTATCCTACATTTTTTGCATAACCACCTATAATGCTCAGTTAATATTTACAAAATAGCTTGACATAATATACATACGCACTCCAAAAAATGTTTAAAAACCATAAAGAAATAGTACATTATGTAACAAGGGCAAAAAGTCGAATATTTTTCCCATGTGTGAGTTTACTGCCCGAGCGAGCGAAGCGAAGAGAGGGTAGTATCACCCGAGGGAAAAATCGACTTTTTCTCGAGTTACATATAGTACTTTATGCCCATCTCAACTGCGGCCATTTTTTGACTTGGAAAGTGGGTCTAGTGGACTTTTAAAAGACGACATTGTTAAAAGACAATCGAAAATCAGAGTTATTGGTAGAACTTGATAAAATAAAGGAATTTGGACTAGATTCTAGTGAAGTCGAAAAAAGTTGCGGGAAAAAAGTAACCTTCATCATTTTTGCGGGACAGAGTGTAATTTTGCTCTCGCTTTTCAGGGCAAAAAGTGGCCATTTTCGTTGAGATGGGCATAAAGGGTTTTTTATATCACGTACATTGAAAAAGCGCCTTTTCAATGCATGTAAAGCACATAGACAATCAAGAATTCCGACGTCTATGCACAGTGAGCAGAAAATATTTTAGAATTTATATTGGAGAATGTTATATTGTGTATCAAAGTGAAAAGTAGCAAATTTATACATAATCGCGGATACGATATGGCTGCCTCAAACGGGAAATTCAACACAAGTCAGAATGAAATGTTGATCAAACACAATGTATAGGTTTTTGAGGTCACTGATTACGATCCAACGTCAAAATTTTTAAATTCAAAATGTCTGATCCAATATAGTCGGACAATTTCAGGTGATTATGGGAGCCGATGACGAGATCAAGGCAAAGTACTCCGTAGATTTTGATATCTAACTATACGCATAGGTCAAAAAAGGTGCCTCGGTGATTATCGTGGTCAAGGACAATTGACAAGGTCTGGGTAGTGTGCGGACCTTCCGAACTTATATTTTAATTTAACATAATTTTTTTAATACAGAACTAAAGTTAATCAGATATATTACATTGTTTTTAATTATTACTGAAATATACTGTTCAAGAAGGAATGCAAACAAATTTGCATTAAATAATTTTAATCATTATCAAAGCAATAATCAAATTCTAATAATAAAATTATAAATTATAAACCCTAAATCCTAAATCCAAATAACCCAAGCAGAATATTTTTCAATACGCAAAATTTTAATAATAAAACTATAAACCCTAAACCCAGCTACCCCAAGCTAAGCATTTTGCAATAAGAGAACTTGTTATAATAAAATCGTAAGTCCTAAACCCTAAACCTAAATAACCCAAGCCGTCTAATTTACAGTAAAAAATTCTAATAATAAAATTATGAACCCTAAACTAAGCCCACTCAACAAATTAAAATAATAAAATTGTAAATCTTGAATCTTCAGCTCGAACCTCAAGTACCCTAAAATGAGCATTTTGCACCAAGAAAAATTTTAGTAACATAACTACAAACCCTAAACCATAAGCACTAAACCGTAACTCCAATTACCTCCAGCTAAGCATTTTGCAATAATAAAAATCATAACAATAAAATCATAAGCTCTAGAAAAATTTAAGGGGATAGTATTCATATAAATTCTATTATTGTATTTTTGACTGTAAAATAAAAAAGTAAGTAATTAGAGTTTTAAAAACAAAAAATATGAAAAAAATAATTTTTTTAATCAAACAACGTCAGGCTGACCTGAAATCCATTAGCATCCGAAGATATTTGGTTTCGAATATTGTTTGCTTTCACGTAGTCTACATGCTCACCCAATCAACCAATTTAAGTTTTACAGGGCTTAAATTGTTCGTTTTAGATCTTATTTTAACCGTATGCTATCTAGAAAATGTAATTTTACCATTTGAAGTTTTTGTGAGCATCTAAAAGCAGTAATAAAATTTAAATATACGTACTTCTTTACTTATGCAGTATTGATAATTATAACTAATATAAATATCATAGGGTCAAAATAGGATCTAAAACGATCAATTTAAGCCCTGTAAAACTTAAATTAGTTCATCGGGTAAAGCTGTAGGTAATTTGATTAAAAAATGTAAGTATCATTTTTTTCATATTTTTTATTTTTATAACTAGTTACTTACGTTTTTCTTTTACAGCCAAAAAAACAAAAATATGATTTATAGGGATACTACTCCCTTAATAATAAAACCATAAACCCTAAACCGTAATTTCAACTACACTATGCTGAGCATTTTGCAGTGAGAAAAATTGTAATAATAAAACCATAAACCAAAAATCCTAAAGTCAACTACACAAAGCTGACAATTCTGCAATAAGAAATATTTTAAATGAAATCGTAAGCGCTAAAACTTAAACCCTAAATCTGAATAACCCAAGCTGAGTATTTTTTAATGAAAATATCTCGATTGTTAAATCGAATTATTGTTGTAAAAATATAATTTTTTTAATTACTTAAAACCAATTTGTTCTTAATTTTATAGCGATGTGAATATTGATCTGTTTTATACCTTACCAGGACTAATCTTCATAATTTTAAAATTCTATATAACTAATTTTTCATTGCAACTAACAGTGTTTCTTTGTTTTTTTTGTCGTGATATTAATACGTATTATTAATATAAAAATGAATAAATTTCGAGTGGGCTATTACATTTTGTTTTGAAGAAAATAAGAATGCATTTTTTTGTTTAAAGAAAGATAAAGTGAACAAATGATAAGCTTTATATTAAAATAGGTAGTAAATAAAATTCATTTACAATTTTTGTATACATTTCACAAACTTCATAATAAGTAATCTAAGAAAAATGAAATGTTTTAATATAATGTGGTAACTGCATAATTCTGTAATTTATACTTATAGGGTTTAGGGTTTACGATTTCATTATTACAATTTTTTTATTGTGAAATGTTCAGCTTGGGGTAGTTGGGTGTAGGGTCTAAGGTTTCTGTTTTTGTTATTATAATTTTTATTATTGCAAAATGCTCAACTGTGCGTAGTTGGTTTTAGGGCTCAAAGTTTGTTTTTTTTTTAATAAAATTTTAAAGTTAATTGCTCAAGATTTTATTATTTAAATGTTTTTATTGCAAATTTCTCAGCTTGGGTTATTTAGGTTTATATAACAAATGGTTTATGGTGCTTATTGTAAATTGCTTAGCTTGAGTTATTTGAGCTTAGGGTTTAAGGTCTAGGGTTCAGAACTATATTGTTTAAATTTGTTAATTGAAAATTACTCAGCTTGGGTTATTTGGGTTTAGAGTTGATGGCTTATATGACCCTGGTAGAAAGTTGACGAGGTTAACTGGTTAAATAAGTAATTCTTAGGGAGTTTCAGTAGCTAAAATTTAGGTAAGAAATCTGGGGGAAACGCGATAAAGACTGGCTAATAAATAACAGACGCCCAAGTCGAATAAGTTCTCATATGAGAAAATGAGAAAAAAGAAGAAAGATAATATATATTTTTTTCAAATTTTTTCGCACGCTAGTGTTTTTGATAAAATTTTTGAAAATTTCAAAAATTGAATTTTTTTATATGAATTTTTGTGAATGAATTTGTAATTCTGACGTCAGATTCATATTCAGCCACCCCGAAAACCCCTATATACAAAGTTTTATCCTAACCGGCAATAAAACCACGAATTTAACCTAAAATAGTCGCCATATTGGATCCGCCATCTTGACCTTTGTAATTCTGACGTCAGATTCGTATTCAGCGACCCCGAAAACCTTTATACTACTAATGACTTTAAATGTATGTACAGAAGAAAAATGTGCCCCTGAATGGGTTAAAACCCAAAATCGCCAATCACTTGTATTAAAGGTCCAACCTAATTTTTTCCTACACTTGTGCACATGGATGGTAGCAAAAATTCCTTTAATTTACGTCACGCTGTATATTTAATTGATGATAACTGTATATAATATTAAAAAAAAATAACTAAATGCGTTCACGAATAGTACGGAGTGAACGAGAATCTTGCGAAGGTATCTGAAAAATGCACTAAAAAGTGTGAAATAATTCACAAAAATGTTCTCGAAGTCGGCGCCGAATTACAAATTGACATATACCGTCACCTCTTTTTGTTTCATTGGGAATCTTATTCTTGACTAATTGTTTGATAGCGTAGTTTGCGTACCGCCGCTAGGTGGCGATGGCCTAAGCACATTAAGATTATCCCGGGGATAATACATAAAAGCTCGCGCCAGCAGTTACAATTGTAACAGTATTATTTGAATTATATGTGATAGTTTAGACGATGACTATCATTTGAAGAAGATTGTTGCATTGGAAGTTCTTTTTAAAAGCATTTTCTCTCAAACCAGTGCTTTCGATTACGAGTTATTAACCTTAAGTGGGATATACGATAGTGGGACACGTATTTCGTTCCAGGTTTAACGAAATTGGACCCATTTCAATATTATTTATAAATTATATTTTTGAGCAAGATACTACTGAGCATTAGTGCCTCTATTGTGAATCAGTTTATGTTAAAACTATATTGTGAAAGTTTTGCGTTACTTTTATTATTATTTTGAAAGCACTTATTCGTATGTATCAAAATAATTAAAGAAGTAATGCAAAACTTTTATAATGTCTATTTAGAAGTAAATGATTCTCAATAGAGGCACTGATCCACAATAGGGTCTGTAACGGTATATGTAAATTTGTAATTCGGCGCCGACTTCGAGAACATTTTTGTGAATTACTTCGCACTTTTTAGTGCATTTTTCAAAGACGATTCGTTTTTTTTCAAAAAATTGTTTTATTTCAGACTTTTTAGATGTAAGGTCTGAGTTTCATTCAATTTATATTGTAATATAGGTCGACCAACAAAGGATGCTTCTGAAAAAAAAATTTCTGTTCTAAAAATGTACAAAGTATCAGAAAATGAAATAAAAAAAATCGAGTTTTTCGTCTAATTTTACTATAGGACCACCTTAAATCAATATTAATTTATTTAATATTGCTTCCTCCTGCAGGAAGCTTTGTAATCCTAGAAAAAAACATCCTTTGTGAAGCATAAAATGAAAACGCCAGTACCGACATAGTACAGGCTCCATACTGGCCCAGTTATATAATGGACCCACCATGGGATAATTCTCTTTTATTCAAAAAATATTATCAAAAAATGAAAATTTAAAAAATGAAAATTTAGAAATAATGTTCCTTGCATATGAAAAACAGTGATCACAAAATAATGTTCTGATTGATGCAGTTGTTTCTTGAAAAGTAATATATAAATAATAATAATATCATATTAAACTAGAAGTTTAATTTCAGAACTGCAAATAATTTTGTATCCATATGTGAGTTCTTATAATACATAAAGTGCTCATCGTGACAACATTTTCAAAGACAAATACATTAGTCGAACACATGTAGTCGATAATTTTCTTTATAAGTAACAAATTACTATGTTTTAACTGGCCACAGATGTCAAATGAAAGTGTTTGATTATAAATTAATCACAGTAGGAAATACAAAAACAGAACATATATATAATAACTCAAATACATTATTTCTTTTAAAAATTGAAAATTAATCAGTTGATAATAAATGTGTGTGAAAATAGTTTACCTTACATAAACCATACAGGTTTTGAAACCAAGCCTGTATTTAGGATGGAACATAATCAAATGTAAGGAAACTAATTTTACATAAACAAAATAAATATATGCATTAATACTTCAGATAGTTACTTGAATATTCAGATTATTTTCTTATTTTGATTATTTAATACATATGTGTAACATAATATTGTTATTGAGTTCTTAAATACATAAACTCTTTAAATCAAAATAATACATAATAAGCATAATAGATTGTACTTCTTAATATAAGAAAATACACACTTGAACTCGACTATTTTTACATATCGATTTTCATTGAGACCCATATACCGTGCGACTTATTTCGCTCGCATCGATAAATTCCACACAATGACCAGAAGTTGAAAATAAAATCTTATAACGATACTTCGAAAGTAAAATTATGTTATTATCTGACCGCATTGTTTTGTTACTTTTAAAATAGCTTTCGTTATACGATTCGATAAATCAATACTTATAGATATATTGAATACGTGAAAAGTATTGTTGTATTGAACGATTCTTTGTTTATGTTCAATCAAGAATAAGCAAAAGAAAATAAACAAATGATGGAGTCTGCAAGCAAGAGACAGCAGCAGCAGCAGCAGCAGCAGAAGAGCGATCGCGAGAGGAGCCCGCTGGGCCAACATCCAATCCTGATGCATCTGCTGGGCAAGGATCAGCACGTCCTGGAGGACTGCCGCAAGTTCAGCTTATCGGAAGCAGCGAACGACTTAAGCCTCGCCTGCGGCGAACGCTCGCTCCCGCCTCAGGACGAGAATGAGTTCGCCTGATGGCTGCTCAGCCTCGAGCGCAAGGATAAGAAGCGTGAACTGCGTTGAGTTCAGCAAGGAGATCTTCGACCTGCTCATGCACTACGAGGCCAGGATCCGCATCCTGCTAATCACGTGTATGAAGGTCATCATATTCTAAAATATGGACGTGCAGGTGTACGTGCTCGAGGAGTCCCGGTCACGGGGCATCCAGGTCCACTTCCAGGACAAGCGGCGCGTCAAGGTGTCGCTCGGCATCGAGCTCTTTAAGCGCCTCGTCACTTACAAGGATATTATCGAGCACGAGTTCGGCAAGTTCAAGGCCAAGAAGAATGCCAGGAGGAAGAAGATCAACAAGCTCGCAAAATCTAAAAAAAGTTAAGATCGTAAAGTGATCTTAAAGTGACATGTCTGAATAATGGCACTATTTAAGACATTTTAAGACATGAAATCGTTGAAAAAATTAAAGCGAATTTAAGATATAATAGTATTACTTTTTTTAATAAACAAACAGTATGTATTTAAAACTGAATTCAGGATAAGAAGATACATTTATTATATTTCTCCAACGACGATACATAACAAATCTTTGTTTAAAAGAATTTAAAAAGAAGCATATTTTTCAATTATTTTCATACATTATGACTTTGACATATATAATATGTACGATATAGTTGAGATTTTAAACAAATATATAATCTTGAAAATCCAAGCTTGTTCAAATCGAATATGTTTTAGCCACCAGTACCCATTTATTATCAGTGAGAGCTCATCAAACACAATGGCTCGGACAACTGGCATGAAGTGATGATCAGCAATATCTATTTGTATAAAAATACAAAATAATGTATTAAATAATAAGAATAAACTTATAATTAATTGTTTTAACGGAATTGTGATTTCAAATAGATTTTACACATTTCATATTATACACATTTTGTATGCAATATTCGGCACAATACATATTCTTGTTATAAGCTCATTGTTAAGGTTATTGTGTAAAATTTTTAAGTGCATAATATTTACCAATTAATGGGTGTAGGGTATTTTTGATTATATTATTTGGTGCGGAAAAAATTATTTCTGTACAAAAAATCTGCAAAATGTATTCGGTTAATATTTTAATTTTTGTATATTAATTTAATGATAATTTAATATAATATTAAATTAATGAGTCTTATAAAAATAACTTTTTTGATACATCAGAAATATTCTAGTCTTTGCAAGGAGCGGTCAGATATACTGTATAGAGCGAATCATTCTTATAAGATATAATAAGATCAATTTTGTAACATACTAATCTAATATAGCAGATTATCCTAATCATCGGTACACATATCATTCTATTGCAGGTTCTTAGTCATCCTTTCCATTGTCCCAATGATTTAATGGAGCTCACGCTGCCGAAAATTCTTAAACAGAAGCTAGGAATACTGAAACAGCTGTGGTATTTTACGCACGATTACAGTGTTAGGTTAGCCTGAAATAACAATTAAAAAACAACAAATAAATACATTGACTAAAATGAAAATTGAATTTTATGCAGATATAAATAAAAAATGTTTTAATTTGTTAATGCAAATGAATGATTTCATTTGTACAATCGAAAGTTAGGTTATTTAATTACGAGGCAGTGCTTAAGTTTTGAATTTTTTTTTTTTTTTTTTTTTTAACGTCGCCATGTTTGTACTCCCATGTGGTGCTAATCGACGACGGGGGTCTGCGGTGTGTTTGTAAACAAAGCACATGTAATTTTTACAGAGGTGCTTGTATCAATCGGCAGAGACTAGGATTCGAACCCGGGTCACCGGCGTGGGAATCCGACACTCTACCGACTGAGCCGCCGCAGGCCCCTGAAGTTGTTTTGAATTTAATATTTAATTCGTTATTTTTATAAGTTTCCCAGTGAAACGGAAAATGTAATAAATCGACTTTTTTTTATTTATCTAATAAGATATTTTATTTATGAAATAATTGATTGAAAGCATTTCGATGTTTATTTATCTTTTCATTGCTGCAAGCTGAATGATGCGTTATAATGAAGATGCACTTTTTTGTAAAAGAATAAACAAAGCTATATCCAAACTGTTATGTCTTCATGTTGATATGTCTTGCGACGATTACAAGTTTTAAAAGAACTTTGACGATTTCGGACTATTATTTCTTAAATGGAATTATTAGATAAATAAAAAAGTAGATTTATTAAATTATGTGTTATACCAGAAACCTTTTGAAATAACAAATAAAATATTAATTTTAAAATTTGCGCATAGCCTCGATATATATTCTAACTTTTATAATAACTTTTATATAACCTAACTTTTATTGTACAAACGAAATCATTTATTTGCCTTAAAACATTCCTAGTTTATTCATAGAATTCAATTTTTATTTCTATCAATGTATTTCTTTGTGGAATTTTAATTTTTGTTCCAGGCTAAACTAACACTGTAATCCTGCGTAAAATACCACAGCTGTTTCAGCATTCCTAGCTTCTGTTTAAGAATTTTCGGCACTTTTAGCTGCATTTAATCATGGGGACAATAGAAATGATTAAGAAGCTGCAAATGAAATGATGTGTTTATCGATGATTAGGATAATCTACTATAACAAGTGGTGTTGTTGCGCTCATGGTTTGTTTTTGTTTGGAACAAGTGACAGCTGAGCAGTCTCCTTATATAGGAAACTGTCTACAGCGTGTGTTTACGCTCGTTTCGACGGGCAACGTTACAGCATGATTGTTTATTTTGATTTGTCAGATTATCATGTTGTGTAATAAGTGTGTGTATAATTGAGGTTTTGTGTGCCATCTTTTTTATTTATTGCTTTCTGTTGCAAGTGAATATACAACACTTCAATTGACTCTATACCGTTTTTATACATATTGTAAATTTAATTGTATTTGCTAAGTAAATTGTTATACTAACTTCGTATATTATTAATATATTTCACAATATAATAAACAAACCGCTATACAGTTTTTTTTCTGAAGAGGGTGGCATAGCCACCGAAACGTTAATGTAACTTTTATTTCACATACCTCTAACCTCGGGAAGATCAACAAAATCTACCTCACCATCGTTAAAAAATAATATGTATTGTGCACAAAATTGAATAGAAAATCTTTAGTATTTTTTAGTAACTTACCATATCACTAAAATGGAAAGTTAACCAAATCCGCGCCATCAGAAAACTTTTTTTTCTAAGTAAAGAACCATATGCGTCAAATTTTAACACAAAACAGGCTATGTTTGAACATCTTTCAAGATTCTAATTTTCGATGATTTTTTAAAACACAAAGTATTTTTGAATCTTTGATCCGATTAGAATCTACATAAACTTTGGCAAACGTAAATATATATAAATATAGATACTGTTCTAGTTTCAATATTGTGCAATTTTTCTAGCACTTTTAATGGTATATATCATAGATTGATATAATTTACTTCGAGTAATTTACGTCAAGGAGACCTGTACATAATTTTAGTTAAAGGCTGATAAAAAGACTTTTAACTTGATTGGTCACAGCATTTCTGAAGTTATTTGAATCAATAGTTATACTTTTTCTAATATTACAACAAATTTTAGGTAGTGAATTGGGACAATGCAAGATATGGTCCTACAACATGTCCCCAATTTACCACCTGAGAATTTTCATAATATTAAAACAGACATAACTATTGATCCATAAAACTTAAAAAATGCTACTACCACTCAAATATAAGGTCTTGTTATCTGCTTTTAACTAAAATTATGTACAAATTTCCATAATGGAAACAACCCGAAGAAAATGACATCAAACTATAACATAAGCCATTTTAAATGGTAGAAAAATTACAAAATATCGGGATTGGAACCGTTTCTATATTTAGATATATTTATGTCTGCCAATTTTTATGTAAATTCTATTCGGAACAAAGAGTTAAAAACGTTTGGGTTTTGAAGAATCATCGCAAATTAGAGTCTTGAAAAATGTTCAAACATAGCATAATTTTTGTGGTTGACTTTCTATTCCAGTGATATGGTAAGTTACTAAAAGTGCTATTTCCTCAATTTATAAAGCTTTAATAATTCTTGTAAAGACAGGGAATCTATCATTCCGTTCTTTATTTCTGTTCAGTTGACTGTCGGTCCCCTCTCGAGTGTATATACATCAAGATCGGGTTGTTCATCGCCTGTCGATTTGATGCCACTCTTGGGTGCAGTGTTCCTTTGGATATGATTATTTATCCTTTGTTACACACACTTTCTTTTCGGTCTCGCACGAACAATTTCCATAGTGCTGAGCATAAACTTATATACCGAAAAAATTAGCCGTATTTGATGTTTGTCTTGAAAAAGAACGCAATCAAGGAGTTCGAAACGTTGGCACAAATAAAAAATTGGTTTACTCGCAGAGAATGATAGATTCCCTTTCTTTACAAAAATTAACTAACAACGAGTAATAACTAACAACTGACTTTAATAATTCTTTTACCAAATTTATGAAAAAAATGTATACATGCAGTTAAGAAACTTTAAAATCGAAGTAGAAACCTTAAAATCTGATCGCCCAACTACTGACTCGCAGGAGAGTTATTTTTTCCACACTTTTTAACTTTTGAAAAGGTTACAAGAAGGATTATCGAAACTTTGAAAATTTTGGACCACCCTACTATATTGTATATTAAGGGCGGAAAGTAGGCGATTATCGCAAGTGCAAATTGCACACACATACACACATACACATACATACACACGCACGCACACACGCACGCACACACCCACCCCCCCCCCCCCCCCAACACACACGCACGCACGCACGCACGCACACACACACACACACACACATATACATATACATCGACACACACAGACACACATGTTGTTTCATGGAAGAAGGAAATTAAAGTATAATAATATATGTTAAGAGTATATTGTGTATCAAGGGCGGAAAGTAGTCGATTATCGCAAGTGCCGTTTGCACACATACGCACACGCACGAATACACACATACATACGCATACACATACACACTGCACACACGTGCACGCACGCACACACACACTTACGTAATTAATAAAACATTTTTACACATGTGGTCTGTAATACTATATGTATGATTTTGATAAGATTTCGCAACCTCAAAATGGTCTTTTTATAATCCTTTAATTTTTCGCTAATTTCCGTTCTTGAATGTAAGCATCTTTACTATTCGTTTACATTTACCATCTTTACTTTTCTTTAAATAGGTAAATTTTCAAACTCTGGTCTCACAGTTATGATACTAGTATCTCTTTTCGAAGTAAATATAATAATAATATTTTTATTATTTTTTAATGAGAAAGAAATGTTTCGTTTTTTGCTCTTTAAAACTTATATTTAATAATTGAGGTTAGCGACTCATATGACTATAAAGACCACTTAAAGATAGTAAAATATATGAATGGCATACATATTTAAGATATAAAAACTTGCATTAACTTAGATTACGTCAAAATATTGTTGAAGTCTTTACAATGTCTAATGAATTTTTGCAGGATTTAACCTAGACTGGCTCGTTTAACTTACAGTCAATAAAAGTCATTTCATCAACTAGTTTTTTTTTCTTTAAAATGTTCGTTTTCGCATAAATTGTAAATATAGAAAAGCAAAACGTCAATATATCGTATGTGTCACATTATCCACGTATAAAAAGTATCTAAATTCGTACATCATCTGCAATATTTAGTTATCGTTTAATATATTCTTGTCTATATTACTATTGTGCACAGATCAATATGTTGCTGATTCAGGGGCTTTTCATGGGTAACTCGATAAAGCTTATAAAAATTAAATACGCAGCGCATGCTTATCTAACATTAATATGCCTGTCCCATTATCGACGACGACTGATATCAATAACTAATATTTTTCATTTTTTTCCAGAGCTTATTCCAATCGCTTATACGAATAATAGCTATTATGATAATACTTGAAGAATTAGTCATACATAAATTATGTTCCGCGTACGTATATACGTTCAACGTAAATGCGCGAAGCTAAAGCAGCATATAATTTCGAGTAGAAATAAATGAGAATAAAATGCGAAGTTGTATAATATGGAAAAAGCTTCGTAACTTTCTTGCGCCGATTCATTCATTTTTAATGCTGGAATGAAGCGTTTTTATTTTATTTTTTGTATTTGCGGAGGGAAACAGTAACAGTCCGTATAGCGTAATAACTGTGTAACGTCTATTGTAAAGAAATATCTAATAAATTTCGTAATATATATCGACGTCCCTTGTAAAGACTAGCTCATTTCAGATTTCTCAAAAACACCTAGTTCTGTACAGAGGCCTCTTATAAAAAACTCACACTTTTTAATTTTTCTGATTAATACTAACAGTTTATTTGATCCTCTAAGAATATTATAGTTTTTGTCTAAAATTCATAAAAATCAGAAGATTCCTGACAAAAACTAGCATTTTTTGAGAAATCTGAAATATGCTGATCTTCGTAAAGGACGATGATATATGAGTGATTCTCTGGAAAATCAAAAAAAAATTTCTGGAACTTAGATAAAAATGTTCCAATTTGTGCACAGAATGTTAGAGAGTTTGCATAAAAATGTTCTTTTTGTGGGTGTTCATTATACAGGTAGCTGATAGAGACACTATACCGATTTTAAAATTCGTCTATATTTTTCAACAAAAAAGAAAAATCTAAAAAGTGAATACTGAACTCAAAGGTGCCCACATTGCAATAACACGGAAGTTTTAGCAAAGCTGTATCTTTTGAAACTTTAGGTATAGATATATGCATTGTAAACATTTAAAAAGTTCACAAAGAAAATATGCTAACGACCTATCAGAATATTATATAAAAATTCACGCAGCTTACGATTGTTATTTTTTATTTTTTTTATTTTATTTTTCTGTTTTTCATTTCTGACCTGAAACTTTCAGGACATTTTCAGATCATTCATTTGTACTTCCTGCAGTAATAACATTCGTTGAAAATATGGTAAACACGCATACCGGGTCTTCCAGAGCTCTACTCGCAGAGAGGGCAAATAGAATAGAATGAGCTCTATTTTTGTTCTTCTTTCAAATCCGTATTAGCTGTATGCTTGTTTACGGAACACTCTTATCATCCCCTGTATGAGAGTGTTTGATTCTAACCCCCCCCCCCCCCTCCCACCATCCCCTTATCATTCCATTATTTTTCTCGAGAAGCTTCGGACTACCGCGCTCCAGAGTAGTCGATTGTCGCTTTTACGGTAGAGCTCTACATTACACCCGTCCCTAACCAGCTACTGTTCCTGCATTTGTTTGGTACAATGGTGTGAGGGACCATGTGAGAAACCATGACGAGGACATTGAAACCTACACCAGGAAGAGTAGCCTGCCACCAGGGTATTAAGCACTTAACAAATTTTACTTGCGAAAAATCAGAGATGCCGGCAGTGGGAATCGAACCCGGCCATCCGCGTGGAAGGCCGACACTTTACTCACTATGCCACAGAGGGGCTTTAGAATAAGCTTTATTTTAAACAAGTCAAAAATAATATATGTAAATAAATTCATATCATTTAGAACTGGGTAACACTCAAACCCAGTTAGTACATGGTATTAATTAAATTATTAGCGCTGAGTAGCACCCAGTCTATCATAGTTCGTACTTATATCAGGAACTTGTCAAACATTGTACCATCACTTATGCTATCGCGTCATGTACAAAATTCAACGCAGACAAAAACAATCACATACTCTATAAAGCATAACTTAGTCATATTTATTTATTTTAACTTAATCAGTTTTTTTGTTCACCACGCTCTTTGTGAAAGTGTTTGCGAATCGCCGACTTAAAACTAGATAGCGATGGCAGGGATCTAATGCTTGAGGGGAGCGAATTCCAGAGCCCCCCCCCCCTCCCCTAAGCACTGAATGACTTCAGGTCCACATCAGTTCGCGACCCTGGAACTGAGATTTCTCTAGGGGCCCTACCTGAGGTCCTGGACAGATTCTTTTGAAAAAGAGCCGCAAGGTACGACGGTTGCTTTGTAAGCAAGAACGTATATATCATGGGGCAACCGTCGTACCTTGCGGCTCTTTTTCAAAAGTATCAGTCCAGGACCTCCGGTAAGACCCTAGATTATCTAAAGTTAGTACTTAAATTTTTTCGAGTGCTTGGAAAAATTAATTACTAAAGGTTTTATTGAAGTAAACATATGTGATTAAAACTTGTTACAAACAAACAAGTATAATTTTTTCTATATTTGCCTTGAACAATTAATACAAATACATATTAAATAAGCTATATTTACTAAACAAAAATAACAAACAAATGCCTCTTTGCTTCCTGAAAGAGGAAACTATATACTAGTAAAAAAAAACGTATTTATTTATGTCGAAATATAGAGAAAGTTCATTTTACCCCGAGGCTCACTTTACCCCGGTCTCTCCTAGATACTGTTGTCATCAATATTTTATCGCAAACTGATGGACAAAAAGTATGCACCTTGCTTTCATATTAATTAGTGAATTTTAAGTATCAATACAAATTATCAACCCTATAGTTCACTATATACAAGGAGAAATTTTTTTACCTACCTTACTTCTGTGTGGAGTGCCGTTTTATATCGAAATTTGGGTTTTGAATATGTTACATTTAAGACCAAATTTATTGATTTGTTTTAAAAGATAGCACTTATGTATGTTTCCGGCTTTTAACAATTATAGTTGGTTATGTCATATATATGTAAAAATTAAGAAGGAATTTTTTTTCTGAATGTATAAGTATCTAAGAGACCTGAATGCAAAATAGGCAAGTTACGGCGGAATTACCCATCTACAAAAATATTATCCTAATAAAAAATATTTAGACAATAATCTAACACCTAACAAATATTCACTAAAAATTTCAAGGTATTTGATTAAGTACTACTTAAGTTATCGGTGTCGAAAAATACATTATATTGACATATTTATCTCAGAAAGAAAGAGTCTTATGACTTAAAAATATACAGGAATATTATACCTCTATATGAAACTAACATTCAGTAAAAATATCGCTGGCTTTTATCGTAATATAGTTTTTGAGTCAATGATGTTAAAAAAAAGTTTTAATCATACAATATAATAAATGAAAAACCCATCAAATCGTTTCCGTTTCTAAAATAACAGGTAATACGTATACTTTATCGTGTAAAAAATTCGCTTTTCAAAAAACGAACTGTAAAAAAACGCACATACATATACACACACACGCATACACGCATGTACGCATGCGCACACACACGCACACACACTCACGCACTCGCACACACAGATACAAACTATCATTTTTTAAAAGCTGTTGTAACTTCAACGCAATTTTATTTTGAGTTGTATCGACGTATGTGTTTGCGCATAGTGCGCTCTCGTGTACTTTTAAGGCGTAACGTGATTTGAATCTCGCGCCTTTTAATTAGTTGGTATTACAGCGCTCTGAGCGAGAGCGCGTCCGTCAGCCAGAGACCGGCGAGAGCGCGTCCGTCAGCCGGAGACCGGCGAGAGCGCGGGCAGATACGTTTCAACAGCGCTCGAGAGTACCGGTCCGTCGCGTAGCTTTCGACTCGTGTTTGCTTTGTTCGTGTTTTGTTTGTTTTCGTTAATTAGCCGCATTGTTTATTTATTCTCCGCTGTATACGGTTGTGTGTAAGTTATTGCGGTTATTGTTCAGTGCGCCTGTAATTTGTTGTGAGGACGAGACACTAGAGTGCTCTCTGCGTAGATCGAATATTTGCTCTAGGTGTCCCGGTTGCGACGGCTCAGCGAGCTGTCCGAAGCCGTTTACTGGACGACAGCTCCACCTGTTCCCGAAACGTCGAGGTCCGGTAACGTGTTGGGCTTTTAGCCATCCGGGAAACCTCCAACCCATTGCCCGATGAACTAATCCGGAAGAGCGGACGGTCCGGCTTTCACAGCGCACTTTTGTATAGCGGCGATATAATTGGGACTGTTCCCTAGACTAGGTAAGGGAGCTCTCTAAAGGGGATGTCATAGCCAATGCTGATTGGTAAAGAGTCAACCTAACCTCCAAAATTTATACCATAAAAATAAAAATTGGTGAGAATTTATAGTGCAAATACGCGGTTCTTGCCATAATAATTAATGTTAATAAAAATTAAAATCTATATATTTAGCCAAAATTTCATAGAATAACGAAAAATACGACACAAGGCGAGGTCTACAAAATGGTAAGATGACCGTCATTTTTACCGTTTGTCATTCGTCAATTATAATAATATTTCATGATCAGAAACTTTTTAAGCTATTTATAACTAAAAAAGCTGTCATCCGCAATTCTTTACATGATAATAAAACATCATCTTCGATTTTAATAACACGTAAATTTTAAACGTAAACGAAAACTACAACGCGAGGTGAAGGTCACAATGGTAAAGTTTGCTTCGGCATCCCCTCCCAGCCCCGATAACATTGCGTCGGCACAATGACGAGCACGTGCTCTTCACCGTGCTCCAAATCAGCGTCACGCGGACTCCCAGGTACCTGCGCCCATGACGGTCATATGCTCAGCATATGCCGAACATTGTGCTTGCGCGTGTGCTTAAATTTAGCGGCACGCGTGCTGCTGATATGCAGACACAATGTTGAATTAATGCGGTCATTTTGCCGGCATGTTGCAAGGTTCGCGCGGAAAATTTTTTTCGCTCGGCACGCGTGCTGTGGTTGTGCCGACATTGTGCAGGGGTTTGTGCGGTTATTTTTCCGGAATTCCGTGCTCGCATTTTATTGGAGGCTCAGCCTCCAAATAAACGACTAGGAGACAAGGTTTTATATTAATTAATTTGTCTTTATTAAAATACATGCATAAACAAATACAATAGACATACATAAGGAGCGCATAAATTAATAGTACAATATAGAGCATTAAAATTAAAATAATAATTAAAAACAAAAATTTGTCGCATAATACAATAAAGAACAATAGCGCTATAATTATTGTAACAAAACGAGCAACAACGCTCAAAATTATAAACAAGTAATAAAATTAAATATAATTAGAACAAAACAATTATAAGTAGAACAATAGACAATAAATTTTTAAGGAGAACGCTTTCACTTGAGCTGTCTTGATTCTTGACAAAAGTCTTCGCCGTTGATGGTGGCTGTTGGAAGCTGGTCTTCCGTCAGACAAAAATGCAGCTGCTGATATTCCTGGTATTGCTGCTGAATCCCTCTTGCTGTTGTTGCGACTAGTGAAAAAGAATAAACCAATATCATTTTTTTTTGTTGGAGGGTGAGAGAGGCCCCGACCTCGCCCCTCTCCGTGAGGCTCATCCACAGCGGTCAGCTCCTCCGCCACCCCCTGACACTTTTTATATTTAAATAAAACTAAATGAAACAAAAATGATACATCAAACTAAAATAAAAAGTACAAACTACTTTAAACATTAAACTAAAATGTCTGAGGGCGTTCAAAAGTTCACATGTGCACGAATAACAAAAATAATATATAATATAAGACAGCATGTGTACTTTTTTCTGAAGATAAAGTAATAAATTAATTAAATAATGAGTGTGTGAGTGAGTGAGCGAGTGAGTGAGTGAATGAGTGAGCGAATAAACAAATGATAAAATGAATATAATAAATAAATAAAAAAACTTAGATTAGAATAAGTCTAGGTCGCTGTTGTTGTCATCTTTGAGGTAGGCCTTTTGCTGGTGAATCTCGTCGTCGTTCATCTTGTTCTCTTCGCTCTCGGTGCCGGTATCGTCTCTTTCTTCGTTGCTCACACTGTCGTTGTCGTCGGTTTTATCGTCGTCGTCGTTGTGAGTATTATCTTCGTCGTCGTCGTGGGTGCTAACGTCGTCGTTGTTGCGAGTATTATCTCCGTCGTTGAGCGGCTCTTGTGGTTCGTCTTGGCGGCGCTGAGTGCGTTTCTGGGGCTGATGATCCGGTTGATTTTGTGCAGACCGCTTCATCTTCCTACGATAAGCTTCCTTACTACTTTTCAAACCTTTCGTCATCGCCCACGAAAAATCATCTTCCTGTGGTGCCATCAGGGTCTTCTTATCCACTGGCATTGCCTCTACAAAAAAATTGTAATTATTATCATTTAAAGATAATATTAATCATATTAAATGAAGCGAGATTCAACGTACCTCGACAAGCCTTGGAAAAGCGTGTTGGTTTTAATGGCACCGTACCCTGTTCATTAGAAGTGGTCCACGTGATGTGACGAAAGATGTCTACGTCCATCTCGATGCACTCCTTGAAATATTTGCCCGCTGAATCGGTAAAATTACTACCGCCTAGGCTGCCCAGATAGATGACCTTAAAAAAGTTGTTATGTAATTAAAACAAAATAATAAAAGAATTTATACCAACAAAAAGAAAAGTCGATACTTATGAGTTCGTCGAATACTTCTTTAGAAGCAAAATCGAACGCCATGATGTCGGCTACTGTTTTAAACGGCAGATAGGCATGGCGAATTGCCGCCTCCGGGTTCTGCCTATCCGTTATCTTCTTCAGCATTTGGAATATGGAACTGAAAATGTAATAATTATTTTTATTATTATTTAATAATTATGAATGTACGTTTATAACAAAAACAAAGACGTTCAGCATACCGTGTTAACTCTTCCAGTTTTCCGAGCCTTTCGTTCACTGACCTGAAAATAAATAGATTTAAAGTAACAATAAATACATAATTACGAATACTGATTAAGTAAAGTAGTTGGACAATACATACTTTGAATTAGCATCCAACTCGTTCACTTTTTCATTCGTTTTGCTACAAAAAAGTATAATTAATAAATATTTTATAAAAATAGTTGCGATTGAAAAAAAATGAACGAAAAATATTTACGCGATGGTGCCAGTGATTTTGACGAGTCGTTGATTCATCCAACTGTAAATAGTCATACGTATTATTATAGATTTCGTCAAGAAGTATGTATCGATATGAAGAATTAGTATATATTAACGCGCACTCTAGTCTCTCCAGCAATTTCGCACCCATTCCTGATGCAGTTCCAGCAGTAGGGAGAGTTGCTGCTGATGACGTTGAAGGCAAATCACTCTGCGGCTGTTGGAAAGGAACGTGTTGTTTCGGTGCTGGCGGTACTCGTTGTTCATGTTTCTGCGACTGCGATTTTTGTTACTGCTTTTTTGTTGTCGACGATCGCGGTTGCAATTTCTCTTTCAGAGATTCTTCTTGCGATGAGGATGGTGGTCGTTTGTCTTTTATTGACGCCTTCGACTCGTGGTATTTTTTTGGTTTCACAGTCGGTAGAGGATCTGTTCGGTTGAGAGACGGATTAAAGCCACTCATTGATGGTAGGGAAGGCATCAACTTGGACAGTTTAGCAGCTGCCGCGTCTACTGGAAGCGCTCCCGTATTCTTCGCCATTTTGCTATCGAAATAAAATTTTTTTAGTTAATTACCAAGGCAATAATCGTAATAATAATACGCTATTGTGTATCAAAATGCGTGGATATTATCTTAACAACGACAAAAAAACCCGAGTCAGACTCTCTTGTTGGAACATTTACTGGCCAATACGGCATCCGAAAGCATTTATCCCTGACTTCATCAAGACCCACAACTATTGTGTCGGTGCTCAGCATAGAGCATAAAAAACACCAATTAATGAAGAGTCACAAGGATGATTAAAAAAATTTTCGGTTTTCGCAAATGTCTTTAAAACGAGATAACAGTATTTGTCGTATTCGATGACATTTTGAATAACGCCGATGGATTCGTTTTTAAGGCAAACGGTACTATCCGGTGGAAGAATATAGAAATGAACGTTGCCTGTTACAACTTTCCTATATTGCTTATAATTGGTAGAATCATGGATCAAGGGTGCAGGACTTCTCGCATGAGCGTCAATGAATTTGACGACATTCGTATCAATGTGCTTCGAAGAAGCTGTGCGGCAGTTTTCCGCTCTTCTGTTGGCAATTTGTTGTAAATGCTGGCTTGGCTTTCTACACAATTTTCGGCAATAGGTCATATTGCTTTCGTAAGGGAAAGCTGAAAAGGAATCTAACGCTTCGAAAGCCCTGACATCATCGGCAAGGTGCAAGAGAGTGTGAGTATTATACGATAAAAATTCTATACCGTACACATCAGAGACTGTTTCGACAAATAACTTGATGCATTTTTCAGCGAAAGCAACAGACTCTGTTGTAAAACGAGGATTCGTCAAAATTCTCAGAGCTGCGTGAAGAAGAAGCAAGTGCAAGTGCAAGTAAACAGCAGGATTAACCAGACCTTTGAACACAACAGGAGCAGTGTAAAGAAGCAACTGCCTTTGCTCGGTGGCTTTAAATTTGCCATGCTTTTCAATATTGACTGGCTTCCGAGCAAAATCTTGCGGGCATAATGTTTTGACTTGTTCCAGTCGATTATCGACAATTTGTACAAGACTCGCATCAAAGATTTTAGCTGACTTGACGAACCTACGATTACATACGAGGTGCATGTAATCGAAGACTGTACCCGTGACCAAATTAAAATGAGCACTGAGATCGGCTAGAGGACAATCTATACCTATGCTGTGATGATTTGCGTCTAACTTTTCAAGATACTCCTCTTGTGTACGAGGTCCATGATCGACCCCCGTATGCACCATCACTCCTGGACGTATATATTGACCGCGAACCCAACATCTCGAACACGGAGCCTTGGAACTATGCGAACGGTGACCTAACGAAAACGAACGAGCAGGAGCATCCGCGACAAAGCACCTCAAAGCAACGGGAAAATTTTCACCCATAAAATCTACACCGCTCTGAAGAACCTGGCGCACATCTTGATTAAACGGTTGAAAAAAATCTAACGCGCTCGTTGGCTTTTTTTACCTTTGAATACTTCAACAATCTCTGGAAAGCTATTGCTAAAGTTTGCGACTCTGACCTGAATCGGCCACAAGACAATCTTGCCTACTTTATCGAGAGAAGCTCCGTCTGTGCTAAAATCTAAATGGATACGATTTTTCCACAAGTGTGGGGGAGTCGCAACCAATATCTTTAATAAGGCCTGTTCTATGCCAAAATGCATGTACTCGCCTCCAGCTACTTGGGTCATAGGGGCAGAGTAGACCGGAGTTTTTAAAATTGTTCTCGGGTCTACATGAATAGTGGAGAAACAGCCGTGGGTTTTTAAAACTTGCATGACTGCCCTTATCTGCGTGTGTGTGAGGTTCTGCTCGGCGAAAACAATACCCAGTCTATCTTCGAAATCTTCTACGCTCTTTACACCGTCGCATAAAACTGAATCACGGTCACTCGCATCACTCTCGTTGTCATCACTCCTATTCGATCGAATCAATGAAGAAGACGAACCTGAAGAAAAATCTAAACATCTCTCATTCGCACCATTCATACTCGCAAAGGATTCATCGACATTCATCTCATTCCGGAAATCGACAGGGGAGTCTACGCGTGCTTCAGCAGCAACAGAAGAAATATTCTCAATGAGAGGTTCTCTGCAGAAATCATCTTGGGAAGCTCTTTCCATTAACCTCAGCATTTGAGCTCTATACGCAGGAGAACAATCCTTCAAAGATTTCCTAGAACGCATAGTACAAATCTGATACATTATTTATTATATAATATATAATATTATATAATATTAAAAGCGTACTTCCCAGAGCGGATTATGGTTGCGACGAGCGTTTCTCCGGAACGTCCAGCTGTACCAGATGTCGACTAATTCTAATCAGAATTATAATTTTTACTTATTACAAGGTATTACACAATTGTGAGAATGCATAAATGTAAAAATTGTTATTCTTATAGATAGGAAAAAAGCAAAGTAATTAGCACTTACTGTGTCCAAAAACATAGAAAAATAGAGAAATACAACTCACTGAGCTCTACGGATCCTCTTTCTCTAAGCTACTTGTAAATATAACACGACGCGCACCTAGGTTTGCAGGTAAACAAGTAAAAAAAATAGAGCTACATGAAAATGCCTAAACTGATTAGATGCAGAATAGATTTTCAAACATCTGTGTCAAATTTCAGATCTCAAGCTAAAAAAGAATTTAAATGGCATGAGAATTTACATACTTGCTCATTATACATTGTAGTGATGGATGAAATTTCAAGATTGCTCGCAATGTCATTTAAATTCTGTTGCAGATGGAGGTTTGAAATTTTGTACCAATGTTTTACAGCTCATTACAAAACTATTTGCAAGTTCAGTTTTTATTTAACTGTATCCCATTTGCATGATGTCCTTTAACCAACACCCGCCATATCCAATTTTCAAGTGTGTTTATGCAAATGAGATACAGCTAAATAAAAACTCAAATGGCAAATAGTTTTGCAATGAGCTATCAAACATCGGTACAAAATTTCAGACCTCTATGTTGAATAGCATTGAAATGATAAACCATGATTTACTTATATATATACCCATTGCGTAATGGTTTTCATGAGTCATTATCAACTCTACAATTTCAATTATATTCACACTATAGAGAGCTGAAATTTTGCACAGATGCTTTGCAGCTCATTACAAAACTATTAGCCAGTTCAGTTTTTGTTTAAGGTTATTTATTAATTGTGTTTACCTGTAGACCTCCGACCGGATTTGCAGGATCTGAAGGTAAACGCTATTAATATATAACCTTGAACCAAAACTGACAAGACAATTATTTTTCTCATGCTTTATAGAGTTAGTTTGCAAAATTTTAGACCTCTAGTGCAAATAGAATTTAATAATGTTACAAGTATACCTCTCTTGTAGGTTTGAAGAGCTACCTTGTTGAGTGCGTAGAGCTGAAGTAGTTATTGGAACTGCTGGCAGCAAGATGTATGATCCTCTTATCTGTCGCTTGGCTATGGTTGTCTGCGGCTTCTTTTCAGCAAGCTGTAAGTACAATTATATTAGATGTGTTTCGACAATAATAGTGGAAGGAAATAAATAGGAAACGTTGTGATTTTAATGGGAATAGGAAACATTGTAATTATAGGGTTTCAATTATTATCACTGTAAAAAACACTGTGGTATATTGCGGGAGCCTGTAACTCTAGGAGGCTACGGTCACTCAAACGGACCAGTGGCTGAACCAGCTGGTCCTTGTGCAGGTTCCCCTATTGAAAATATCAAGCTAAATCTCAAGTTTCAAATCCAGCAATGAGTTTGAATCCGGCTTGATCAAACTTGAAATGTAGGTCGATCAGAGTGGATTTTTTGAGTTTGATTTCGAGCTTGAAATCGAGCTGGATTTTAAGTTCGATCAAACCAGATTCAAGCTCATCGCTGAATTTCAAGCTTGAAATTCAGCTTCAATTTTTTAACAGGGATCGTCTGAGCTGCAACTCGCAAGAAGCCTCCTACTCAATTCTCGTTGCCTCTGCGTCATCGAGAGTTTTGCAGGCATGTCCACGCGCTCGTACGACAACAGCATGACCTTGGCAACCATTCAGCAGATCGCTATCACGTCCAGGCAGGCGCACACCGTTTTTGCGCTCAAAGTGTTATGAACTCTGTTGAAAAAAACGAAAAAAATTAGATTTTTTATTGCATTATGGGTTGGAAAGTTATAATAGAATGATGAATAAATTACCTTTGCTAGGCCCTCCTTGCAGCTCAGCTTGCAAGTCTGAAAACGATGTCATTTTTGTCGCTCCCAGCCTCAGCTTGTCTACCTCAGTCTTGGGTCAGTCGCTGAATCGGCAGTCTTTGTTCCTTGACGTCGTCTCTCAGTACGTGCTGGATCGGTTCTAGAGTTATTTTCTAACGTCTCTCAACGGCATCTGAAAACAATTATTATTTTTATTTTAATAGAAGTAATAATAACACTAAAGAATTCCCAGGCGGCAAAACAAATTTCATGAATGTCGCAGACGTTAGAATTCTTTATGAACTCTTTTCAAACTCTTTAAGAATCCTTTTCTAACTTACATTCATAATTATTCTTAAAGTGTTCGAAAAAAATCCTTAGAAAAAATTCATTTTTTGCTGTCTGGTTTATAATTATAAAGGCCGACGGAGCCTCGAGTTACGTCGCCCCCTGTGTAGTTCGGGATTTTCGGATCCCGACTGGTGTAAGAGTTTAATTTATTAACAAAAGTTTGACTTATTGAAAAATAAGAACAAAAAATACATAAATGATTTAATACTATAATGATTTAATAATATAATAAAATACATAAATAATTAAAATTATAATGTTATTAGAATTATTCTCTTGTAATGTAAAAATGACCTCAATATTGCTATTTTTTCAAACAAAAATAAAAGAATTTTTTTTTTATGTGTGAGAGGGCCCCGATCTCGCTCATCTCTGTGAGGCACAACCAATATTCTCTACCCCTCCAACGCTTCCTTACATTTTTTTTTAAATTTAATTACGTAATTAAAAATTAAAATATAATTAAAAAATAAAAGATTAGTAAATTGATAATTGAATTTAGTAAAAAATGAACAAATAAATAAAATCTAAAATGTAAGAAAACGTTCTATTCATATAAAAAGTCCACGTTCATTTCAGCAAGTGATAATATAAAAAGAATGCAAACTAATATAATAAACGTGTACTTTTTATATGAACTCCCCTAAAAAGTAAAAACGTAAATAAAGTCGCTTTTATAAAACGCAAAGAATAATGTAGCAAGCTAGTATTTTTCTTGGTGTTTTATAAATGCGTAGATGTCCGGAAATTCTTCGGTCCCATCCTCAGGCTGGCCGTTGTCCTCCATCATGGTGTTGCTGTGGTCGTCATGATCCTTGTTGTTCTCGGCGTCGCTTTCGATCTCCGTGTCATCGTCCGAGTAAGGTTCTGCACCTCCTCTGCCAGGTCGGCACTCCTCCAAATATATTTTATATTTTATTTTAAATTAATTTGATTTTGCTTCATCACAGAGGAAGCTATGGGATGGTAATAAAAATTTTTTGCTAAAATCACTATAGAAATATCTTTTGAGACAATAGGAATCAACATACACTATTTTTAGAAAATGTCTGTATGAATGTGCGTGCGTGAGTGCGTGCGCGTGTCTGTATGAGTGTGTGTACGTGCGTGCGTGTGAGTGAGTGTGTATGTGCGTGCGTGTGAGTGTGTGTGCGTGCGTGTGAGTGAGTTAGTGTGTGCGCATGTGTGTATGTGTGCGTGTGTGTGTGTCACACCATATTTTTTTGTAACACATGTATGGATTTTTGCGTTTTTTAAAATAATTTTTTAAATAAACGGGCAAAAAATAAATTTTTTGGCGGGCAACAAAAATGGTCAACGGGTAAAAAAACTTTTTTACCCTCTTATCCGGACAGAATAGTACATTATGCAACAAGGGACGAAAGTAGCCGTTTTTCCCGCGGGCAGTAATCACCCGAGGGAAGAATCTTCTCGCGAGGGCAGTAATCACTCGAGGGCGAAATCTATTTTCACAATATAGGGTTTTTTGGAATGTTAGATATAACGTACCTATAACAATAGTTATAAGAAACGTGAAAAACTGTAATTTAATCTAAATATGTAATTTTAGTAAAAAATTATCTTTTGACAATCCATCAATACTAAAAAACACAGCTTTTTAAAGATATTGATTAAAAAAAGATAAGTAAATTTAAAATGAATTTCATATTGAAACAATCAATTAAGTTTGAGGAAGCAAAGTGCCAAGGAATTGCCAGCGGTTTTTTACATGTTCTATGATAATATTTAACAGGAGGCCACTTACCAGAGTTTATCAGGTGGATTCTGCTGTAAATGGTCGAAATTTTCTGTAGGTGCCTCATCTTCGTCGGGTATTTCATCCGTCAGGTCATCCAATCCTACATAGCTCCTTGGACTGGACAGCTGCTGATGATCATCCCTCTCCCTCTCGTCGTCTGAAGTTTTTTCTAAAACTCTTCTTCTTTTTGGACTGGATGGCAGGGGTTCTTGATGTTCTTCTTCTTCTTCTTCTTCATCAGGAGCTCGTCTTCTCCACGGAGATAGTGGCAGCTGCTCCTCATCTCTTTCTTCGGGCAGTAGCTCGTCTCTGCGCATCTTGTTCTCTTCGAGACGCCGTAGACATTGCTTAAGGCTTTTCAGGGCCCAGACCATCGAATCTGTGAATTGCAAGTTGCTTGGCCTGGGTAAGATCATGGCATTTGAGGAGATGGCCTCTATAAAAAATTAATGAAACATTCATAATTAATACAATAAGTCTAGTGTGACAAGTTAAATAAAATATATACAACAATATACTCGTACATTCACAAGCTGCCACAAAACGGGTATCACGTAGTCTTGTGGCATTTTTTTCTTATCTCCAAGCCAAGTAACATTGCACAGAAGCTCTGTGTTGACTGCAAAGCAATTTTTTAAAAAAATTGCTGAAGAGTCATCGGTATTTCTACCACCAAGATAAATCAAGTAGTTGACCTAAAAATAAACGATATATTTAAGAAATGAAAAATTTAATAATTATAATTTATTTTATTTAATAATTATAATTTATTTTATTTAATAATTATAATTTATTTTATTTAATAATTATAATTTATTTTATTTAATAATTATAATTTATTTTATTTAATAATTATAATTTATTTTATTTAATAATTATAATTTATTTTATTTAATAATTATAATTTATTTTATTTAATAATTATAATTTATTTTATTTAATAATTATAATTTATTTTATTTAATAATTATAATTTATTTTATTTAATAATTATAATTTATTTTATTTAATAATTATAATTTATTTTATTTAATAATTATAATAATATAAGTCTTGCGTTCAGGGGTTTGACGGTTCATTGGTTGTAGGTTTCATATGTTTGAAGATTCATGGATTTTAGAGTTTGAGTATTCATGGGTTTGAGGGATCATGGGTTTGAGGGTTTATGGCTTGATGAATGTTTGAGGTTGGGATTTACGGGTTTACGAATTTTTTAGTTTATCGATTTGAGGGTTTGATTCACGGGTTCTTGTGTTTAACGGTATATGAGCTTAAAGGTTTATGGGTTTGAGGGTTAACATGTTAATAAGTTTATGGGTTTTTGGTTTTAAGGGTTCATGGGCTTGAGGGCTTATGAGTTTGAGGGTTTATGGGTCTGAGGGTATATACATTTAAGGATATGTGTGTTAGAGGGTTGATGTGATTATAAGTTTAATGGTTTATGGGTTTGTGGTTTTAAAGGCTTAAGGGTTGGGTTTATGGTTTTAAGGGTTTATACGTTAATGGGTTTAAGGGTTTATGGTTTTAAGGGGTTATCTCAGGTCCACCCTCTTGCGATAAACTCGACATGCCACAAGATTCTGCTTGCTGAGAGCGGTGGGAAGACGCAAGATTCGTCGAAGCTCCAGATCGCATCTTTTGCATTTGATCGAAAATGTTTTTAGCAGCAACATCGGGTGACACTCCGCCACGATTTTTAGCCGGTCGTGAATACATCTAAAAAATAAATGTGGTGCCAGTAAGATGCTTAATAACAATAACGAAGATTTGCTTCGTAACAAAATTGATTCTATGTAAATACATTAAAACTTCACACATAAATACATACATACAGCAGACGTACATACATACATACAACGTTGCCGTAATGTCATATCACAGCAATATTCTGCAATATCGCAAAGTTAAATATCACGCTATATAAAAGCGATATCACGGGAACATTGTGATACGATTTTCGAAAGCTTTGGAGCAAGGCAATATGACGGCGATATTTTGCAATGCCGCAGTGTTGCATATCGCATCGATGTATCTCTGCAATATCGTCGAAACATCGCAATACGATGTACCATAGCTGCAGTGCAAACCGATATTAGGGCAATATTCTAATTTCTTTTATTTTTCATCCGATTTGAACTTTAAACCACTCATTTGAATCGTTAAACAATTTAAAAACGATTAACCGTTGGAAATTAAAAAATCGGCAAAATCAGCAAAGTTAGAGCCAATTGTTTTATGATTATTTATGAATTTATTAATTAATTTATGAATTTATTCACATTTAATTAGTAACAATTTACCCATAACAATTAAGGTTCTAACTTTGCTGATTTTGCCAATTGTTTAATTTCCAACGGTCAATTGATTTGAAATTGTTTAACGATCAAAATAAGTGGTTTAAATTTCAAATCGGATGAAGAATAAAAGAAATTAGAATGCACGAATATGTTACGATTTTCAATCGAAGATACATGGTTTTGCAATAACATAATTTCGATAAAAAAGTTTTTTTTTGTTACATTACACAAACATATTTTATAATGTATTGACTTTTATATTATTATGAATAAATTAATTGAAATAAAAGAAATTTTGTGTGGTAATATTTTGTCCGAGGGAACCACCTTAACATTTCTAAAATAATTCTGAAATATTCCACAAAAGATTATAAACATTTCATGAAATATTACAATAATACTTCAGAAATATGTCATGATGTGAGGGGATCATTACTATTAACACAAAAACTTATTGTAGTTATATATATATAGTTACCTGTCAATTATTTTTGCAAGAACTTTCAAAAGGGTAAAGTGAGACGATAATAATATTATAAAAAAAATAACGACGATAATACGACCTAATTTACGACGATATCTGCAATTTAATGGTAGGGGCTCAATACCCATATGGGTGTTCATACTGGGAGAGGGGTCATTCATACTGGGGAATTTAAAAGTAAGCTTTCAAAAGTAGCTTTCAAACATAAATATAGTAGAAGAAAATACTAACCTATCAAAACTACCCAACAAAAGTATTGGCCTTAATGTACAATTTTTTATTTTTTATTTTTGTTATAATGTATTTTATTATAATTATGCGTTTAAATTTATGAAAACAAAATTAAAATTTTATTGACATATATTTATTATTTATGATTCAATTTACTACGATTTAAAAATTTATTTTTTACAATAATAATGTAAATTTTAATTTAAAAAATGCAATAAAAATTGTTTTTATTATATTACTTAATTTACAGGTTCGATGACAAAATTTTAATAATAATAAATAATCCTGGGCAACAAACTTTTGTAGGGAGTTCTGACCAATACGGCATTCGAAAACATTTACTCTTTATTTCTTCAAATTTTATGAATGAAATTTCTGAAAAAAGTGAAGAGCAAAAAAAAACTCCGAATGATGAAGAAGGGCAATTAGGAAGATTGAAAAAATCTTCCACTTTTCTGAAACGTTTGACAAGAATATAGCAATCATTATTAGCGAATCGAATAATATTTTGAACGACACATATTGATGAATCTTGAAGAATAAATGTATTATCCGATTGGAAGATCGATAATACCTGAGATGCTCCAAAAACTACTTTTCTATATTGAGTGTATGTGGAATTATTTATTACAGGTTCAGGACCAGTGCAATGTTTTCCAATGAATTTTAAAGAATCGTTATTAACAAGCTTTGCAACATTGACTTTACAATTTTCAGCTCGTCTTTTGGAAATCTGTTGTAAATGCTGATTGGGTTTTCTGCATAATTTTCTAAAATACGTCATGTTATTTTCGTATGGAAAAGCAGAAAAAGAATCCAAAGCCCCAAATGATCTTCCATCATCAGCAAGATGTAACAAAGCATGCGTATTATAGGACAAAAATTCAACACCATAAACATCTACTGATCTTTCTACAAATATTTCCATGCATTGCTGTGCTGTATCGACTGATTCATTAGTAGATACAGGATCTGCGAGGATTCTCATGGCTATATGAAACAATAGAAAGTGCATATAAACAGCTGAATTCACCAAACCATAAAAAATTGCAGGGCCACTATACAAAAGTATTTGTCGCTTTTCGGTAGCTTTGTATTTTCCATGCTTCTCAACATTTACAGGTTTCCGAGCAAAATCTGTGGGACAGTATTGCTTTACTTGTTCCATACGATCACTTAATAATTTTATATGAGCTGGAGATAGCTTAGCTGATTTTACAAACCTACCTGATTTTATGCCTTGAAAGGCATGATTAGATCCACCGTGGGCGGAGCGGCTGCTTCTCTAGATGTGAAGGAGACCTGCAGCATACACCCTAGAAAACATAAAGAAGAGTTAGTCTACAGCAGACATGCACGTCAAATTGGAACTCTCTTACATGGTTTGGAGGGTTTGCAGAGGCAGGGTAGTGTCTCAGGTACAGCAACGTAGCTCAACTCGTAACCCGCTCCCCCATAACAGCAGCAGCAACAACCTCCGAAGCACTCGCCAAACACCTAGAAACAACGCAGCATTAGTAAGGGGAGATTACAGTGATGAACTAAACACTAATCTCACCTGATAATATTGGCAGTGGACGAATACAGTAGGAAGCTGTATGTAAACATAACCTCTTCGAGGTTAACCGTGCCACTGCTGCTGCCGCAAGTACGCCGTCCTGGGCCTTGCAGCTCTCGTCTTCGTGCCCCTTCGTCGGCACCGTTGCCCAGATACCCCTCCTGCTGCATCCCTCGTCGCACTTCCTCGTCCTGGCCACTCGTCCTTCCTCGTCAAAACTAACCTATTTATTAATATAATATAATTATTAGAATAATTAGAAATAAAAAAATTTTACATCTCAGCCAGGATGATCCTCAAGACAATCTCTTCACTCTAAAACGTCCACAAAGTTGTCACAGTTCTCTTGGGAAATCCAAATTACAGCATTGTTATAATCTTAGTTTTAATTATATATATATCTAACCTAATGTATGGTAAAGAGTATGTGTGTGTGTGAACGAATGGGCGAGAAGGATGAATGTAGCTGGGTATATAAGAGTCGATTTGGCAACACTGGCGAATAACGCGTAAGGGCGCGGAGAGCGCGTAAAAGGATAGAGTTCGAGGGACCGCGAGAACGAGCGGACGCGGACGAGCGTGTGTGATTATTCGTAAGAATACTCGAGCGTACCTAAGGGTCGAGGCTTGTCCAGGATTGGAGGGCCGAGACGAGTTTCCTTGTAAAGGGAGGACGATCATCGTCGGGTCGTACGGGCCGATAAGGTATTTTGCGAGGATAATCGCGAGCGGGCAAAAGTGCCGAATAATTGTTTTCCGGTCAAGGAGGGCAACGTATGCGACGTACCGCTAGCTGAGCGTCATTGCGCGTAAGACGCCAGGTTGCTATATATCAATCGCAGTGTACGAATATTTATACTTTTTTTTAAATAAATCTCCTTTATTGAATACTTTTATACTATTAACTATCGGAGAGTTTTATTGTTTCCTCCGCTCGAATACCTTCCTGACTAAAACATTAAAACAAACATTTAATCTTATTACAATTCAGAAGTGGGATTAAAAGCTCAGTGCTTGTGTGAACATTCGAGCATCGGCCAATTATAAAGTGATAAGTTGAAGATAAGTGGATTTAAGCTAAACGAAAAATTGTACAAGAGAGATTATCGAATTCGTGGAATTCAAGATGGCCGCTAACTGCTAACGGAAGAAAGCTAAAGCGCGGGAGAACGCTTGTGTTGAGTCAGCCATCTTGATAAGTACCAGGCATGAGGCAAGGGGCTTGTATCAGGTAATTGTCGTGATTCGAAACAAGATTGTGCATAGTGCGTATAAATTCAACTTAACTAATAGTACAATAGAATGTTCGATTTAAAACTAAGATTATAACAGCATGTAAATAATTAATGATAGTAATTATTTACTGTGAACTGCAATTGCACGTGCGCGCGTCAAGATGACCCTCAAGACGAGCTGCACTTCCTCTCGAACGTCCACCGCAAACTTGCCACAGTCGAATTATATAATTCAGAATTCCAAATTACACCACAGATAACTACAATTAATAACTACAATAATACCGCTATATATAATTATTTAGAACAATTGCACTTATTGCGCGCATCTGCAATTGAAGACCAAGTGATCTTCATGAAAGCAGGGAGATTACTGCAATGGCGGGATGCTATACATTTCTTCAAACAACAGAAAGCTCGAAATTATTTCAAGACTTTAAATTTATAATGTAAATCAATTTTAATATTCAATTATAAATAAATATATTTATTATTAATAAAAATAAAAATCATAAAATTATACTATTATTTATTTATTTATATTTATTTATTTATTCAATTACACCAATTGAGCCCCATATAAATAAATTAACAAATCATTACTATTATTATCAATTTTATTTGTAACAGAAATAATCACTTAAATATGCAATTAAATTATATTTTTATAATTATTTTGATGGCACGTCGTGCTGTCCATAATCCGTCACATTGCGGCCACGATTTTTCCGATACGGCGGGCTTGCACTGTGCCGTCATTCTGCTGGAATCTGAAAGTTCAAAAAAGTGATGTTGCGTGACGGCACGATGACGGTACAGGGCGGTCACGACGTGCCACCTAATCGGACAGCACGCCGCGACCGCACAGTGATGGCACAAATTCGTCACGCCTTGCCAGCACGTCGTGCTCGGCACGGGCTGCTATCTGGGCTTAAATAAGCGAATGATCATTTAATCTGCGATAGATTAAGTTACAAATTAATTAATTAAATTAATTAAGTTATGAATTATTGTAGCTTATTCTTGTATTTTTATGTATTTGAATTTTCTCTTCTGTTTTTGTATAATAAATTTAATATTATTCACTAGTTTGCTCGGGCTTTTCCCTCTACTTCGTAAGGTTTTTTACGCCTAAGCGAGTTATTGTTTGATTTTAATTTATCCGCGATAAATTCTTTCATGAATTCATTTTTAGGCACGACCTCTCCAAAGGAGAGCCTTATATTTTCGTCATAGCCAAAAGTGTAATAGCTTAAAAACTAACAAATTATTACATAAATACATGTTTTCACACTGTAGGAACACATTTCAAGCACTCATTTAAATGTATGTATGGAAGTAATCAAGTTCCTCGACTAACTCAGCAAAACGAAGGTCAAACCAGCTAAAACTTAAAGAGCTTACTTGTCTCATCATAATAAGTAAACATATCTATTTTGAACCATATTCGTTAAGCGTATTGCCATATAGTATAAATATTGAATATATTGAAAATTCGAATTTATTATAGCTGAATTTTGAATAGTTTTCATGTTTTTATTAAATGTTCCACAATAAAATTGTAAATCTCCAAAAAATACAACTTTCTTGTATTTAACTTTTTTTATGAAAACGTCAAGTAAACAAAGTTTGTCGAGAAAATCGAAAAATAAAGCGCCAAAAAGAAATTAAAAATCAATTTTTAGTTTACAATTGGATTATAATACATTATACGTAAAAAAAATTCACAGTAAAATTATAGATCTTGAAAGAACAAAACTTTTTTGTATTTAATATTTTTTACAAAAACATATTTTAAATAAAGTTTGTAGAGAAATCCGATATATATATATATATATATATATATATATATATATATATATATATATATATATATATATATATATATATATAGAATTTTGAATAATTTTCATGTTTTTATTAAATTTTGCACAATAAAATTGTAAATCTCGAAAAAATACAACTTTCTTGTATTTAACTTTTTTTATGAAAACGTCAAGTAAACAAAGTTTGTAGAGAAAATCGAAAAATAAAGCGCCAAAAAGAAGTTATATATATATTAAATATATAAATTAAATATATATATATATATATATATATATATATATATATATATATATATATATATATATATATATAAAATAAACAATAAAATCATTCTCCTCAAGAACCCTACCTTAACGAAATCCTCCACGTGGTCGGATCAGGAGGTTTAATGACATCATAATATATATTATGAATTATCTTTGTATTTTTTTCTTTCAATTGTATTTATTTACATATATTATTCTTTTTTATTTTATTTTTACATTATTAAATATATTACTTTAAATATTAGAAATTTATAGTATACATTAGTTTTATTATGATGTTAAACCAACAAGGATCAATAAAAGTGATAGACGAGCGCGAAGCGCGAACGTCGCACAGTGGGGGGAATCGATAAATTCTGTGCCAAAATCGTAGAACTTTTGATAGGAACAAGCTATTTTGATGAATCTTGCTCGAGCTTGTAGCTAAATATCTATAGATTAGAGGAAAAATATACAGACTGCTTAAACATTATTTTATAACCTCTAAAAATTGCTAGAAATCTGTAATTTTTCAGTGAAATCTATATTTTTAATTGTAACTTACATTAGATATAATCTATTTTGATGAATCTTGCACGAGCTTGTTGCTGAATATCTATGAATTAACAGAAAAATTTGCAGAAAGCTTAAAGATTATTTTATAACCTCTAAAAATTGCTACAAGAGTGACATAATTCAGACTTTCATTAGAAATAATCTATTTTAATGAATCTTGCTCGAGCTTGTTGCTAAATATCTATAGATTAGACGAAAAATATGAAGAAAGCTTAAAGATCATTTTATAACCTATAAAAACCTCTAGAAAGGTGTCATTTTTCAGGAAAATCTCTACTTTCAATTATAACTTTAATTAGAAATAATTTATTTCGATGAATATTGATCGAGCTTGTTGCTAAATATCTATAGATTAGAGGAAAAATATGCAGAAAGCTTAAAGATTATTTTATAACCTTTAAAAACCGCTAGAAAGGTGTCATTTTTCAGGAAAATCTCTATTTTCAATTATAACTTCAATTAGAAATAATCTATTTTGATGAATCTTGCTCGAGCTTGTTGCTAAATATCTATAGATTAAAGAAAAAATATGAAAAAGGTTAAAGATAATTTTATAATCTCTAAAAATTACTATAAATGTGTCATTTTTTAGGAAAATCGTTTTTTTGGATTGTAATTATTAAAATAATTTCTTTTTTACTTCTTTCAGTAACTTTTTGTACATTTTAGTCAACTGACAATAATCCTATGATTAGAAATTATGCAGAGTAAAACAGAGTACGAAAAATCTTGGATAAAATGGTTAGGATATCCAATTTCAAATATATTTCGTATTCTGGTTTCGAAAACTCAATTTAGAATTTAAATTTGTCGAATATTCCAGATATATATATATATATATATATATATATATATATATATATATATATATGTGTGTGTGTGTGTGTGCGTACCATAAATAAAGTTTCATAACCTTGAAATATAGAAATGTAACAATATTATTATTATTATTATTATATTTACTATTAATATCAATATTCTTACTACAATATAAAGTATTACTAATACTCTTCTATTATTATAATTGTATTAATAACTTTAAAATCCTCCTATCAAATGCCATTTTGATTAATTTAGTATTGTAATGAAATATTCTTTGAACAAATTAAGCTTAGCGATATTCCTATGAAAGCATGAATTCATATACTAGGAAGACAATAAATCGTTAGATAATATATTTACATGAATTGATTCATTCACAGATATAAAATTAAATTATTTCAACTTTTCATTTTATCTTGAAGTATCATCTATGTCACTATCGCTTTCACCACTGGATTCCCTGCAACATTAGAATAAGTTAATCAAATAAAGTAATTACAGGCAAAGGATAAAACAATAATTAAAATATTAAAAAGCCCTAATTGATATTGCTAATTGAAAAATATTTCAAATCATTTCAACTTTAGAATAGAAACTTTAAACACAATTTGCCTTAATCAAGCAAATTATAAAAATAACATTTAAACTATAGAATCCTAATTTTGACTAACAGAGCTAAGCAAATAACTGCAGTAATACTCATGAACTTAACGTTAAACCTATCTTATTAATAATGGGGGTCTTAGTAATGAAACCAAAAAGTTTATATCAAATTACCTATTGCTAAGCAATTTGCAATGATCGTAAATAATAAAACTTAAAACTTTGATTTACAAACCTCAACTTTACTTTGGGCTAACTGCAAAAATAACAACATTTAACTACTAAGATCAAAAATTCAAAATCTTATTATTGACAAGTGTGAATTAATCTAAAGAATTTAACATTCTCGAAGTCATAAAATTGTAAAAACTAAAAGCATAAATTTTGAGCCCACCGAAGCTAAAAAGTCAATATCTGAAAAGATTGATAAATTAAATTTATTGCACTGTACTTACCCTTCTAAGAGAAATCTTTTTACACAAGATGATAGTTTCTTATAATTCTTTTGCACTAGTCTTTTGTTAATTAGAACAAGGGAAATCTTAAGGATCTGTCAGAAAAATTGCTCGATTGTATACATCAAGTATTCTATTCGATCGACTATTTTGTCGCGCATGAGATGTCATATTGTTCCTGTATAACTTGTGCCATGATTCATTTGCATCTTCAGCATAAAATGCCATAGGTAAACGAAACTGTCGAGCAATTTCACATCCATGCCAAAGCAATTTGTGTAGAGATGGACTCATGCGGGCCCATGAATACATTTGATAATGTAAGGCGTAAGTCTCTCTACAAAAGGCTTCAAACAAATCCAAAATTACCTCTTTCTTAGATCGAAATACTGTTATAATTACTGCAATATTTTTTACTAGTTCCTGATCTATCTCTAATGCTTGTGCGAATAATTCGGGTTCATCGAAACATCTTCTCGCCAAATTACCTGTATTTGAGGTCCCATGACCTGGAATAACTTGATCAACTTTGACTCCTAACTTTTCGTGAATCCTATTTTGAACAATCGCTTTTCTTCTTTCAAATTTATCTGAATTCGTAAAAAATATATGGTAAATGAATTTGTATTTGTTAAATGCTTGAAAGAAATTAATTAAATGGAATTAATGACTGAGCTATTACTTTTATTAGTCTTTATGCTAAATAAAATAATCTTTTAACTCTTTTAATCTTTTATCTAAGAAGTATAATACAATCATAAGTTTTATACAAAACCAAGTTAATTCGCATAAAAAGATTTAGAAGAAAATAGAGCAATATTGAATCCTTACCACCTTTCAACTCTTCTAATTCATATATACGGATTTTCAAATTATGATTGTAAGACAATCCTTGAATTCATAAACTCATAAGCTCTTATATAGACTCATATCCAATACAACACTAAACCAATACAACACTAAACCAGTAATTACTCAAAGCCCCAAAAGCCTTAAACCCCAAGACTCTTAATCCCCAAAACACTTAATCCCCAAAACCCCTAAACCCCAAAACCCCTAAACCCCAAAACCCTTAAACCCCAAAACCCTTAATCCCCAAAACGCTTAAACCCCAAATACCTTAAACCCCAAATCCCTTGAACTCCAAAACCCTCAAAACCCTTAAACCCCATAATCCCTAATCCTTAAACCCCAAAGCCCCAAAACCCTTAAACCCCAAAGCCCCTTAAACCCTTAACTCCAAAGCCCCAAAATCCTTAAACCCCATGATCCCTAAATCCTTAAACTCCAAAACTCCAAATCCCTTTAACCCCAAAATCCTTAAACCCCAAAATCCTTAAACCCCAAAATCCTTAAACCCCAAAGCCCCTTGAACCCTTAAATCCAAAGCCCCAAAATCCTTAAACAACATAATCCCTAAATCCTTAATCTCCATAACCCCAAATCTCTTAAATCCCAAAATTCCGAAACCCCAAACTCCCAAAATCCTTAAATTCGAAAATCCCAAAATCCCGAAACCCTTAAACCCCAAAACTTCAAAGCCCCAAAACCCTTAAACCCCATAATCCCTAAATCCTTAAACTCCAAAACCTCAAATCCCTTAAATCACAAAACCCCAAAACCCTTAAACCCTACAGCCTCAAACCCCAAAACCCTTAATCCCCAAAACCCTTAAACCCCAAAACCCTTAAACCCCAAAACCCTTAAAACCCCAAAATCCTTAAACTCCAAAATTCTTAAATCCCAAAATCTCAAAACCTTTAAACCCCTAATTCCCAAAACCCTTAAACCCCAAATCCTTAAACCGCAAAACTCTTAAACTCCAAAACCCTTAAACCCCTAAATCCCAAAACCCTTAAACCGCAAAACTCTTAAACTCCAAAATCCTTAAATTCCAAAATCCTTAAATCCCAGAATCCCAAAACCTTTAAACCCCTTTAAGGGTTTAGGGATTTCATGATTTTGCGGCTTTTGCAATTTAAGCATTTTGGAATTTCCTTTTTGGGGTTTTGTGGTTTAAGGATTTTGAGGTTTTGGAGTTTAAGCATTTTAGAATTTCCTTTTTGGGGTTTTGGGGTTTAAGGATTTTGAGATTTTGGAGCTTAAGGGTTTTGGGGCTTTGGGGCTTAAGGGTTTTGGGGTTTAAGGGTTTTGGGATTTTTGGGTTTAAGGATTTTGGAGTTTGGGGGTTTTAGCATTTTGGATTTCTAGTGTTTTGGGGTTTAGGAGTTTTGGGGTTTAGAGATTTTAGTGTTTTGGGGTTTACGAATGCCAAATTTCAATAACATCGACTGTATAGTTCCGGAGATATTACGGTATACGTACATACACACACACACACGCACACACACACAGCCATCCGCACGGACATTTTCTAAAAACGCATTATTCGAACTCCAAACACCTCTAAGTGCGTTTTTACGCAGTTTTAGAGAAACTGAAAATTTTACTATTACAAAGCTTTCTCTTAGGAGGAAGCAAAAAGAATTTGGCGATATTACATAACCTTAAATATAGCAAGCAATCGCGTTTTTTGTATTTTTAATTTAGGATATCTTAAAATCCTGACGTATAATGGCAATTCTGAGGCCGTATTTGGTTTTAGCTTCAAAAATGCTTCGGAAAGCTATATACAGGCTTTGGTTGTGCAAAATTTTTGTAGGACTGTGTAGTTTAAGAATAATGCATGAGCTGATGGGTTAATGGTTTTTTTGGCTGCATGACATTTGGAAACTAATAGCTTTTAAAACGTATAGCTTCGTGAATTCAAGAGTATCAATTTAATATTTATGCTTCTAATTTTTATTGCAAAATCTTACCTTTGAGATGTTCTCGTATATCCCATGTTCCAACCGTTTTACGGTAAGATATATGCAACAAATGTTCAAAAGCTTTTATTTGGCAATGTAGTAAGCCTAAGCCATACTGGAGGGATGATTGATTCGGAGTAAAGTCGGATCTTGAATTATTGAATTGATGGCAAGTGGCTAGGCACATCGGACAACGGCTTGTAGCATTATTTCCAATTATGGTATTAACGCATTTTCCGTCGAATAATGTTTGAGATACACTATATTTTACTTTAGCTACTTTTTCATTTGATAATTTAAAACTATGACGCACAAGGTTCATGATTTCATTTTGCAATCGATTAAACTCAGTAATCGTTGCCTTATCATCTTCTTTTTCAAGTGCTATTCTTAGCGGTCTACAAAATCTTACACTTTGGGGTGTAGGATTTGTCCAAGAATATTTATCATTTTTATCGATTAATTTGATAATTACAACACTGGTAACAAACAGAGATTGTTGAGGACTTTTATTTACATTTTGTACCAGATCGTATTTCTGATGTGGGTTAACGTGTCCAGAAGAACTGTCAAATCCCAAAGTTACTAATAATTCTAAATTACGCAAAGACAATGGGTCCCACTCTAAACAAACTGCATTGCATAGGCGCTCTATGGTTTTATTTAAAATATTTTGCAAAGATACTTTAACCTCAATTTCAGAAGTACAATAACCTGAAGGTTTGCATTCTGCCATTTCTAATTGAAGTGTATCGTATGAAGGGTAGATTGGGCACCCTCTTTCTCGACAATCTTGCGAAAGGGCAGTCCAAGTCTCTTTAGAATAATCATTTTCTAAAAAGTAAGCTAAAGCACTTTCACGTGTATGTTTTATATACATCTTACTATTTTCCGCAGTAATTTCTTTTTGCTCATCGCCTATCACAAGAGGTTTATTTGCTTTGCTTATTTTAGCAGCTGTCTCAAGAATGGTAGAGTTATTCTCCACACTTTCTCTAACCATTTTTGCTCGCCTATACATAGTTCGTCTGGAGCATTGAGCAATAGGTACACATTTTCTACCAGAGTTTATACTTAACTTTTTCTTTTTTTGTGGTCGACCCCGTTTCTTCTTTTTATCATTTTCCTCTGCGCATCGATTTTTCATTCTAAATAATTTAAACAAAATGCAAGTCTTACTAAAAATTAAATTGATTAATTATAGATTTTAAATATTACTTTCAATAAACTAATAAAATTTTAATGTTTTTAGTGAAAAAGTTTTATCTTTTTTCTAATTATTTAGACTAATTTAATTTAAAAAAAGGTTTTATTCATTTAGATTAAAATTTCCTCATTCATATGAGAACTAATGCTTTTAAAGTCTTCCAAAAAAATTTCAGCTCATTTTATCCGTGCGTTATCCTCTAATTGCATGGACAGTGGTTAACAGTGTCCAACTTTTCATTAGAATAAAGTAGATCCGAAACGGCTTTAAAAAATCTTGAAATGTAGGTAATTACCTTACTTAGTGTAAAAAATTTTAATTAAATTGAAACTTTACAAGTAATTTTAAAAATGATTCTTTTGTTTTTGATATAGGGGTGGAATCACGAATATGTATTATTTTTGTTAAAAATATCAATTATTTATTTAGCAGATAAGTTAAGGTTAATTTGATTTAATCGATTCAAGTATTTTATAGTAAAACAAATATACTTTATGATAATTTTATTTCTTGAATGTCAAAGAAGTGGCACCAATAGTCGATAAATATTTAAATTCCGATCGCCATGCTGAAAATTATTATTTATTTATTTTCTCATTCATATTTAATGCAATATAAAATAGATGTGACTTTTAGATTATATTTATTCAATTTATTAAATTTAAGAGCTTCGTTTATCGATGATATTGCACAAAAGATAATTAAAGTGCAGAAGTCTGCAGAAGTTATGAAGCACATTTATGAAAACGCTTGAAAAAAAAAATAAAATAAAATAAATAGGTTAAATAGGGTAATTAATAATTAAACCTTATTTAAATGCAAAAATAGATAGGAATAAACAATAAATATATAAATTAGAAGTATGTAGATAATTTATTATTTTATTATTTAGTCTTGGATTAAATCATACTTTTATTATTATTTTAAAAATCAAATCTCTCATAATATTTCAAACATGGATATTAATCAAGAATATGGCATCTTAGATTATTTCACCTATTATTTTGACAAGCTTTTTTATAGTTTTTCAAAAAGTAACCCTGTTTTACGCTTATATGATTGATATTTATTTATCGGTAGGTATCTTACTTTGTTGAATTCAAAATTATAGTACTTAATTATTTTACAAGTTATATTACAATTAGATATTTTTAAAAGCATGCTTAAAAAAAGTATATAGTTAATAAACACAAAAACGTAGTTAATGCAAACATTACAGTTTAATTATAATTCTTTATATACACATTACGCGTCAGTCGAAATTATTTTTATATATTCAAAATAACACGTCAGAAGTTTTGTATATTTTTATATTTTTTTTTGTTTTGTCAAAGATAAGAGGCTTTTAGATAAATATTTAAATAAAATATTTTATTGTAGATAAAAAGAGAGATATACTTACGTAGGCTAATTTATGTCCGTATGACCTTATGTATTAAATCATATACATAAATTATAATTATTTAATTAGTATTATGATTATGATATAAAATCATAAAATATCTTGATAAAACAATTAATGATATAGAGAATACCTCATCAAAATTTGTAGCGAAATGAAGCTTTTTATCTTTTTAACAATTATTTACATGTATAATTCGTTGCTATGGTGATACTTAATGCACATTCTAAAAAGGTTTCTACTAAATTATGTTAGTATGAATTATGAGAAAATTTACACTATATTAAAGTTCTTTTGTTGTTTCCTCTTTTGTTGTTTATATACACATATGTATATAAATATATATATTTCATCGTTTTCTATAAAAGTATGTATAAATTATTACTTATCGTCAAGATAAAGATTATCATTTTTGAATAAGGCATTTCAATTATATAATATTTTATGTAGCAGACACAGTAATCATTAATTTTATTTATTGTAATGAATGATATTTTTAAATCATGTTTTCTATTACTTAACGATTTATTGCTTTTGTAGTATATAAATTTATGCTTCAAAAAGAATATCGCTAAAATTAATTTATTCAAAGAATATTTTATTACAATATTAAATTAATCAAAATTGCATTTGATAGGAGGAATATAAAGTTATTAATACAATTATAATAATAGAAGAGTATTAGTAACCCTTTATATTGTAGTAATAATATTGATATTAATAGTAAATATAATAATAATAATAATAATAATAATAATAATAATAATAATAATAATAATAATAATAATAATAATAATAATAATAATAATATTGTTACATTTCTATATTTCAAGGTTATAAAACTTTATTTATGGTATATATATGAAATATTTGAGAAATTTAAACTCTAAATTGAGTTTTCAAAACCAGAATACGAAGTATATTTGAAATTGGATATCCTAACCAATTTTTCCACGATTTTTTGAACTCTGTTTTACTCTGCATAATTTCTAATCATAGGACTATTGTTAGTTGACTAAAATGTACAAAAAGTTACTGAAAGTAGACAAAAAGAAATTATTTTAGTAATTACAATCCAAAAAACAATTTTCCTGAAAAATGACACATTTCTAGCGGTTTTTAGAGGTTATAAAATAATCTTTAAGCTTTCTGCATATTTTTCGTCTAATCTATAGATATTTAGCTACAAGCTCGAGCAAGATTCATCAAAATAGATTATTTCTAATGAAAGTCTGAATTATGACACTCTTTTAGCAATTATTAGAGATTATAAAATAATCTTTAAACTATCTGCATATTGTTCCTCTAATCCATAGATATTTAGCAACAAGCTCGTGCAAGTTTCATCAAAATAGATTATTTCTAATTAAAGTTATAATTGAAAATAGAGATTTGCCTGAAAAATGACACCTTTCTAGCGGTTTTTAGAGGTTATAAAATAATCTTTAAGCTTTCTGCATATTTTTCGTCTAATCTATAGATATTTAGCTACAAGCTCGAGCAAGATTCATCAAAATAGATTATTTCTAATGAAAGTCTGAATTATGACACTCTTCTAGCAATTATTAGAGATTATAAAATAATCTTTAAACTATCTGCATATTTTTCCTCTAATCCATAGATATTTAGCAACAAGCTCGTGCAAGCTTCATCAAAATAGATTATTTCTAATGTAAGTTACAATTAAAAATATAGATTTTACTGAAAAATGACACATTTCTAGCAATTTTTAGAGGTTATAAAATAATTTTTAAACTATCTGCATATTTTTCCTCTAATCTATAGATATTTAGCAACAAGCTCGATCAAGATTCATCAAAATAGATTATTTCGAATGAAAGTCTGAAAAATGACACCTTTTTTGAAGTTTTTAGAGGTTATAAAATAATCTTTAAGCTTTCTGCATATTTTTCTGTTAATTCATAGATATTCAGCAACAAGCTCGTGCAAGATTCATCAAAATAGATTATTTCTAATGTAAGTTACAATTAAAAATATAGATTTTACTGAAAAATGACAGATTTCTAGCAATTTTTAGAGGTTATAAAATAATGTTTAAGCAGTCTGCATATTTTTCCTCTAATCTATAGATATTTAGCTACAAGCTCGAGCAAGATTCATCAAAATAGATTATTTCTAATGAAAGTCTGAATTATGACACTCTTCTAGCAATTATTAGAGATTATAAAATAATCTTTAAACTATCTGCATATTTTTCCTCTAATCCATAGATATTTAGCAACAAGCTCGTGCAAGCTTCATCAAAATAGATTATTTCTAATGTAAGTTACAATTAAAAATATAGATTTTACTGAAAAATGACACATTTCTAGCAATTTTTAGAGGTTATAAAATAATTTTTAAACTATCTGCATATTTTTCCTCTAATCTATAGATATTTAGCAACAAGCTCGATCAAGATTCATCAAAATAGATTATTTCGAATGAAAGTCTGAAAAATGACACCTTTTTTGAAGTTTTTAGAGGTTATAAAATAATCTTTAAGCTTTCTGCATATTTTTCTGTTAATTCATAGATATTCAGCAACAAGCTCGTGCAAGATTCATCAAAATAGATTATTTCTAATGTAAGTTACAATTAAAAATATAGATTTTACTGAAAAATGACAGATTTCTAGCAATTTTTAGAGGTTATAAAATAATGTTTAAGCAGTCTGCATATTTTTCCTCTAATCTATAGATATTTAGCTACAAGCTCGAGCAAGATTCATCAAAATAGCTTGTTCCTATCAAAAGTTCTACGATTTTGGCACAGAATTTATCGATTCCCCCCACTGTGCGTCGGCGGTCGTGCCTTACATGCAAAATGCGAATTTTTTTCATGCCTTACGTCACTAGCATGCTCGCGATGCAAGGCGCGGAGGCGTTTCAGCGCGAGCTTGGCAGTTCCGAGTGGCGTGCTAGTTTTATATACTCGTACTATAACATATTTCAGTATGTTTCACGAGATTCGGCTTTTTATTTCTCTCCGTATAACTTGTCCACATGGCTCACGTCCGCAATAATTCGAAATTACTGAAACTGCAGAAAGTAGTGTTTTAGCTAATACAGCATGGTAATATTATAAAATATTTGTATTTTCTGTGTTATTTAAATACAAAAATTATATTCGCTTTAAAGTTTCGATCACTTCATTTGTGTATCACACCAGCGTCATCGAATTGCAGAATATAAAATCATCCCCCATCCCCATTATAATTCTTTACATTTACTGCATTAAATACATTTCCTCAAAGAACCCATCACTGGTTACAACTAATATAAGAATTCGAGTTAGAATCTCTAAAAGCGAGAGCCGCTTCGACGCGTCATTTCTCTCTCTCTCTCTCTCTCTCTCTCATACACCTTTTTCTACTCGCCTCAACCGTAAAAAATCACCTTGGATATCCAAAGAATTGCAGGAAAAATGTAAAACGCGCAATCGTTTGTACATATAAGCTAGGCGTACTAAAAATCTCTCGCTCTTACTAGAATATAAGATCTTACGCAAACAACTTAAAATTGAAATAAATATGGCTAGAGATAACTTCTTAGCTCAAGCATTGGTAGATAACTGTGATAAATCTAAATGTTTGTATATTTTAAACACATTCGGTTTACATAAGAGCCAATTACCATCACTATTAAATACTTTTTCAGCTGATGAACTCATATGTTATTACTCATCAGTGATTTGCTGTTACACACCGTGTTCTGAAGAAAGACTCGACGAAATACATTCCAACCCCATTCGCTTAAACGAACCTAGCTTGGCCTTTAAAACCGTCGATTGAGAACAAGTCTATCAAACTTTTCTGTTATGTCTACCAAAGGCTAAAAAGAGAAGCTGTGATGGTCTTTCTCTTTCTTATTTCTGGAAAATTATATTCGTTATTATTGATTTTCTCACTGATTTATACAATGCTTCCATATCTTCTTGTATCTATACCTATCTCGAAGCTCACTTTATACGTTAGAAAGCTTCAAATTATTTTTTAGAGCATCCTATAAGTTTACAAATTGTATTTAAGCCAATGTAATTAAATACTATAAAAATATTCAAATACCTTATAGGATGCAATTCGGAGTTTTCTAACGTATAAAGTGAGCCTTGAGGAACACTTTTTAAAGAAAAATAAATTATTTTTTTTACCCCTTCAAGTGTACTCTAACCTTAAATATTCAAAGAGGCATTTAAGAAAGAATAGCGGAGACTATTTCTTAAAAATAAATATGTTCGATCCAAATGCTTATTTAGACTTATTTATGACACGTACGAATTCCAAAGTTCACTATATTATTATCTTTGGATGCTTTAACATTTTCCTGTCATTTTTCAAAATTCTATTAAACGCGTTATAACTATGACATAGTACTAGGTGGGTCAATGTGGAGATGATGGAAGGGTGTGGTAGCATAAGAGAACAACATAAGGATAGACAGGAAAAGAGTGGTGAATTATGGGGAATGTGGAAGGGGGATATTTTTAACAAAATAATGATATTAATGTTATCGGTATTGTAACAGTAAATAAAACGTATTATACTATAACGTAGTTCTAGACATAAGGCGTAGTCATTAAGGAGAATAAACGAAAGTAATGCAGGCATGCGCAGTAGTGACTACGTTCAGGCAGGCATGCGCAGTAGTGACTACGTATAAGCAGGCATGCGAAGTAGTGACTACGTGCACAGGCATGCGCAGTAGGAATTACGTGCCTACAGACATGCACAGTTTCCAATTATAAAAAGTAATCCTTTATATAAAAGAATGATTTTAATCGTTTATTGTAAAGTCGAGATGGTTAAATAGGCGTGCATTTACTACAACATACTGCTTGGAGGATCCACATGAAAGTGGCGGGTGGTGCGGGAGCAGAAGGGAAACAAAGCAAATGAAGTAGAAAAAATAGGAGGGGTAATGGAAGGACGCGAAGGGGATATTTTTAACAATAAAATCATGATATAGTTGACCAGGTTTAAAAAATCATTTTGTAATGTAAATCGTTTTTCTATATTGATTTTTTACACAGATCATGAGGAGATTTATTTTTCGAGATATTTGAAGTTATGTTCTTTTTCAATAAATTTTTAAATGCTTATTTCTTGGTTATCACGCGGTAATTATTGACCAATAAACGCTTATGTTTTTCGTCTCTTGATGAAGACTTGCAAACTTGGCCATCGTGGAGCTACCGTGCCTCTTGATCAAAAAGAATTTTCAATATTCCTCGAGTTGTTTTTGTTTTATAACTTTTTCTCAATTTTATATTTTCATTTTCAAACAACTTTTGATCATTTATTTCTTGGGTATTACGCTGTAAATTTTGATCAATCTAAGCTTATGTTTTGTTTTTTTATGAAGTTTTAATATCCAAAAGAATTTTTAAGATTTATTAATTCATTATCATTTTATAACGTTTCTTCATTTTTAAAAAATTCTTTTTCTTTTTTAAGTTTTGATCTATTTTGTTTCCTCAAAGTTGGCGTCTCTTTTAATTGTTATTGAAATAAGATGTTAAAATTTATCGTTAAAAATAGAGACCTGACCAAAAAAGATCCAGGTTGTCGGTGTAGGTTCAAAAATAAGCTAGTGGAATGAGGGTTAAATTTCAATATCTATACTACTCTAAATTTAAAAAATCTTCACAAATCTATATAAACTCCACAATAATATATACATTTGAAAACATGTCAGGTGTATGCCTGAAAGTTAATACACTGACACATCTAAAATTCGTAATAAATAATTTTATATTGAAACATTAATGATGTTGGAGGAAGCTAAGTGCCAATGACTTGGCAGCGGTTTTTTAGAAAAAAATGTCTATTGTTGATTTGTCATGTGTATTGAATATAATCTCGAAACATTTACTACGAGTTATTTAATATTTTTCGCTATTTATAACTAAAATATTACATTTTAGTAAACATGCAATATTGTACTTTATAAAGCAATTTTTGAATGTCTATAAATTAGCTATATTCTTAATATATATACTACATTATTAGTTATAAAAATGTTGTGAGTACCCTCTGAAATCATTCAGAACTCAAAATTGACTAAAAATGATAATTTGTCATATTGTACGACACTTTTATGAAATCGCAAAATCGTAACTTTATTTACATTTATATTAATAATTAATTTTTATGCTCCAATTTGTCCCTAGCTAAGTTTTTCCGTGATAGAGAACTATTCAAGAAACACATCCTTCCATAATGGAAATGACAACTGTGAACAACTGTGAAAATTATGAAAGAAATGTGAGAAAATGTCAAAATACACACACATTTGGAACATCTGTTAGGAACAAATATACACATTTTTTCACACTATCTCACACTTTTTTCATAGATTTTCACACTTTTTCACACTTATAAAAAACACGTATTTTCTCTAATAAAGTTGCACAATTTTTCCCTTTTATCACAGTTTTTCACATTTTCTTACTTTTTTTTCATTGCATTCTCTTACACAATTTAACAGTTTTCTACGAAATTCTCATGGTTTTACACACTTTTTCATACATATTTCAGTTTTTCACATTTTTAAATTCCCACTAGTGTTTTTTGGGATTTTAATTTTCACGGTGTCAATTAAAAGTTATACGCAAAATAGCTATGGGTTCCCATACTGTACGACTCTCCCTTTTATAGTTTCAGAATTAGAAGATAATATATATGAAATGTTCGATTGCCACATGATTCTAAAGTAATAGTATTTGAATTCGTGTTTTTAATAATAGATTAAATAAGATCGGTAAACTATCATAAAACGTTATTAGAACAAACGCGTTCTTTTTTACTCATGGAATCTATTTTTTATTACATGCACCAATAATATTGCATATCCCTTACCCTTATTCCTTGAGTTCTTGCAATATTCGACAGTCGATGTAAATTTTTCGTTTCTGTTCAGAATAATAACGATCCTCCCGCTGAAACCACTTTAGGTACAAGTGCACGTCTGATACCAGTAACAATAAATGCTGTCACTAGTACGAGAAGGCAGTCGAGTGGATCCTTCTTTGCCAAGTGCATATCCTTCTGTGCCGTAAGAGGCAGATCCTCGTCGAATACGTTTACAATGACGAATCCGTTGTTTTTTCTATTCCTTCCGGGATGATAAAGAGTACTCATAACTTCCCCGCTTATTTAGTAATCACTGATAGCACGACAGTCTTTATATATGAACACTGACGCGTAAAAATGTTTTATATTCTGTGTATATATACAATTTGTGTATTAAACAAATGACAATTAGAATGTATCTTTTAGAGACGCGCACTAGTTTGCTAGTGCTTTATCGACTGCGTAGAAGAATAGCCAGGTTCTGTAAATGTATTAGTCTAAACCGGGTTCTTTTTGCTGTAATGTGGCGGGTGTGAAACAGTAGCTTTATCGAAGAAATACAATCAGGTGAAAGTCGTTAACTTTAGAGCTCCGCTTACACCGCGCCGTAAGCTTACATGATCCAGCTCATTCAGCTCCAGTTGCGTAAGCGCACGGCTATGATAACAGAGACAGGCGCATGCGACGCGAGTGTGATGCCCGAAAGGGTTGTAAAAGAAAATAAAGAGATACAACTATGGGGGTGGATTTTCTCCTTTCTATGACGGGGAGTTGTGCGCAGGCGCCTTTCGTGCTGTTGAGGGGAAGTTCAGGTGCCGGTGGTGGTACTGTTGGGACAGACCTCGTATACTTATATCAGGCTGAAGTACGCGCGTGTTTATTATGAGGTAGTGCTTGGAGGGTCAACAAGAATGTGATGGGTGGGTACAAGGGCGTAATAGGACAAAATTAGGGTGGAGAGTTAAAGTGGTGGAGGTAACGGTGGACGTGGAGGGAGAATTTTTCAGAAATTAATCATCATATGAAAACCATACGCTAAACCATCACGCTGAAATACGCCCGAGTTTACTACGAGGTAGTGCTTGAAGAGTTAATAAGGTTGTGACGGGTGTGTACGGAGGCGTAATATGACAAAATTGGAATGTGTAGGAAAGTGGTGGTGGTATCGATGGGCGCAGGGGGAGGGGATGGGGGGTATTTTTTATAAATTAATCATCATATGAAAATCACGCTAAACCATCACGCTGAAATACGCACGAGTTTACTACGAGGTAGTGATTGAAGGGTCAATAAGAATGTAATGGGTGGGTAGAAGGGCGTAATAGGACAAAATTAGGATAGGGAGGAAAAGTGGTGGGGGTAATGGTGGACGTAGAGGGGGTATGCCTTTCTAGAAGAATGATTGTAATTATGTGGACCGTCACGCTAAGACCATTGTGCTGAAATACGTGCGAATTTACTAAAAGATATTGCATACAGGGTCAATAATAATGTGATTGATGAGTGTGAGGGCGTAGTAAGATAAAATTAGGATAGGTAGGAAAAGTTGTTGGGGTAATGTCGGACCTAGAGTGGATATTTTTCAACAAATAATCATGATATGAATAACATGTTAAAACCATTAAGCCAGTTTTCTATGATGTCGTGATTCGGGAGTAACTTAAGAAGTGATGCATGGGCGTAGGAGCATAATAAGGTAAAATTAGGGTGGGTGGGAAATTAATACAAACATTATAAAGGGGTAATTCTATACGTAGCGTGAGTATTTCAAAAAATCATAATATGATCTACTCGCTAACACGACCACGCCTTTTACGGCTTATATCATATCAGTGCTTTTATCTGTTATGCGATTTCAAAAATTGTACTTTTCTTTAGCTAACGTAATAAGTATCTTGTTTGGACCATTTATTTTCACCAAATTCAGTAATTGTAAAATTTTGAGGTTATTTGGTGCCAAAGTTATCTCAATTCATTCATTATACATCGTCTTTGAGTACATCCAATTTCTCCTATTTCTGTAGTGTCAAATATTTTTTAATTATAAATGATTTAGGCTATGAAAATTTAATTATAATAACAATATTTATGAAGTAATTGGAACCTCAAGAATTTCTTATCTTTTAAACAAGGTTTCCATGCTTTTACTTAAATGATTATCATAACAAATTTCAAAACAAAATGTAACAAATTACTCGATTCATCGTTGTACAAAAATTTATTTTTCTATTATTTTTTTTTCTTAAGCAATGACTCTTTTGAATAATAAATGATATTAAAACAGAATCTTAATCAGGTAGTATAACAAGTTAACTGTAATATACATCATCACGATATTACCGCTTTAAAATTAGAAGATTTTATGGGTATTATATTTGATTACTTTTTAAAACGTCTCTTTAGAGTCAGTATTATATTTTTTTAAATTTTTATTTAACACTTTTAGTGTTTTTAATTATATTATATATATAACAAAAAAACCTATGAGACTATTACAGGCTGACCCTCTATTAAATGTAAAAACAATTTTTTAAATCGGTTTATCCGTTTCTGAGAAATCGGTGAACATACGAGTAACTAACACACGCTAGAACCATCGATGAATAAAAAACTGTTTTTTATTTGTACTGGTCGTGTACTGACTCAGTATCTGTCGAAAATCTTATGAAACCACCTTGGAGTGATTCTCTATAGAATACAAAAAGAATTTTTAAAATCGGTTCAACCGACCCAGAGCAATCCGTGAACATACATAAAAAGAAACATACGAGTCAAACATAGAACCTCCTTCTTTTTCAAGTCGGTTAAAAAGGGATAAAGTTAGCAACAATATGTGAGGGAGAATATAAATGTATGTGTGAGTATATGTGTAAGACAGAAAAAGATAAAGAAAGTGGTAGCATAATACAGAAACGCATTAATTGCTTTGTTGTACTTGCACCCACTGACCGTGCTACTAATCCCCCTACTATTCATGCATCCCACTATCCACGTACTTCACCACCCACGTACTCCACTATCCTCGCACTTTACTATTCACACTAAATTTTCAGAAAAAAATAAGTTGTCTTCTCATATAAACATCTGAGAAAAAATTGTCTAAGGTATTAAAAAAATCCAAAAAACTAAAAATCAAAAAACGGCTAAAAAATAATCGACATTAACTTAATTCTAACTTTGTTCTGTGGTATGTAATCAATTTTATAGTTCTTATAGCAATCGAAGAATGCGCTACAGTAAAAAATGTACTGAAATGGCAAATAGGACGTAATAAAATGATCAAAATATCGCAAACTATTCATTTATAACATTTATTATATATGTCTAACTATAATTTTGCTAAATTCGTTTTTAATATGATAAGATTATTTCATAAATAAAATCATAAAAATGTGTAAAACAGGCTGCACCTTAGTTGTTCATACTCCGCAGAACAGTAAAAAACGAAATGGCGCTCATACACATCTATAAACAGAAATTATAAATTGCCTTTACTTTTGACGTTCTGTATTTTCCAAATGAATACATTAGGATTGAATTCTCTATTTTCAATCGATATACGTACTTGCTTAAAGGTCTCGAGGGAAAGATTGATGTATCCGCCGGCGGTCATTTGTACCGGGCGCCCGGCTCTCTGCATCATGAAAAGCAGAGCACGATTGGCCTTGGACTCGTATTCCGGGTGTATGAGAGTCGCACTGTACGCCGCGTTAACGATTGCCTTGCTCTTTCGCGAACATACATTATGTCAATGAGATGATTATTTTGGCAGACGATAGATACCTCACTGGTATGGCTAAATGAATACTCATAATTTCAGTTCAGTTTCCTTCTGAATTAACAATTGTTTATACTTTTCGTTTTTGATAATTATTTATTATTTAATATAATGCGGAAAATAAAATGGTTATGCTCTAGCCCAACTGTCATTTTAAACTTCATGCACATTGAAACTATTCTAGGTTTTATCCAATTGTCAAGAAATTTTATATGCAAATTTTTTCGCTAAAATACATAGCTTTTGTTAAATAAACACAATTTTATATATATATATATATATATATATATATATATATATATATATATATATATAAATGGTGTGCATGATTCTAGATAGGTTTGTAAATCCTTAACAAAAGAAACAAAATTCTCTGTTATCTACATGACAAACATGCACACCATTTAACTACTTGAAGAAAAATAATTCTACAATTGAGATAGAACGCTGCCATTTTGCACATTAAAAATAAATTAAGATAATTTTCTTTTATTTCTTAAAACGTTCATTAAACTATTTATTTATGCCCTATCAAATATTAAAGGTAGGTACAATTTGTAAACATTTACCGCGGTGTTGTAAAATATTATAAATTATAAAAGCAATATAACCCGATATATCTTCCACTCAGTCTAGATCGATTTTTAAATAGGCCTACAATTTGTAGAAAGTATAATTTATATCGTTTGTTAGTATATATCGACAACCCTTATGAAGACTAGCACATTTGAAACTCCTTAAAGACTACCACATTTCCGTTTCATATAAATTAGTGTTGTACCAATAAACTCTCGATGAATCGGGATATTCTTTTTTTATCAGGTTCGGGACAGGAACTGGATTCTTTTAGTACTCAAAAAATTATCGATTTTCCCGAAGAAATTAAGTTATCCGAGTAAATAAAAGTAGTCCGAAAAAATCAGACGCCTGAAAATTGCCAAATGTACATTCGGGAGAAAATCATGAAAAGTGCTAATCTTCGTGATGAAAATCTAAATGTGTTTATAGCACTGCGTGACCTAAGCAGTCCATTGTTAATAAACGTGACAGCGGACTTAGGGCAGGCAGTGCTATAAAATAGTATACGATACTCGTGTGATATGTAGTCTTTCATAGCACGCTGTTTAGCGCCCTCGGCGCTAATACCCGCTGTGCTGCAAAGGACTACGCAGGTCACACGTATCCTAATGTACTATCTTCTTCGTGGGAAACGCTGCATGTGTGCTAAGTCTTCGTAAGGGCCATCGATATATTTACATCTTAAATTTTTTTGAAAAATATATGTTTTCTCCATGACAGCCTGACGTGATCTTTTTAAAACTAATACAAAGGTTTATATAATCGCCCACCTCGGTTAACAGATGCTCGGGAAACCATTGGCAACTGAAGAACTGCAGCAGGTTCAAAATTAGTACCGGCACGTACTTGACTGTATTTGGATCGTGCTGCACAAGTGTCAAAAAATATTATATTTTGAGTATGTCTGTTAAACGTATACATACAAATAAAATTTCCATAATGTCTGGTAGAGTGAATTTGTACCTGGAGAAGTCTTAGCCCTATGAGAGATATGTTGTACGCTGTACACAAGACCTGGAATATGAATAGGCTGCGCGTAAAATTGTCCACGTTATGGCAAAAACTAATGAAAAAATGTTACAAATTAGGTATTTTAGCAAATAATGGGTGAAATTTTTAATAATCTTACTCCAGTATTTTCTCATGAAATTGGACGCACTCGATGACATTTCGCGTTGACAGCTTATTCGAATGTTTCTCCTCGAACTGAATCATTTTATTTTCCAACGATACATCGGAACTAGACGTACTCGTTTTCACCATTGCCTGAAGTCTGTTTTGTATAGTCCTTAGATAAGTGCAGGCCATCATGATAAAGAAAGGTGCGGCGGTCTCGACCGCCGCTATGACAAACGCCATGCTAAAGGTGATAACCTCCTCGAGTGCCGTTACTATTTCGTACCAGGGCTGCTCTTGAACATCGACGTAGAACCTGAAAGCAATTGCTGTAGAAGTGAGCTTTTTAATTTGATTTTCATTCAAGCACGATATGATGCTCAATTCGATGTTGCTTCCTCGTAAATGAAGCTGTGCGAGATAATAATTGTTACTAAAGAATAACATAAAAATACAATTTGAGACCCTAAGAGTAAGAAAACCGCTTCTTTTCAGAAAATGTATGCAAATATAGGTGTACATTCCTGCACGTATGCGTATGTGAACATATTAGTGCCTGCGTGTGCCTGTGTTTACGTGAATACACGTTTATTAGACGAGGCACTGGTAATACGCAGGCACTGATCACAATTGAAATGTGAGCACTGTTATGATAAGTATTTCGCTTTCACCCGACTGCAGTGAGAAGTATATATATATATATATATACAACTTTTTGGGTATTCAGCCCCGCCACCACCACAATCCACCGCCACTCTGCGCCACCCCCACAATTGCCCCGCCACAGCCCCTCCATTAAATAACGTGAAATTCGTTCAAAATTTACGTTATTTTATAATGCATTCGCCCCTCCACTCTCCCTCCACGCCTCGGAACCACCCCTCCATTGACCCCTTCAGAGCCCCTCTACCACCCCCTTCACTTAATTAACTTAATACTTAATACATATATTTTCTATTGGTTCCAAGGATGATGAATCGCTTCTCATGTCATTAATTTAATGGTAGTTTTTAATGCCTGTATGGAAATCTTCTATAGAATACAATATTTACCCATGTTTCCTCATAAATATCGCAATCGATTAGAATACCTTACATCAGTTATAGGTCCTGCATAATAGATTTCAATAGATACAAATAATTGTAGCTTTCAAAAATCTTTTTTAAGATATAAAATATTTTTTTATAATTAATACATAGAAAGTAGTAGTTGTTTAAGATTAAGAGACACTATCAACCTTTTATACATTGATACATTTTATAAAATTATTAAACACTTGTTCGACATTCACTGATACACAGTTTATAACAATAATAATACTAAATAATCAGAATATTAATAAATATTCATCTTACAGCTGTAAAATAAATAATAATCGTTTTTACTTACAACAAAGTATAGAATCCTTTAGAGCGCATTTATAGTAAGGTGCGGAGTAAACTCTCGTCGATATATATACATATAATTTTACAGACGTAGCAGATGATACAACTAGTACTAGACGCACCTAAATACAACCTTGTTTCTGCACCATAAGTGAGAATCCACATAAGCGCAATCCTGTGCTGTACTGTGCTGTGCTGTGCCTTTCGACTTCAGAACGGAGAAGTCTATCTACATCTATATCTATAACCATTGAATTAGTATTTGATAACTATCATTTAGATTATTTAAGGGGGCAGGTCTGGGTTAAACCTAATAAAAGACTTCTTTCTACGAGCCCAGAAAACTTTTCATGTTTAAATGCAATCATTCCGAAAATATTTATGCTATTATAACACAATAATATCTTAAATTTTGCCGTTGTAAAACCTCAAAATCTTGACCCAACACATCACAATAAATCATTGTTTTCAATACCAAAAAGAGCAGAGCACTTTTTCTTTAAAATTTCTTTTATTTTTTTTTGAAGATCCAATAATTTTTTTGACAAAAATTGTTTAATATTTAAAAAAAATTAATTAGATCTTAAAAAAAATAATAAAAGAAATTTTAACGAAAAAGCATTTTTCTCTTTTTGTAATACACGTCAAAAGGAGTCGAATAACGATAGGAAAAAGAAATTTCGTTCACCATGTAACCTCGAACCGTGTAAGGATCAAAGTTCGTTTAATAAATATGGTATTATAAATAGTGATTTATTGTGACGTGTAGGATCAAGATTTTGAGGTTTGACAATGGTAAAATTTAAGACATTATTGTGTTTCAATAGCACACAAATTTTCAGAATGATTGCTTTTAGACATAAAAAATGTTCTGGACTAGTAAAATAAAAGTCTTTCTTGGGTTTAACCCAGGCCTGCCTCTTTAATAAACGAACAATTTTGATTAAAGAACAAGACAAAAAATATCTATGGTCTTTGAATTAATATTTTCAAAGTATTATTTAGTTTCTTTAATAAATTAAAGATTTAAAAAAATATTAAAATAAAAACGTTATCAAGTGAGGTAATGACAAAATTTGTATATATGATATTGAACAAAAGCTTATAATTAACTAAATAAATTAATAAATAATTTAGAATAATGGAATGAGTGAGGAGAGATTTGATAAGTAAAACACAATTTATTTCGCGGGAAATAGACAACTTGCCTAGGCATAAAAACTCTCATGGACTAGAGTGTAAAGCCGGGACAACACTTTATTACAAACAAATGAGGAAATTATACAATAAAAAGAGACTGTAATAGACCAAAAGGAGAATGAGAAGTTATAAGCGCTTAATTGGCCACACGCTGACTGGGATCACCTTCCTAAGCCGCAGGGCGCCTCGACGGCTCAAGGGAAACAAGACCTGGGCCTCGGGTAGAACACAGGGATCTGCCGCATAGGTGAACACTCTGGGAGACGGCACGTCGAGAAAGCTCGCGCGTGGTCAAACTCCCCAAATCAGATGAAACAAACTCACGCTTCGCACACACACACTCTCACACACACACACACACAACCCGACGCAATAATCACGCTCGCTCGCGACTTATAATAACGCGAGACGACCGTTCTGATAAGAACGCACGTGTCGTCTCGATATCACAATGTAAATTCGTTTTAGAGAAAACGTCGAACGATGACGGGTGCAAGCACTAAAAACTCGACCGGTCCTTTCGAGCGCGCTGTCAAAACTACCTTAACCTCATCCGTGCGAGAGGCTCGCGAGGACGCGCGCGAACTTCGGCCCTAGTGGCGCGCCCATCCGTTTAGCTTATAGCGTCGCAGCAGCCTGCGAATTACGGCGCGAGAATTCAAATTCATTTTAGAAGTACTAATAATCTGAACAGATATTATTATATGAATAAAGTGCTTAAAAACTAATAAAAAAATAATTCTTTTCGTAATTAAATAATTATAGTTTTATTAATTGAGATTTCTAATAAAATAATATTTAAATAAAATTAATTCTTGCAATACACAGCTTATATCACTTTATACATAGTATATAGATCTTTCTCATGTATACATATATATGGACATACAAAAGTAAAAAGAACAAAACGTATAAACATTCAACATAGATAATAGGCATCATTCTATATAATAGTATCATAAACTCAATTTTTTTTCATTACCTTACTTTATAACGTTTTTGTTTTAATATTTTATTAAAATTTTTAATTTATTAAAGAATCTTTAAAATAATAATTCAAAAACCATAGATACAGATGTAGATAGACTTATTCTAGAATCGGACCGCATAACACAGCACAGCATAGCACAACAATAGCACGGGATTGCGGTTATGGGGACTCTTATTAAACGAGCCCTTTCCTCCCGCAGTAGGTTTTGAAAAGGCAATTCTTTGTAATACATTTTTCTTCTTCTTCCTTACCGTAAATCAAGCACACGCAAAGTTTGTTTGTTAGTTATAATGATATTGTTGTACAATGAATCATACTACTATAATAACTATCTACAACTATAGTCTATAGTATATAAATCAAATAAAATTTGGATGCAATTGGTAAAGTACAGCTAATTTTTTAGATTTTTGCGAAGATACGAAAAAAACTCTTTTTCTATATAC